>JAYKKI010000042.1:13045000-13452500 GCA_039881145.1 Druceiella hillmani | reverse complement strand
ATATCTGGATGTGTGCTGAAAAAATGTGGCAATAAATTATAAAACTACTAAATCAAGAGTCATATAAATAACAAAATTTTTCATGAACTTGTTCCAAGTTTACAGGAATATTATAGAGATCACTTTGTGTCACAGTGTTTGACAGATTAACGCTATTTTAAAAAAATAGTCTTATTTGCCTATCACCTTCCATTTAGACTTATTCGTATGGAGAAAATGGCTTTCAGATGAATTTAATAATTTTGTATCATCGAGTAAGAGGTTGCTAAGTTGATGTGGAATTCCTTAAATCATATTTATATATTCTTACTTTCTCAGGCTGCGGTACCTACATGTGTTGCCTAGATTATGCGGGTCACAAATGCATTCAAATAAATGGAATGAAGATATTTTCCTGCATGGAATAATTTAATTTCTTTAAGCTATTGTCAGAGCCTGATATATATATACATATACACACACACACACATATATATATATATATATATATTTATACATATATATATGTGTATATATTTGGACTCAATTTTATTCAATAGAACGCTATCTTTTGAGCAGTAGCAGAATCCTTGTCTAATAAACGTTGTTTCTATGGAATTCCATGGGACGCATCCTGTACAGAAGCAAAACTCCTGATAAATTATTTATTTTTGTAGGTTAATAATTTTTTTTGAAATTCCTTTAAACGTATCCAAAAATCAATGTAAACGAAGCCGTGGGCAGAGCTAGTTTTAAATAAATGTACTAGAGATCCGCACAAAAATTACGGAGTTAAAGAGTAATAAAAATTCAACCAACCAAACATTCCTATTTCTAATTTTGTTCAGAATTTTTTACTATGTAAATATATTGCTTAGCTTGGTCTACTAGGCATGAAAATACAGTGAGGTTTACGAAACTATATGCTATAAATATATATGGCTTTAGCTTTTTCTTCTTTTTCAATAGCTTGACAGATCAGGACGGGCCCCTGCCCTTCACAGAATCAACTCCCAAGCTTTCCTGTTCTTGGCCAGAGACTTCCAGTTCATTACAATTAGGATTTTTTAGTTGTTTTCCAGGCAGTCGAGCCACCTAAGTTTAGGTTCCTCTTTTTCGGGAGCCCAATGGTCTGGCTGAGAAGTTCTTTTTTGTTGCCCGACTGTCGTCCATTCTGCTCAAGTGCCCTGGCCATTTTATTCTCTGAATTTCGGTGTATTTGACCATATCTGGTTCTTTAAATAATTTGTAAAGTTCAGTTGGTTTTTCTTCTCCAGATGTTGTTACATTTTATACCACCACAAATACTTCTGAAAATCTTTTATTCAAAAACAGGAATGGTATGTTTACTTTTAAAAACAGAAATGGTATGGTTATCTGCTGTGATCCTACTACGGATCTCAGGCATAATATCATTGAGAGTATTAACTTTTGATACTAAGTATTTAAAGTTGCTGGCGGTTTCAAATTTATAATCCCCAATTTCAAAATAAGGGCTGCTATAATTGGCACAGGTTACATATTTAGTTTTATTTTGGTTGATTGCAGGATACATTTGCAGGATGCAGTCTTTAATGATGTAAAAGCCTCTCTAAGTGCCTCAGGAGTTCGTGTGACAATGTCAATGTCGTCAGCGAATGCGAAGATTGTCAAGTGTCAAAGATTTGTTAAAGATTGTACCACGGGTATTTATGTTCGAGCCTTTCGCAATCTATTGGAGGGCAATATCAAAGAGCATGCAGACCAGTTGATCCTCTTGTCTGAGCCCATTTGAAACATCAACGTAGTTTTTTAATTAATTTGTAGTTTTTTGATTAACTTTAAACAAGTTTCTAGAGGTTTCATTGTTCACAGAGAGTTTTAAGATTTTCTAAAAGTTGTTTTGGAAATAGCAGGAATGCAAATATATTTTAAAGATGCATAAAATAAATGTACAAAAAATCATTAATTCTACCTATTTTTATCCTAAATTATGAAAATATAAACATGAAAATAACTACTGAATAAATTTCAATGAAATAAATTTTTTTTATTTTAAAATTTTCACCTAATAAATATGAACCGAATTCTAAGCATTGAACGTGACTATTTCTACTGTGATAAAAGAACACAGTATGTTTATTAATTTATTTCACTTTTACACATTTTTAATTTTAATCCCAATACCCACTGTTGTTGTCGTGTCCACGTAAGATGAAGAATATCTCATATGGAAAAATGTTTGCCAGAGCCTCGAAAAGTTGGACTTCTTTCAGTCCCGCTTTGATGAGCGGCCGGGAATCGATCCCGAATCCTTGCGGTGTGCGGTCATGCGCTCAACCCAACACACCACGGAGACGACTATACCAAGACCCACTAATTTCTGCATTGAAATTACTTTATTCTTATAACATTATACCGTGTCCTATGGATAGTTCTTTTGCATTTACAGACTACTTTATTAACTAGTTTTTATTACTTTACGGCGAGGAGTATATTACAAACTTTTGTATTCAGTTTTTTTAGTTTAGCGGTAAAGTTTAGTGAACAAACAACCTACTTAAATGAATAAAATTTCTATCTCACTATGTACCCAGGCAATGACATATATGATTAATTTTACATTTCGCATTATATTATCGATAATTTGACCTACTTGGTAAAATTAAATTTACTTAATATATTTTAATGTTAATTTAGCTTATATTGTAGATAATGTTGTAGATTTTAATGGATTTAATTTATTGAAATTAAAAACCGTAAAATTTAGAAATAATTAACATAAACCTTTGAATGCGATAATTGATGGGATTTACGAAAGTAATTAACATAAACATAATGCTATTGGAGTAGCATGAAAATTTTAATATTCTTTTGACGAAATTAAAAATTAATATTTAGTTATAAGATATTACAGAAAGATCTTTCACTCGATATTTCAGTAGCCGGAAGGAGACAAAAATGATCCAGAATACATTAAAATCCTAAGGCAGTTTTGAGGTTGGGTTTTTGAAGTGTCTCCATTCACAGCAAAAAACCAAGATCGTTTAGCATAGGAGTGGTTTATCTGTCATTTTGATAAATGTTTTTTTGCATGTATCTCAAAAAGGATGAATCCTTCAAATAAAACTCAGAAGATCTTTTTTTGAAAAAGGGACGTTCTTTATTTTCATTAAAACATTTTTTGTAACATTAGTATTTTCCGATAAATTGCCTTACAAAATGTCTTATAGTTTTTGCTAAATAAATCATAAAAGGCCAATAGTAACTGTAAAGGTTGTAGAGTTTAACATTGGCTATAAATTTTAAATGGAATGTATATTGTTTGTGCATTGAAAAGCATAAAAGTTGAAAATTAAATCATCAGCTTTCCTCGATTGATTTATTCTGATATAGCATAACGTAAAGATAAAGAAGTAAGCAAACATTTCCCGGGAGTTAAAATATGGCACTGGATCTTTTCGTAGCTTTGAATTTGCTAATTGTAAAATATACTCATTAGTCGCAAGTTCTTCTACGTGTAAATATGTTTAGGTAGAATTTTATATCCCTTATGTCGTATTCTCGTCATAATGATAGGGTACGACCTAAGAATATTTTATAATGCTTTTTAAGTCTGATGTGAAATGCCATTACGATAAAACGTTAAGTACTGAACCAAATCGTATTAATTTCTTATTCGCAAAAAAAATATGTGAGCCTTCCATGATTAAAATTGCCTAGCAAATATTTTCATGATACAAACTGAATATCGGATTTATATGGTCTAACGGATTTAAACTGTTTAATGGAAATATATATAATAAGTAATAGGTGCTTTGATGAATAATTTTCTTATATGAGAAAATCAGCAGAACCACATTCTAGCGGCCATAAGAAAAGTTTTTTTTATTCCTGAAGAAATTTTATGACTTTAAGAGATGAAAACCATTCTATTTTTTGATATGATTGGTTATTTATAACTTTTTGGCTCTGTTGCTTTATTTTTGAAGAAGTAATGAAAACAAAACACTTTAATATTTATAATACTGGATAAAATTAGATTAGTTTGCCAACAAATTTCTTATAATAATAAATATTGATATCAATCGGATATTATATTTTCAAAATAATTAATTTAGTCTTTCTCTGTCTGTTCATAATTAATCAAGTGGCTAGAAGATTTCTTAAAAAATCTACAGATTAACTATTGCCGAATCAACACCATAAAAACTTGGATGAATTTACCTACGAAACCTGTATGAGTGATTGTTTGCTCTATAAATTTCCGCTTAATAATTCTGTGATAGAAGTCACATATAGAATATAGGTCACGGAATATTTGTCAATACCTTAACTGAAGCTACTGCAAGACCATAGTTTTAGCAATTCCGGTGTGACGATCAAAATCGTTAATTGAAGAAGATCCCAAACTTTCCATGTGGACTTTAGCTATTCAGTTTCAATGTTTAATAGAAAAACATGGTAAACTAGATAAATCTGAGTTAGGCAAAGTCTTAAAACATCATGTTTGGGATAGGAAAAACTGTGTCCATCTGTTAAGTCAGAATCAACTTTAACCGTTGTGCTAACATAAGAATATTTACACAATTTTAACTGCTTGACAAGTATTTGATAGATTACATCAGCTTTTCAGTGGGGATAAACAGTAGGTTGTATATATGAATCATGCTTAAGTAAGCTCCAGTAGTTTATTTAAAAGTAATTTGGGCAAGCCGATGCCAAAAAATTAACCCCATCATGAAAAGTTATTTATATTTTATTAAATTCAAATCAAAAAAAATAAAGAACTTCTGAAAGTGAATATCTTATGATGTGAATACAAAAAAGCGCGAGAGACATACGTCGTCAGTTAAAATGCCATAAATATTTGAATAGAATTAATAAAGAATTATCTTGGATGACCAAATTTAACAAGAAAAAGCTGATTGAGATATATTCACTAAAATAAAAATATACACGAATATATACACAAAAAGCAAAAAATTCGTCGGAACGAAAATCTTTTTTATTTTACTTATTTCCGAAATGCTTGGAGAATTTATCGAATATTTCTTATTTAATAATCTCAAAAAATTGCAATCTATTTTGTATTGAAAAATCCCATTAATGAATGCATAAAGTATTTTTATAAGGTTGCTAACAAGTTAACAGTGATTCATCTGTATATTGCCACTCAAATAACTGTAGACATATTTCAGGGTGTCCGTGTTAAATGAACTAATAGGGTTTAGCAACTTCTCTTCATTGAAGTGAATATATAAACATATATATATATATATATATATATATATATATATATATATATATATATATATATATATATATATATATATATATATATATATATATATATATAAATATATATACATATATTCAACATACACACTTAGATTCATTCCAGTCACATTTTTTGTCCGTGTATTGTGACAAGTTGCAACAGATTGATAAAGACTATCGAATACATGTTCGCACCATATTTGCAAAATTTATCTATAAGTCGAATGAGTTTTCCGTTTTTGGTCGAGCGATTTTTCGTTTGATAGAATTTCTAAATTTTAGCGCTTGTGGCATAAATATTCATACTGCAATTTGGGATGGTATCCAAAAAGCAAATATATTTTTTTTTAAATCATTTGCAAAAGTATTGTTTGTAAAGATTACTTTGGAACAATTTAATTTATTTTAAATTTTTTAGACAGATATCACACATTTTAACATTGAAAACTCCAACCTAATAAAATATTACAAATATTCTAAGACTGGTAATAGAAAATAAAAATATTTGAAATTATAAAAAAAATTAAATAGAAGTGATCATAAAATGATTTGTAAAAAAAATATATCCAGCTTTCCAAAGCCATCCCATAATACTTTATTACGTTGCTTAATTACCATATTATATTTTGCACATGTAATATTCAAAGTTAACTTGCATAAAAATAATTTCCACCAACTTTGTTCAAATTTTATGTAGTGGATGGATCTCAAAGTTTACATATTCATATTTTATTGAAGAAATTGTGAAGTGTCATATTTCTATAGAAATTATTTTTGTTTAAATTGATATTTAACAGTGAAAATAAAAAAAAATGTTTGTTAAATAAAGTATAAATATATTTATCTGCATCGAACTAGTGCTCATTTTATTCATAAGGATTAGCTATGGAAATTTTGCAGTTCGAGTACCTTTTACTCTCCAAATAAAAAATCACTGGAATGATTTTTAATGATATTAAGTTTTTCATTATATATACATTTGTCTCAGTATTTCCTTATAGCATAATACTTTCAAAGTTTAATGCTCAAACTTTATTAAGTACCAGCCTTGACTTGCACTTTCTTTCGCATCGAAAACACAGAATAAATTTCATTCCAGCACAAAATAAATGCAATATTTACATCAACTATATAAGCTACCCGTGTGGGAAATTTCATTATGATGTTCTGTAGTCCTGAGACGTAAAAGAGGATAGACAGAAATATACATTCACTTTTACCGACTTTTTAAATATTTCCATGGGTATTTTAGAAATACTATGTATATAATATGATCATTTTATCAGATACGAATTATATGGTGACAGAACAAAGAAAACCTTAAAGGACATACTTATATTTCCCTGTGTACCTATATTTCCAGAAAAACGATATTTAATACGTATATTTTAAATATATAATTTCTAATTCTAACGAAATACAGACAATTTTATTTGATCTATGAACAGTACGGGAATGCATCCAGAATGTACCACATGACGATATACTTTAAGACTATATAAGTTATGGAGTTCCCTCTAGTAAATGCATTCAATTAAAGACAACATTCAATATGCCAGTGTTCTCTAAAAAGAGAAAAAACGAAATTTTAATAAAATCTATTTTCAACAATTGAAAAAATTGAAAAGAATAAAATTTTCATAATGCGATTTTCAACATAGAAGTTTAATAATATCCTATTACAAATTTCACTAAGATATTGATTGATTACAAATATTTAAACATATGCATACTTTATTTGTTTTTATCTTCAACTTATATATTAAAAGAACAGCAGAAAAGAACGTAACAATAATAGAAAAGTGTATAATTCCATAAAAACGAAACACGCTTCAGTAACCCATCAAACGAACCCAAATTCGATGGGTTTACTGTTACCCATTGTGAAATTTTTTTACTACTTTTATCATATTAGCTCGATGGTAACATGTCATTACAATGACGTCAAAATGCGTCAGGTTCCAAATTTTGAGTCGATACCACGATTAAAAGTAAATTAAAATCTTTTTGCTATATATTTTTATATACATAGTCGTATATTATAGTTAATAATCACAAAGTAATATTAAATACCACAAGATGTTTTAAGGAAAAGTCACAGGTATTGTTTCTGTGTAAAGTTTCCTTAGAAACTTTGGCCGTCAGCGTTTTATGCTAACTTCAAAGCCTAAATACGGACCGCAATATGTTACGTGCACCTTTAAGTTATTGCCTTGTCGGAAACTTAGTCTTGTCGTTTTATTCATTACTTGCAAGTTGTTTGGTTCACCGCGCCATTAAAAGTTTATCTCATTTTCCATCTAAAATGATTTGAATAATTTCACGAAAGTTCATGTGAATAGCATTGGATATATCTGGTACAAGCACGTTTAGATAATATGTCTATCCTCTATGTTAGATAGAAATTATCCTTTGTTAATTGATAAATAACAAGTTTATAAAAAAATGATCTGAAAATATATTAGATTAATTTGATTTCTTGTTTCGATGTGTATTAAGCATAATAGCTAATCTAATAAATATGTCGTACTCTCTATTTTACTTTTCGATAATGGTATTAGAATTATTTATATTTTCCCTTTTATTTCATTTGTCTTCTTTATGTTGGTATATACTTCTCGCAATATCACGGGTAGACTCACTATCATAATACTTTTCTGAACTTTGATGTAAACTGTTTAAGAGTTTAAGTTCCTTTTCAGCCTTAATGCTTCTTTAAATAAGTACTGTTATAACAAATGAACTCTTTTTTCTTTGAACTGGCAACCGGCTCCAAAAAATAATAATTATTGGTATGTATTTAAAAGATATCAATACATTCAGAGCTTCACAAAACGTTCCTTTATGATTTATTAAGCATATTTTATTTTATAATTTTTAGTCGTTTTTTCGAGACTTAAATTTAAATACATTGAGATGTACTAAAATTGACCTTATTATAAAGAATGAAAGGAAGATTTTTTTAAACAAATACGAAAATAAATTCAAAGTGTATTTTAAGAAGAACGCTGAATAACATGTGAATGAAGGTTATAGAAAGAAACCTTAGAATTCTTAATGAAATTATCAAGCATAACATTCAGATCTAATCTAGCGACGTCTTATCTTTCGTAAAATAATTTCATTGGCAGAAATTCATAACACCAGCATCAAAATGATTATGGTGTTATTAATGGCATAAATTCAGTGTTTCTTTATATGTACCTCCATCCTGACGAGTAACAAAATGAAGTTAATTTGGATCTGCAAATTTTCAATAAAAACTTAAAAAGATCATATTCGGCATAAATCAGAATATAATTTTCTTTATTTCTTATGTGTTTCTAAAATAACTTATCAGATTTTTATTTAAAGAAATACCAGTATTCGAATAAAACACCGTACAAAAGCGACGCGTAAAAAAATGTCGATTTCAAAGTTAAGACTTATAAGAGATTCGTATCGATATGACAGTGATTGGCATTGATGTTTATCCCCAGGTTTAAATTAATCACCTACATCGTATTTTAAGTTTTATTTATGTAACGGAGACACATTTCAATCAAAACCTGTATACTAAAAATAAGTCAATGTATACTTACGAATTCTGTCTATACGTTTGACATGACAGAAGAAAAATATAAAAATTATATTCCTGTAAATTTTTAATATGTTTTCTCTACCGACAATATTAAATAACATTTTGTTTCATTTGGATTTAAAAATAAGAAACCTCCATGAATATAGGTAAAATAAAATTGTAGAATTGGACTCTCTTTATTTAAACTGGTTATGAAAATATAATTTAATGATATGATAAAACACAAAGACGGCCTTTTTGAAATTTTCATATCTCGGTGAGTACGTTTATTTCTTGGTGCATCATGCAAGAAGCACGAGTTTTAATTGTTAGATTTTTTAAGACGCCTGAGGTAAAAGTTGTATTTTAATGCAATCAACTTACTAGAAATGAAAATACGGTAATTGGAAATTAAAATACAAACGCACTTTCATAAGTTTATTTATTTAGTTCATTGCCTCAAGAAAATTTCAGTTTTAATCTTATAAGTAATTTAACAATATTTTCCAAAGATCCACTTAAGCAAGTGTGAAGACAGCTAATGAATAATATTATTAGTAAAAATCTATCAGAATCTCATGGAAAACAAGAAAGATTATTTAATAACGTTTTATTTTAATCGAAAAATTTATAAATTTTTTAAGGGATTTTAAATAGTTGATTATATATTTGAAAATAGCTTACATTGTTCTTTTTTTACAAATTGAAATTTGATGTTTATCTATGAAGTAAAAGCAGAGTTTGCATTACGCAAATCTCATACACATAGTTTGAATATAAGATTAAATATTTAATTAGTAAATAGTTTTATTAACAGTAATCTTCAAAGATCTCTGAGGTAAGACTTTTATTTTAATGCAATCAACTTACTAGAAATAAGAATATAGTAATTGAAAACTAGAATACAAACGTACTTGTAAGTAATGATCTTACAAGTAATTTAATAATATTTTCCAAAGATCCACTTGAACAAGGTGTAAGGACAGCTAGTGAAAAATATTATTTTTAAAAATATATCAGAATCTCATGGAAAACAAGAAAGCTTATTTAATAACGTTCCATTTTAATCGAACAATTAATAAATTTATTGAGGGCTATTATATAGTTGATTATTTATTTCAAAATTGCTCACATTCTTCTTTTTTTACAAATTTTTCATTTGATATGAATATTTTATAATTTATACTTACAACTGGTCAAGTCTAATTGAAAACGCTTTCTGTTTTCAGAATCACAGCGCAATATGGCATGCTTATAATAAATATATAAACTAAAATCGATTCGAATGGATGTAGCAAATTTATAACATTCGTTTTGGTGTATTATGAGTTCAGATAAGCCGACCATATTGTCTAAATCTATGCCTTGTGTTTAAAAAAATGTTCCTAAATGTTGAAAACAATACGGAATGCTTAAACTAACTTTTTCAGCTACATTTTCGAAGAATCGTTATTTTAATGTCACTATTTCGATAATTTGTGCCTTTTGCTATCAATTTAAAAAAAATATCCTCATTTTGTTTGGATAAAAAAAATTAATACTTTTATTTATTCAAACTCATATTCTCCCTGAAAATTGGCTAATCCTTAAATCTCACAGCATTTTATATTAAATGTAATTCGAGCTAGTTAATTCCACGTAAATGGTATCAAGTTATGGTGCTTTATTCAATTTTAAAATTCAATATAATCAGGAAATAGATGGAAAAATAAAAGTTTTAATCATAAGAAATGAGTGAGATTGCAAAAGTTAACTTGGTTTACCGCATGGAAATATTGAAATATACATGTGTTAATGTATTTTTGTATAATGGTGCTGCTATTTAAATTGATTTTTGTTTCATTTAAGATATTATTGCCTTTAAATATAAGGCGGAAGCAAAAGTTTGGTGGAATATTAAAAACAGGCAAAAGGAGTATTATAATGATGCCAGTTAGCTTTTTATTGACATAATCTCTAAGGGTTAAAGGAAGGTACTATGAGAAGTATCCTTGAATTGTTCAACTATGGGAATTGTGTTCCTATTGTGTTCATAGCAAACCATAGACAACGTTTGTTATATTTTTGTTTCACTTTCGTATTTGTAATTTTGTAGAATATACTTATATTTCTGGCCCACAAATGCTAGAAAGGATATTATTGGTACGGGATCTCTGTTATCATCTGTGATAATTAACTAACGACTAACACTAGAACTAGGTGCTATAACTTGTATTGCAATGTTTCCGTAATTTATATAACAATAAATATATTGTTAATTTATTGAACTCTATTCTGAAGTATTCTTAAAAGAACGAAGTCATCTGATCTCCGGACTATGTAACTTATATACTCATGTTGAAGAAAATATGACAGAATAGATTCTTGTATAGAAAAAAGTATAATTGCTCCCTTATTTTTTTTCTTTATGTTTTATAATGGAGATCGAAGTATATAGTTCTTTTCGGCTCTAATGGGATATGGTTTTGATTATGTTTTTTTTTATTATTGATTTATGATATTGATTACCTCAGCCTTCAGTTTGAAAATGCTTTATGATCATACAGGAATACAGGAATATACTGTAATGTTCACCTCTTTTTCAAGCATTTGCATTTATCAACAACGTGTTGCGAGTGGCTCTCGCTCATTATATTTTTTTTGCGCCGTTGATCACTAGCAACAAGTTTATGAAATTGCCTGATAGTTTATAATCAAAAATCAATAATTTTCTAATGAACTTTTTTTAATTCGACTTACTAATATTGCTTATATTGCACTATAAACTCTTGTACTTTTGGTTCTTACACATGTACTCAAGGCTTTCGGGCGACTTGCAATTTTGATATGGGTTTGTCGGAAAAAATGCTGTCGATACACTTTTGCTATCTTAGTGGTAGTCTCTTTTAGTGGTATAGTAATAAGCTGAAGGAATACACAAAAATTCTCAGAAAATTATTTTTGATAACTGGCGAGAATTAGGTTTTTCACTTTCCAAAACTGACTCGAATTAAATTCGAAAGATTAACACCACAGGGCTTATAGTAAATCTATAGGCTTAATATACTGTTTTATAAAATTCAGGCAAGTGAATTTACGAAGAAACTATTTGGGTGTTTTCAGTTTCCTTCAGCGTACTGAAGTGTTTTCTCGAAAACACATTCTATACACAAAAATAAATAAATAAATTCGTTTCTTTCTAAAACTCTTGGGCTAGTTTTGATCAAAATAAATCTTCCTCTAAATTAAGGAAATCATATATCTTTGCAAGTCGGTTATTGTAATTCTTATCTTAAGTAATATATAATAGTTATAGTTAATATGTAAACAGGCAAATAATTTCCCGGCAAAAATAATTATATTTATCTATATAATATCATAACTCAAACGTTATCATATTTAGTTTCCCCGTTTAGTTTGTTGAGGAGTTGTTACTCCGTAGAAAACATGAATTTTTGCATATTTTTCTAATGTTGTCGCAAAGTTTTATGTCATTTGAAGCCTTAATTTTTTTTTAAATATTTCTGTACAATGGTTTTCAAGTCATACGTGGAAAGAGAAATATATTAAAGGAAACAATTAATAATATTTATTTTTATATTTTTTTCACGCAAGCAAACATATACACACGCTCACACGCAGGCACGTACGAATATAACCACCCACGCACGCAAACAGTCACGCTTGCACGTATATAGAGACTCACGAGCGTACAAGCGTATAATTGGATAACATTCTCTTGTGGTCTATATTTTTGCCTAAAATTTTAAGTTGCTTTTATGTATTTTACTCTAATTTACTATTCTCACTTAAAGACTGACAAGCCACTATAGGAAGTAGGCAGTATAATGGCCCAAGATGAAATAATTAATAAGTAAATAGCAAACTGTATACATACGAAGTTTCGCAGGAATTTAAGCAGATCATTTGTGTATATCCGCCTTAATAAAGTAAATTATGAAAAGTTTTCTTTCATAGAGCTTATATTAATATGATTTATTGTTGCATTATATATTGGTAGTGCTACTTATATATATATATATATATAAATATATATATATATATACATATATATATATATATATATATATATATATACATACATATATATATATATATATATATATATATATATATATTATTTGTATATGTATATTTTTAAATACATTATTAATTTTGGTATGCATAGCAGAAAGTTTAAATTTTAATAATCAGGCGAATTTATAATTGTTAAAATTTTATTTCTTATATTAAGATATAAAACTAAAACAAAACGAAAAGAGCATAAAGCATGCTGTGTTATTATTTCTGCAATGTTGGTATCAGATAAGGCTTTGTCATTTTCTAATATCATTAATCGCACACCAACAAAACGGGCCACTCCTAATACAATGGAGATCACCTGGCAGATTAATGATTAATAATGCATACTTGATTTTCGAGTATTCGGGCCCTACATCAGAATAATACATTGACTAACACATTACATTTCAATGAAAACCTGTATCAGATAATTTATTTATCACGTTCCTTACTTCTTTTGACGCCAAAAATTAAAAAAAATATTAATTTCAAATATCTATATTTATAGTGTTTTCCCCAAAATGAAGGAAATATTTATAATTGAGTTCAAAAAAGGAGAAGTTTCTTAATTCGACTCTATTTTTTTGCGTGTTACATATCAATTTGTATGATTCTTTTTTATTCAGAAGTGTATACTTCAATATGGGTCCATGAAATTTTTGTTCGAGTTTGACCATGGAAATTGAAGGCACGCCATTCAATTCCTTACCGGTGAATAGCACAAGTGCCGTGATCGATTGGATACTAATCATTTGCACGATATAATTTGGTATTTAGCAAAATCTAGGAATATATATTGGCCCGAATATGGTGATAAGGACTCTTCAGCGGGGAGGAGTGAAGCCATCGACTTCGAACACGTTTGTCTTTTATTGACATAAGAACTAAGTAAAAAAGTAAACAGGTAAGTATTAAACCGTCATGCCACGGTTTAAGTGATTTTATTTAGCTCCATGTTAGTATGTTGTCGTTGTTGATTAAATTCTTATGATCGATTTTTTAACTACTTCCACTTCATAATAATAATTTTTTTGAGAATATTCCAAAAAGTTGCTGGTTCTTTTATATCCGAAATATTCTTTTAGTCTCATACGGTGTGTCACAATACCTATGCGTTGAATACTAAACTATGAAACTGTTGATATTATGCAAGAGTTGTTTACGGAAGTGAAGAAATTGCATAGAGCAAAGATATGATTTTAGTTTTCTTTTAAGATATTACGTCAAATTTTGGAACCAAAGCTATTTTGTATTTTAATTCTTGATACATTCATTCTCTTAGTTTAAAAATATTTTAAAAATCGGCTCATTTCTTTGGAAGCTAATAAGTAACAAATCGACAAACGAACAAAAATAATTTCGTTTTTATATTGTTTGGGATTATATAAGTTGTCCCTAAATTTCTCGTTGTAATAAATATTGCTTTCAAGCATATATTTCACTTATGAAATATTTAAAATATTTTTCTATACCTATATGTAATAATGGAGTTACTAGTGTTTTTGTGAAACCTCGAGAATAGTCTAGAGTTTAATTAATATAAAGAGCGTGCCGCGTTCTTTGATTTAATTTATAGTTTGACCATTGATGAGTCAATATAGAAGAAACATAGGCGAAGCTATAATCAATGTGAGTTACAGTTTGCTTTATGAAGTTCAACCTAGTTATTCTGTGAGATCAGTGATAAATACAGAAGTCATACTATAATATATCTGAGAGCAGTTTCCGATGCCTTCTCTAAAGCTACTACAAGGTGATGATTCTAGTAACTTTGGAGTAGCGATTGCACGTTCAGGGAACAATCTATATCTAACTGATGGTTATATTTTTTTATTAATTAATTAAAATTAGTACTGAGGAAGATACCAAACTTTAACGCAAGTATTAGCTACTTAATATAATGCCATTACAGTGGGACAGAGAAAAAATTACAAGTGTTAAGAAAAATGAAATACAAATATGTTTGTCTTCCTTATGAGTTAAGTCGTGATTAATAACATATTTTCAACCTATTTAACCATTGAAGATAAGAAGAGAGTTGTATATGTGAGTCACACTAGAAAGCCAATTGTTCAATGAAAGGAAATTAGAAAGCTACTTGTACATTTAATTTTGTGACAACTGGTATCGGATTGTTAAAAATCAGTGACTGCTTAGATCCTTCTGTGAATATCGACAAAAATTATATGTAACCTGAATGATTACTGGTTTCCCATTTTGGGCCGAGCTATTTACGGTTAAAATAGAAATGATGCTTTTGAGTTTTATCGCATGTGTAATAAATAACCTAACACCGTTTTAAAGGGTAGGTTTGAAAAGTTAAAGGTAAATCCCTTTTGATTGGAAATTAATTTTTTTTGAAAATTAATTTTTTCGTGTATTTTTAAGCAACATTATTAATATTATATTATTTAATGTTTTTAAGATGAGTGCAACAATATATTTTTAATACTAATAATTTCAGGTACATCAAATTATACTTTATAATACATCAAATATATATTTAAATTGCCATATAACAATAATATTTTAATAAATTACAATAGCCGTTCCAGACCGGTTCTCGCTTGGTGTGGACGTGCCTCGCCCAAGGCAAACGTACATGTGGCTCGGCAGACCACTGCTTAGGTTGAGCCGAGGTGTCGGTTTTAGTTTGTGCTCAAAGCTGTATCAGTAAGTTTGTCGCGCGCATTCCGGACAGATAGTTTACGTGCCTCGGCTGAGAAAGATGGACAAAAATCTGTATAATAAATTTATATCCCTGTATAGTAGATCTACAGGACTCGAATGACCATATTTATACTAATAGGGGGATTAAGATTTCTGGCGAAGTACGAGTCATAAAATAAATGATATCTCCATTTCCAAGTTGCAGAAATAGTCGAAGTGATTAATGATATCCCATAAGAGAGGAAAATCTCTAGAAACACAAAATCGTATAACTGGATTAGGCAAGCGAAACCGATTTTTCAGAATTTTGTTCTTGTTATTAATTTCAAACGTATTTGAATCGGATTTTCACTGCATTATTTTTTTTTACTCGTGATAAATCGTCTGTTTAAAATAGTGACAATTAAATGAAACTACGTGATGTAGTATTATTTCTACTATCTTTAATTTCTTTACCACGACCTAGGTTTCGTTGTATTACAACATCTTCAGATGGGATATTAGCAAAGATTAACTCTTAGGAACAACCAACAGCATTTATATGTTTCAAACACAATAGCGGAAGACTGCTTTGTGCGGATTTTTCCATTGTTTATGTTAGTGAGTTTATTGCAGGGGCGCAGACTAGGTTTTATTATATTACAGAGAGTTATACAATATACCAGTATTCTAGTTGGGGTAATAAATTCAATTGTTGATATTATGTGAAGTTATACACTGCAAACTTTAGGGTGTATGTAATAAAATGAAATGGAAGTTATTGTAGGTAATATATTTGTACAAAGGCAAGGGTATTTGAAAGTAAGGCCAAGGTAATATACTAATTCTACATATCTTATTATCGGTAATATATTTATACAAAAGCAAGGGTATTTGAAAGTAAGGACAAGGTAATACAATAATTCTACATATCTCCGGTTTTGTGTATTCATATATTTATTTATTTACTTCTTTTAATTTTTTTTTTGTTTTTATTATATATACTTATATTTATATGTGTATTAGTGCTGAAACAATTTCCAGGGTACTGTAGTATCAATGTTTTATATTTATATTATATTTAGAAGATATTAGGAATGGGTGATGATATTATATTTAGTTGTTCATTTAATATATTGACCTTGATATCTTTTTTATGTCTGTTTATTTCTAATGTTTCTAGGATATTAAGTTTATTGAATTTTGTATTTATTTGTAATATATAGGGGGCATTATCAGTATGGGGATGATGGTTATTTTCAATGAGATGTTTAGCAAAGTGAGATGTGTCTGGTTTATTATTACGCCAGCTGGCGATGTGTTCTTTATATCTTGTATTAAAATCTCTTCCTGTTTGACCTATGTATACACTATTACAATCGTTACATTTAAGTTTATAGATACCACTCTTTTTATGTTTATCTATTTTTTCTTTATTATTAATAAGGGTTTTACCCAAGTTATTTAAGGTACTATACGTACATGTTATATTATTTATATTTTTATTATTAGTTAAGGGTTTTCCTAATTTGAGTGATACATTACCTATGTATGGGATAGATTTATAGTAAATATTATTCTTATTTGGTGCGACCGGGTATATTTCTTGTATTAGTATTTTTCTTAATTAATTACGGTACAGTTTTGTGACAATTGATGGGTAATAATTATTATTTGTTGCGATTTGTTTTATAGTTTTTATTTCTTTACATAGGTTAGGTTTTTCAAGAGGGATGGTTAAAGCTCTGTGAATCATGGAATGGAAGACTGCTAACTTATGGGACCAAGGGTGTTGAGATTGACCATTAATTATGGAGTCTGTAAATGTGTCTTTTCTAAATTTACTAAATTTATGTTTATTATTTTTGCGTTCTATTGTTATATCTAAAAAGTTAAGTTTATTATCGGACTCTACTTCTAAAGTGAATTTGATATTATTATGTAGGGAGTTAGCAAAGTTAACAAACTGGTCTAACTGTCGCTGTGTACTTTTCCAGTAGATAAGGATGTCGTCAACGTATCTATAATAGTATAATATATTGGTCGCTAATTTACTGTTTAAGAGGCTGGTTTCTAGATGGTTCATAAATAACTCGGCTAAAAGGGGACTGAGGGGGGAGCCCATTGCAAGGCCATTAACTTGTTGAAAAAAATTTTTATCGAATAGAAAATAATTTTGGTCTGTGCATAGTTTGAAGAGGTCTCTAATTTCCGATGCTTCAATGGGATTTAATTTTTTCCTTTCTAAGATATCTGAAATAATATTTAGGCAATCTTTTGGTGGTATATTAGAAAATAAGTTTACTACGTCGAGTGATACTAATTTACAATTGGGTGTTAGATGTATATTTTTAATTTTATTACAGAGATCAACAGAGTTTTTAATGGTATGTTTAGGCGCAACCGGTTTTATTAAGGAAGATCTTATTCAGTTGAAAAGCTAATTTTTTTGTGGGTGCGTTTGTGTATGAGACAACAGTTCGTATGGGTATATTTGGTTTATGAATTTTAGGTTGTCCATATAGTATTGGGGGTCTTGGATTCATTTCTATAACTTTATGTTTCGCGAATTCGTTAGGAGATATGATGTTACAGGTTTTAATTAATTGTTTTACGTTATCTGCAAATGTTTATTTTTATATTCACTTTGGTCTAGAATAATTATAGTGTTGCCTTTATCTGCTTTAGATATGGTGAGTTTATCTTCATTAATTTTAATTTGTAGATTACGTTGTATCAAAATTTCGTCATTAATGTGTGTCTTGGTTTTAGAGTATTCTTTACATATTATATTAGCAGCTTTGTGTTTAGTAAGTTTATGAACCATCTAGAAACCAGCCTCTTAAACAGTAAATTAGCGACCAATATATTATACTATTATAGATACGTTGACGACATCCTTATCTGCTGGAAAGGTACACAGCGACAGTTAGACCAGTTTGTTAACTTTGCTAACTCCCTACATAATAATATCAAATTCACTTTAGAAGTAGAGTCCGATAATAAACTTAACTTTTTAGATATAACAATAGAACGCAAAAATAATAAACATAAATTTAGTATATTTAGAAAAGACACATTTACAGACTCCATAATTAATGGTCAATCTCAACACCCTTGGTCCCATAAGTTAGCAGTCTTCCATTCCATGATTCACAGAGCTTTAACCATCCCTCTTGAAAAACCTAACCTACGTAAAGAAATAAAAACTATAAAACAAATCGCAACAAATAATAATTATGACCCATCAATTGTCACAAAACTGTACCATAATAAATTAAGAAAAATACTAATACAAGAATTATACCCGGTCGCACCAAATAAGAATAATATTTACTATATCTATCCCATACATAGGTAATGTATCACTCAAATTAGGAAAACTCTTAACTAATAATAAAGATATAAATACTATAACATGTACGTATTTTACCTTAAATAACTTGGGTAAAACCCTTATTAATAATAAAGAAAAAATAGATAAACATAAAAAGAGTGGTATCTATAAACTTAAATGTAACGATTGTAATAGTGTATACATAGGTCAAACAGGAAGAGATTTTAATACAAGATATAAAGAACACATCGCCAGCTGGCGTAATAATAAACCAGACACATCTCACTTTGCTAAACATCTCATTGAAAATAACCATCACCCCCATACAGATAATGCCCCCTATATATTACAAATAAATACAAAAGGCAATAAACTTAATATCCTAGAAACATTAGAAATAAACAGACATAAAAAAGATATCAAGGTCAATATATTAAATGAACAACTAAATATAATATCATCACCCATTCTTAATATCTTCTAGATATAATATAAATATAAAACATTGATACTATAGTACCCTGGAAATTGTTTCAGCACTAATACACATATAAATATAAGTATATATAATAAAAACAAAAAAAAAAATTAAAAGAAATAAATAAATAAATATATGAATACACAAAACCGGAGATATGTAGAATTAGTGTATTACCTTGTCCTTACTTTCAAATACCCTTGCTTTTGTATAAATATATTACCGATAATAAGATATGTAGAATTAGTATATTACCTTGGCCTTACTTTCAAATACCCTTGCCTTTGTACAAATATATTACCGACAATAACTTCCATTTCATTTTATTACATACACCCTAAAGTTTGCATTGTATAACTTCACATAATATCAACAATTGAATTTATTACCCCAACTAGAATACTGGTATATTGTATAACTCTCTGTAATATAATAAAACCTAGTCTGCGCCCCTGCAATAAACTCACTAACATAAACAATGGAAAAATCCGGACAAAGCAGTCTTCCGCTATTGTGTTTGAAACATATAAATGCTGTTGGTTGTTCTAAGAGTTAATCTTTGCTAATATCCCACCTGAAGATGTTGTAATACAACGAAACCTAGGTCGTGGTAAAGAAATTAAAGATAGTAGAAATAATACTACATCACGTAGTTTCATTTAATTGTGAATAATGAATTTCTACAAAATTAACGCCAAATATATTCAATATATTAAAATAGTGATTGAAATCAAAATACATTTATAATATTTTCGACAGTGTGGTACTATATATCAACTGAAATCTACATTCTATATTAAACTCGAATATACAAATTGAAATTTAGTTAACACCTTAACTTGAAAATGTGTGTATCGTGGACTAAATTTACGCCGAACTGCTTAACAAAATATTATAAATAAATGGCACGGCACAAGTAATTAAAATGTAATTAGTAATAAATAAAACAAAATTAAAACTTAAACAGTGGGGTAGGTAATTTGTCTTTTTGTTTTCTTAGGTAGTTAAGAAATTTAAAATCTAGTTGGTATGAATTTGATGATTATGCTTGATAATGACTGATAAGAATGAAGCTGAGTAAATGCAAGATTCTCTGCACATGGTGAGTTTTATTTCACTATACCAGTCTATTTTCCCATCCTGCAGGCTTTTAATAGGAGTAATCGAGTAGCTGTATTATACATTTTTCTGCTGAACATCGAATGGTAAGATTAAGTGAATTATCAAACTTATCTCGGACTTCATATTAAAATTCATGCACATCCATAGATTTATACAGTATTTTCACTCGTATATTGATACAATATGTTTAACTAATTCGAATATTTTTTTACTATTTATTCTAGTTCAATTTTGAGTAGCCCAGCGTAGCAAAAATATCTTAAGATATCTTGGTACTTTTAAAGCAAAATTTTATGAAATCTATAACTTATAACTCTAAATATTTGTGTAACTTTTCATTATATTCAATTTCAAGCATTTTTTTACTCTTATTCCATTCTATGTACATGTAAAATGGTTTCTAATGTACATATCATCGGAATTTATTACTCCATTCTTATTAAGTAAAAGCGTTGACTTGCCCACATCGAGAGCAACAAATATTTTAAGTGCTGTATTTTTATATTATATTATGCTACATGTATAAACATTTTTACAATTTCTTTTATTTAACGAGCAAAGCGAAACAATTTTACGTAAAAATGTATAAACAAAAATTCGCTTTGCTAACTTCTTCAAATTACCATACATATATCAGAAATATTATACAATACCATTCTTGTTCTCTTAGAATATTACACAATAGCATTCTTTTTCTTAGTTTACCTATCTTTTAAACTAGGTATTTCCAATTTTATTTTGATTTTAACACAATTCGAACATTAATTTTTTTTAGCTTGACGGTTATGAAAGCAGATATATTTTACGATCATATAAGGCATATCGCTCTGGTTGGAAATTCATTCAGCTAAAGGTGACATTGAATATGAGAGTGCTTAACATGGAGGAACGAAACTTAATTCGATGAAAACAAATTTCATTAATTGAAAAGTCCTACCACTACCCTCCCGCGGCTGAAAATTTCTAAATCAATATTTTTTTAAATTTTAGGTATCGAGTTATTTGTGGATTAATACGTTTTAATATTATGCCAAATTTCAAGTTTTCTACGTCAAGCGGTTCTTGGGGAAAATGGCCGTGGTGAACAGATAGACAGACACATAGGTAGGTTTCCAAGGGATTCATTTTCTTTCTTTTGGGGTCGGGACCATAAAAAATATCATTATGTTATAACAATCAGAAAATGATAGTTTCAAAGAACAGAAAACCATTCTAAAATCAAAACAATAATTGAAACAAATAAGACAAATTTAAACTAATTAGAAGTAATATCGGCCATTGATAAATGTCCATAATCCAGTCTCTCCTTAATTATTAGTTTTATGGTTGGATGAAAATACCATATTAAATTACTTCTATGAAACAGCATAAATTAAGAAATTTTCAAATCGAAATAACACTTAGAAATATATGAAAATTGACTTGATAGATCTGTATACCTACGTAGTTATGTGCAAGCGATACTAGTAAAGGCATTTTAGTAACTACAGAAAAAATCCATTTACGCAGATGTCTCAATAGTATTTCTATGTAAAATTACCCTTAGGGTAGGCTTACGTGACAAACAAAAGTTAAAATATTTCATCCAGCTTAAAATAAAAAACTTTGGCTCCTCAGCTTTACGTTAACTTTGAAGTCTGGATATGGAGAACAATATGTTACGCGCATCTTCGAGCTTTGGTCTTGTCGGAAATTTAGTCTTCTCGTTTAATTCATTATTTGCAAGTTGGTCGGTCCACCGCGCCTTTAAAAGTTTCTCTCGTCTGCTATGTAATCTCATTCGAATAATTTTACAAAAGTTCCTGAGCATCGGAATAATGTATCGCGTACAAGTGAATTTAGATAACATGTTGATACTCAAAGCTAGATAAAATTAAATAATTCTTTGCTCATGATTAATTAACAGTTTTATAATGAAAAACAAAATATTTGGCACAAATATTATATTCCTTTTATTTCTTGTTTTATTATGTAATAAACGAATTAAATAAGGTAGTTAATATATTACAGCGTTTATTTTGTTTACCAATCATTTTATTTATAATTTAATACATAATTTCTCTTGCAAATATATGTAGGAGATTCTCCTGATATGGTTACATCAAAATCGTTTAGTCTTATTTTGGATAAATTCAGCTATATATACCAAAAAATAACTTTTTGAGACAAGGTAAAGTTAAAAATAATTATTTTCTTACCCAAAATAAATATTGTAATAACAATTAAACTCAGTTTCTTAAAGTTCATACTAATAATTATTAGTTTTTTTTGGTCCAAGCCATGTTTTAACAAAAATGAAAGGATAAAATTAAGTAATACAAGCTAAGTTTGTTTTCTTATCGTTCTGTATTTTTTATTCGGCACAACCTCCATAAAACTGAAGATTAATAATATTTTATTAAAATGCATCAATAACGTATTGAGCTTCATAAAAAGTTGTCCATCTTTCTCCTTTTTAAAGTTTAATTTATTTCATCATATGTAATTGTTTGTAATAATCTTAAATATAAAAAAAACGACTGAAAACGGTTGAGTCGTTTCGTCGCAGCTATGGAATAAAAATTCACGTAATTATACCGTATTTCTACAATAAACTATATATTCCTATTTACTAGTCGTATACAATGGATAAAATTCATCTTTAAATGTTGGTCTTAAAATTTTTCCAGATAAAAAGATTCAAATTCAGGCAGATATTTGCTAAAAGTTTATATATACAAATTAAAATTATACATCTAGATTTATTGTGTCTATCATAACATTGAATTTGACCGCCATGAATAGATATTTATTGCCTTAGTAACCAGAGTTATGAAAAGAAAAGAATTCTAACGGTTTAATACAGCAAATAGACAAGAAAGATAAGATTTCATCTTGGTCAAGTTTTATGTTGTGATTTATATAAATTTCAGTATATTACGATCCAAAATACCTATTCAGTCATTCACATTTTTCTAGGAAAGCCCTACAAAAATACTATTTCTTTTATATACCCATTCAACACAGTAAATTTTTCAAAGATGACCTCTTTATAGTGAAGTTTCTTATGGAATTAGAATATTATAACAGTTTTTAATTCTGTGGGAGGAAAATTCTTTCAATAGGTTTCTTCAAGAGTAATTATTTAAAAAAACGTATTTTTATGCCTTGATATAAATAGGATTCGAATTAATTAAACAGACGCCATCAAGCATCTTCACTCTGAAAAAGTCATTGTAAGCTTGGCCATTTTCTGAAACTAAGTTCCGTCTTAGGTATAGTTGTGGTACATACCCTAAAAATGTGTGTTGTATTAAGTGGTATCTATTATTAAACCCGAGCTTTCTCTGAACTGGTTCCAGTTTACATACCAAATTGTGCTAAAATCGACTTACTGCTTTTTGGAACTCTTTTCATCACATGTATTTAATACTCACATGGAATTAAACGAAAGATAAAAAAAACATAATGTCCCTTAACAAAATTAATAACATTATGACTTTTAACGTTACTCAATGAGAAATTCAAATATTCCAAAAGAACACCCGTATCACTACAAAACCTACCCTTTAACACAATACTCATAAATACTTCAGATGTTTTTTAGCAATTCACGTTCTTGCCTGTAAGTAGAAATCTGGAGTATGACCCGATCATAAAATGCGGCGTTAGGATTATTTTGACCTGGTTCGTTACAGATGTAAACGTCTACTGACTGTCCCAATCGTCTACTACATGCTGGACAAACTTTGACCTAATTCTAAATGTGTATGTACATCACATTTTCGTATAGCATATATTCCATAGAAAATAGAATGATACAAAAATGATTAGTGCCTGGCGTGTAAATTTCCCTTAGAATACGTAATACTGTCAAAGATCTAAAACTGTTCTTTTTTCTCTAGGCACATTCATTATATTCTTGTAATTATTTTCCCATTTAGAGCATTTTCGAACGTTTTGCTTAGGAATATAAAAATTTCCATAATTTATATTTATGTATCAACATTTTTTTGTATTTAATGCAATAAGTTTTTTACATACTTGGAGGATAATTTCAACAGATCAGACAAAAACATGTCGATACGTGCAATGCATTGTCTTTCCTGAGCTCGGCCCTAAGTGAACCGTTATAAACCGATCCCTGCTACCACCATGAGCAATCAATTGAATTGAAATGCATTCAATAAGTCTCTGACACATAGTTCGGCGACATCCTATCGGCTAGGCGGTCGAGAGCGGAATGAGTGGGTGAACATACGTTGCGGTTGTATTTATATGACTAACCCATCGAATTGCTATGCATTCAATACGATGTTGCATAAGCACACAGTTCGGCATAGTCGTTTTGACTTGTCTCCTTGGTAGTGAAGTGAATAGATAACCGCACTCATCGGGTTTATTCATAGGTCCGCGGGGGTTCGAATTTCAGGATGTTCTGTCCTGTGGTGTATCTGCGTATCTTTATAAGGTATAAAGAACTATGTTCTACTTTCTATCTTTCTGTGACACAGATATTGATTAAAAGAGTGTGACATTCAAAATATACACTTTCTTGTTTTACACGGAATCGAGTTTTTATTGCACAACAAAATCACTTGACCGGTAAACTATCGTGAGTCACCGTCATATAGGTTAAAATCCAATCTCTGTGTGATTTATATAGAATAAAATTTAAAGAGACTTCATCTAAATTGATGAAATCTTTTTGAGTTATTCACGCAGTACGCAAAACATAATACAATTAAAATTCTAAATTAAAAAGCTCCTTCTTATTTTTTGAGTTGTTCACGTGATATCACTTAAATTTTAGGTTCTCACAAGGAACGTCATAAATACGAAAGTATAGCCTAATAAAATTCAATTATTTTTAAATATTTATTTGATATTTATTTTATTTAATATTTATTTTGAAAATTTGTACAATTTATAAAATCTTATTTTAATTTCTTATGGAATTATTTTTAACAATTTAAAGAAATCTCTCCAAAACCTTCAAGAATAGTAAAATTTTATACAAATTCAGTTATACTCATTTCAACACTATGTTTCATAATATCTTTTGACGTGTTCATTTGATAAATAGTAACAAACTCTCGAGATCTTGTATCATTATTACCATTTTTAAAACAATATTCAAATGAATGTATTGGGGAGACGGTTGGATATTATATCACATTACTTATGTGTGACATTGTTATATAAAAATAATGTAATATAAACAATTCTCTTAAATTACTGGCTTTAATGTAATAAGTAATATTTATGCTGTTGCTTTGAAAGTATCAAGAGTATCGCTGTAAATTACTTTTGTTCCGAAATGGTATCTACCTACCTATCGATATCTTAGTTAATTCATGCTATTATATATTCATTCACATACATAGCTGACCATTAAATTTTTTGCTTCCTTGATTACGTGAGTATAATTCAAATGATTTCAAACTCCATGATTTTACCACTAAAAGTACCTGTAATTATCTTTTGGTACCATAATCACCACTTCAGACCCGAAGACATATTAGATAAACCAAACCAGCAAAAAATTGAGGAACCTATATTTTAGCATTAGGAAGTCCATGTTATTATTGGTCGATTCTATCAAGAAATTCTGACCACAACTTTTGTCCAAAAGATTCATCAAGACGGATGAAGCGAGCCCAAATACGATAAATATGCCCATCAATATTGAGAAATCACACTCATTCTTCATATATCTTGACTAGCATTCGTAATCAGAAAACTCGAGAAAATAAGTTAGCGGTGCACAAACTCGATGAAGCTACTTCTTTCCGTTGAATAATACAAATCGCTTTTTGTTTCGTCACCAAGTCTTAACCACTATTTTGAATGAAAAGCTCATTTAGAAAGTTAAACTAGCCTAAATATGTCGAATTTATTCCTTCCCGTTGACGAGATTCCATCATAAACTTTCGGCTTTTTATTTAGACCCATATCACCATTCTCATACAATAGGCTCATCAAGAAAATTCAACCAAGTTTCATGAATATACTCTTCGCCATCGAGGAATTCCTGTTACGTTTCGGCACCATCAACCTACTCTCATGCGTAAATAAAAAGTGCTTATCAAATGAATTCAAACTGACTATAGATTCTCTCAAAGGGTTCTTATACACTCATCGGTTGAAGAGTACTTTTGAATATCTCCGGACTCCATTTTAAGTTCCTGATAAATTTTATATGGGACCTGTCTAAAATATTTCCCTTTGGTCGATCAACGCGTCTCCTAGTAACGACGGTATATATAAAAAATAAAAAATATATGCCTATTGAATTAATGACATATTTTGAAGTTTTTTTAAAATACACATGCACATATGCTTCTCTTTTCTTAGTCAATTAAAAATTCACGTACGCTATATATATATATATATATATATATATATATATATATATATATACATTATGTTTATAAGTTGATTGTTCCCAACAGGTATGTGAATTTAAATGGAATCCCGTATTTTTTCTTTCCGATTTGTTTCGGTTTGGTTACTTTGACTTAAATTGAATTAGCTGACTAAAAGCGCAAGTTACATAACAACTATCTTATAACAAAAAAAAAGAAAAAAATAAAATTATATATCATATTTTTGCAAGCATTTTTTAGTATCTTAAAATACCTCACTAAAACAAGTACTTAGAATTACAATTTCAATTCAAATTCTAATTACTTTTGCCCTATTAAAAATATGTAAAATTAAGAAAATGAAGCTTCGAAATATTGAAAATACTTCCATTTAAACTAAAAGCAAAGAAACAAAATGTAACGTATTTTAATGGTCTTATCAAAGTGAAAATACGACGTGCTAATTTTTACTTCCTGTCTCTTGCTTGTAAGAAAATTCCTGAAATATATAAAAGGCTGAACATAGCAAATTCCAAACTGGAGCTTCTTTTTTTATAAAACCCTACGTAAGACAAAGTTACCGTGAATACCTCTATATACTTGGTCCGTTATATATAATTAAAAGTAATGCGGTCAAGGATTCTAATCAAGCTCCTTTAAAAATTTAACTGAAAATTGTTTGACATAAAATGTCATTAAAAGAAAAATTTTAATTCTCCTCAATATTGCGTGTCATTAAAAGCTTTTGTTAATAAGGGTCGATAAATAGCTTTTACCACCCCGTTAGTAGGG
This sequence comes from Druceiella hillmani, assembly GCA_039881145.1. Taxonomy (NCBI): domain Eukaryota; kingdom Metazoa; phylum Arthropoda; class Insecta; order Lepidoptera; family Hepialidae; genus Druceiella; species Druceiella hillmani. The sequence goes on along the minus strand of JAYKKI010000042.1, from coordinate 13,424,916 downwards.
GGACGAAATGTATTCTTATCATTTTATTTTTCTCTGTTGTAGTTTAGAATATCATAGGAACTCCAAGAAAAAATAGGAACTAAAAAAAATTTTAACCGAGACGCAAATATTGTACAACAAATATTCACTTTGAAAATACGGTGGTGTTAAAGGATCTCAAATCAATAATCTCCAAATGAAACGTGAACCATTTTGTCTATTTTTGAAACAATAGACAAAATGGTAAAATGCGAAGGTAAAAATATATGCTGCTTTTAACTATAAATTTTGACTTCCTTTAAGAAAGTAAGTAGGTGACACTTGCGAAATAACTAAGTTTTGATTATAATTTAATAAGTATTATGTATTTTGTAAAAGTTCTCGTGAAAATGTTTTTATAACTGCATAAATCATTTGGATAATCTACGACAAAAACTTGACCTAACTTAAGCTATTTCCAAATTGAAAAGTAGTTACTTTTCCGGATTGAAACTTAACCTACGTTAATTTCAAATATATTTAACGTATATGGTTGCGACAATGGAAATATTTGTAAAATATACTCTTTTAATTCGTAAAAATAATACAACCTTTACGCCTAAATGGTCATTTTATCTATCTCAGTTTGTCATATAACTTTATTATGTCAGTGTATTTACTTTCCCACACACTCGCATAAACAAATGTACAACGGCGATGCATAATAAAATGTCATAATTTCCAAGTTCAGATTTAGAGGAGATCCATTACGTTATGAACGGAATTGGGATAAATATTTGTGCAAATTAATCACTCACTTCAGATTATAAGCTCCGTTTACGCTAGGTAGAAAAATTAAATAAAACATGTATATTGAAACAAAATGAATGTGTATTTTCAAATTGAGTCTGTATGTAAGATATGATTGAACAGAAACATAAATTTTCCATTCTTACAACGTTTCCATATATTTTCGCCATGGACGATATTAGAGAAAATGATATTTCGTTTGGATTTTTAAATTACAACTCTATATCAACACATACAATAAATCGCAGAATACAATTCTTTCTTCATTTAAGATGTATATGTAGAAATAATTTAGCGTGACAAAACAAATTAACGAAAAACAAATTATTGTTTTGTGAGTTTCGATCTTTTGTATGTGAGTATCTGTACATTCGATTTCGTAGTGAATCATGTGAGAACTACTGAAGAGATTCTGATGGAATTTTACTTGTTCATATCACACCGTTACGAGTGTGAATCATAGCACACCGTTACGAGCCTGAGGGGATCGCAAAATTAAATACGAGTCGTGGCATGTAAGTATTTAAATAAATTTGTGAATAAATATTTTAGCTGAAAAAATGGGTCGCATAAGCAAAAATCATAAAATGTTACTGTTATTTAATATTAATTGGATTTGTAATTCATTTAAGACATTGTCTTTAAACATAAAGTAGACTCAAAATTACGTGACTTCTTTAAATAGGCAAAAAGATTATTGTAACGACGCCAGTCAGTTTCTTATTAACATGGCTTTGAAGGCATAAGCTATTTCAAGCTGTGTTATTGAATTGTTTAACTAATTAAGTACATTGCTGTTTATGAGGGCAAAGTCTATTCAAAGAAAGTCAAAGTCACAAATAATGTTTTTCATACACTTTTTAATTTTGTTAGCTAAATTTTCCCTTTTACGCAAAATAATCCAAAACAAAAATATTGTTAAAATTATCTTATTTTCACAATTAAATGAAACCACATGACGTATTTTTATTTCTACATACTTTAAATGCTTTACCACGACTTAATTTTTTTGACTTTACCATGAGTAAGTAGTAAAGAACTTAAAGAAAGTAGGAATAATACTACTTCATGTATTAATTTTGAATAATGAATTTCTACAAAATGAACGCCTAATATATTCAAGATTTTATCTTAATCAATTGAAGAAGAGGCCCATATGCATGCCCATTTATACACAATTATTTTGAACTAAGATCAAGATAATGAAATCACAACACAGACAATGTAAAGTAAGCGCAGAAACTGAAAAACAAATAATTCTCCAGCATTGTACTTACATATGGTCTAATCCCGTATTATGTCGTTGAAGACGGTGAGCGCTAAAGCCGTTATGGGAGGCACTATCTGTTTGTATGTCGACGCCAATTAACTACGACGGCAGGTTATGTATGACATGTTGCTCTCCAATGATTCCTTTCTATCAGTCGTCATGTCTATTAGCTTAAATTTGATAGGAGACTCGTGTAGATTTATGCACTTGGCATATTTAAAACTTCAGCCATATGGCTTTGATGTTCGACTTTTACTATGTACTGAAATTTAAAATCACTTAAAGAAAAGCATTTTCTATTTCAGCGAATGGTGATAACGATGAAAAAATTAGGGATAGAAGGTATTAAGATTTTTCTAAATAGAATTTTTTTACGCGAAAGCATTTTATATCAGAATTTTATAACACTTTTAAAAAATGTAATCACTTAATCGTCTCGAGCATTTAAATATTTTTAATCGTCGCTTTTCATGCTTTACCCTCAAATACAATAGTAAATGAGTGAATAGAAATTAAGAGAGGATTTAAGCGTATGAAAATAATTATTTGAAAATTGATATAAAACTTTGAACGACGCTTTCTTGAAACAGTTTTCCACTTCGTAATTTGGTAAGTGTTAACGTTAAATAAAATTTCATTAAATATTGAATAAAAATTTTGATTATTGGTTGAAAAAACTCTTTGAAAATTTGTGATTTTAAAAACTTATATTTTTTTTAATAATATCTCTAATTTTTAGTTCGTCAACATGGCTTAATTTATTTAAATGTATATATTAAATGGGAATTTAGTTCTTCCGTTCCCATTCACGTAACTATGAAATGACACTACGTAACAAAATAATGACCACTTTTTAAAACAATAACATTTCTGTAGGTTTTTGCTCGAAATCAATAGAATTCTAACATATCCAGCTTTCATGTTCCTATTTAGCGATGGGAGAATATAAGCTATAAGTTACTTTTAATAAAATAAATATATCCATAATTCCTGCACAAGTATGTGAAATTGCAGTAATAATAAATATTTAAATCTCATTGCAAGATATTTCAGTAAATATTTAAGAATTCTTTCAACGAAAAAAATGTAAATGTCATTGAATTATCCAACTGAAAGTAAACGAATTAGAATGCGAATTATGAAGAAGTATGATGAATGTTGCGCTAATTGGTATTTAAGGGGATATTCCAAAATTATTGTAGAATATGCATATTAAATTAAAAATAAATAAACTTAGTTTTGACTTATAAACTTGAACAAATGCCACATCTATTGCTATTTGGAAAGTTAGTCAAACCGCTTTTAGTTTCGGCGAATAAAACGCGATGTGATTCCGTATCTCGACAATAAACGTTGAATATTTAAATTCGATTGTCCAGACTAGTTAAGACAGAGGAGAGAGTATGTGAGGGGAAAAAGTTTAGTTTGACAAATAGTGTAGCATTATTTCAAACACGGCTCTTTTGTTTCGCAGCCGTCTTGATAGAGCTATGAACCTTCCATAATCGCGCATTTCGGACTTTGTTTAGTGTAAAGTATGAAGTTAAAGTGTTCGAAGGGCAGATAGCAGGCTGTAGTTTAATAATAAATTTCATAATTAAATGAAACTACGTGATGTAGTATTATTTCTACTTTCTTTAATTTATTTACCACGACCTAGGTTTCGTTGTATTACAACATTTTTACGTGGGATATTAGCAACGATTAACTCTTAGGAACAACCAATAGCATTTATATGTTTCAAACACAATAGCGGAAGCCAGGTTTGTGCGGATTTTTCCATTGTTTATGTTAGTGAGTTTTTTGCAAGGGCGCAGAGTAGGTTTTATTCTATTACCGAGAGTTATACAATATACCAGTATTTTAGTGAGGGTAATAAATTCAATTGTTGTTATTACGTGAGGTTATACAACGCAAACTTTACGGTGTAAAAATGCCCCTAATGTACATGTATGTAAGTATTGTTTATTAATTCCATTTGTTTTGAAATAAAGTAAAACTTTGTCCATTAATTTTTACTCCATGAATAAACTTATGTAAAAATAGTCAAGTAGCCAATTAATTAATTAAATATTGGTCAAGTACAACTTACACTTTAACAATCAGTATTACATAACATGTACCTCCACATAAATTATTAATAATATGTGCAGCCCACTTTACTATGTGCAGCGCTCTTCTGAACTTCGATACATGCACAGCCACAAACCGATGCAAAAGCGCTACATTAGAGTTATAGACTTCAAAAATCTATATTTTTGATATTTTACGATTTTTCTTTTAAAACTGATATTTTCATTATTTTTCACATTTATATTTCTTATCCAATACCGGTTTGAAGTGTGCAAATTTTTCTTCAAAATCTATATTTTTTATATTTTTAGTATTTTTGACATTTCATGTTGTTCATTTCATAACAAAATCACTAAGAACTTAACAATATCTCATGTATTGAAAAGAAGACAACATTTTGCGACGTTTGATGAACATCAGTTCATTTATACAGACCTACTAATTTACATATATGGTTCGATATATACCCAAATACTTAAAGGCGGACATGTCGACAACATTATCCTGTTTTACTTTCACTGGAATCGTATCAAAAATATACAAATATTCAGACTAAGCATTTATATTCAGCGATAGATGGCGCTCACGATATAGCCTTATTCGGTATAATACCACACATATTGTTATTAGGGCTACAATATAGCAAATCTTTTGCGGAAATGAAAATACTAAGATGACGTTCGGGAATTTCATTACGTTCTTTCTAATTACTTATCTATGTAATAAAGTTATTTAATGGATTTTTGTCTAAATAACATTACATCATGTATTTGTATGTACCGCTACATACATTCGTATCTACCTATCTAGCGACATCTTAGTTAATTCATGCTACTGTATTAAAACTAATTTAGACTCGTTTAAATAAGTTAGCGCAGCCCTAACTCAATGAAGCTACTTTTTTTTTTTTTATACTCATCATTTTTTGACTTTATCTCCAAGTTTTAGCCACCAATCTCATCTAGAAAAGTTAAACTAGCCTAAATATATCGAATCTATTCCTTCCCATTAAGGAGTTCTTATCGCCCATTTTCGGCTTTTTATTAAGATCCGTGTCATTATTTCTACACAATAGGCTCGTCATGACAACTCGAGTCAGACCAAGTATGATGAATATACTCCTCACCATTGAGAAGTTCTTGTCACCACGTTTCGGCACTATCACCATATAAAAATTTATGATTAAAAAGTGCTTATCAAATAAATACAAACTGCCTATAAATTCTCTTAAAAGGTTTTTAAACATTCATTCGTTGAGGAGTTCTTTTGAATATCTCCGGATTCTATTTTCATTCTTGATCAATTTTATGTCGGACCTATCCGAAATAATTTCCTTTGTTTAATCAACACGTCTCCTAGTAGCAACGGTATATATATAAATATAAAAAAATACATACCCATTGAATACGATATGACAGGGATTTGGACAAGTATTTATCCCCGTGTTTAAATTAATCACCCAACTCGGATTATAAGCTTCACTTTCCCTGGGTCTCTCCCGAAATTAAATAAAAACATGTATATTGAAAAAAAATTATGTGTATTTTCAAATTGAGTCTGTGTGTAAGATATGATGGGGCAAAAACCTAAATTGTCCATTCTTACAAGGTTTCCAAATATTTTCGCCATTAACGATATTAGTGAAAATGATATTTCGTTTGGATTTTTAAATTAGAACTCTATATCAACACATACAATAAATCGCAGAATACAATTCTTTCTTAATTTAAGATGTATATGTAGAAAAAAATTAGCGTGACAAAACAAATTAATGGAAAAGATGATTGTTTTTCTAAATTTCCTTCTTTTGTCTGAGTATTTGTACATTCGATTTCTTAGTGAAGCATGCAAGAACCACTGAAGTGATTTTGATGGAATTTTACCGGTTAAATTTTTTCTACCTCTGAGGTAATAAAGGTGTTTTGCTTATTGCAATCTACCTACTTGAAAATAAGACATGCGAATTTAAAATTCTCTGTGTAATCGCACTTCAAAAAAGTTAACCTTTTTTATGATTACAAATAGTCTTAAGTATTACAACCCTTAAGCTTACAGATAATATTATAATATTTGGCAAAAATCCACATGCAAATTTACGGGAACAGCCAGTAAATAAAATTGTTCGTAAAATTTATTAGAACTATGTAGGAAAGATTTAAACGTACTGAAACCCTTAAAGTACTTGATGAATTACTTCATTTAAACTAATTACCTAAATATTTAGTCACATTTCAAAGCTGTATGATATTCAGTACAACTCCGATTTTGATTTATGGACTGTAAATATTGCATAATTTTGCAAACGTTGTTTGGTGCTTTAAACTTGTTTCTTATACATATATATATATATATATATATATATATATATATATATATATATATACATATAAATTTTTTTTTTTTTATTATTTGCCCATCGTATTCCACAAACTACGCCCATATTTTATTTTTATGACAAGTGATAACTTAACTGCAGTAAAATCCTCAACCATATTACCAAAATTGCCTATTCCTTTAATATCACAGCATTTTACATTAAATTATATTCCAGCTAAACCAACGTAGCATGAGTTATGTTACTTTATTAAACTTGAAACCCTAATAAGACTCACAAATAGATGAAAAAATAAATCTTTTCGTTCTGGCACACCGTTATAAGCCTGAGGGGATCGCAAAATCAGACGCGGCATGAAAGTATTAAAATAAATTTGTGCGTAAATATTTTATCTGTAAAAATGGTTCGCATAAGCAAAAATCGTAAAATGTTAACCATCGTAATTAACAATCGTAAATATTAAAATGTTCTATTTAATATTAATTGGATTTGTGATTCATTTAAGACATTGCCCTTAAAAGTTTAGGTAACCCAAAATTTCGTGACCTCTTTAAATAGGCAACAAAATTATTGTAACGATTCCAGTCAGTTTTTTTATTAACACGGCTTTGAAGAGATAAGCTACTTCAAGCTGTATTTTTGAATTATTTAACTATTTACACACACTAGGTACACTGCTGTTTGTGACGGCAAAGTCTATTCAAAGAAAGTCAAAGTCGAAAATAATGTTTTTCGTACACTTTTAAATTTTGTTTGTTAAGTTTTCACTTCTATGCAAAATGATCCAAAACAAAAATGTTGATAAAAGGTTTTATTTTCACAATTAAATGAAACTACGTGATGTAGTATTATTTCTACTTTCTTTAAGTTCTTTACCACGACCTCGTGGTGGTAAAGAACTGAAAGAAAGTAGAAATAATACTACATCATATAGTTTAATTTATATTTGAATAATGAATATCTACTAAATTAACGCCTAACATAATTTAGATTTTATTTTTATCAATTGAAGAAGAGGCTCATATTCATGCCCATGAATATTTTAAAGGTTATCATCCGTATAGCAACACAATGTGATTATGCTCCACCATCTAACATTTCACAATCAGATTGTCCCAATCTTTCAGAAGACCCATAAATTGCTAGGATTTATCATTTGATGTGCCGAAAACATTTATGATAATTAATGTATTTTGATGTTGTTTATCTCTTTAGTGTCCTGAGAACTAATAAACCATCTGGTCTTCGCATGAAATAATTGATATACCCATGTTAGAGAAAATAATAAAAAAGTATTAACATATTTTTATACAAAAATATACCGTTACTATCCTATTTGTTTCATTCACATTCTGTGAGAGACAAGGAATGATGTTATTGTCTTCTAAAATAAATCATTATTTCGACTGAATGTGCAATAAATTGTTAATCCATCTTCTCATACTCCATCAAGTTACATGAAGGAATGGAGTTCGTTTATTTTATTTACCTAGGGTACACATAAATATCCTACAATCCTCACCTGTTTTTAGTGCATTTCCATTAATTAGCACAGTTTAGCAAGAGGCGCCCAATCGGAATATTTTCTCTTCTAAATTGATCGAGTCGAAAAGCCGAGATGAAAAAAAAAATGATCGAAGTCAGTCAATCCGTTCTCGATATATTATCAAAAAAAGCCGTTTCATACAAAATGCACGTAGAAATGAATTTTCCTCTTCAATTTTTATTCGTCAATTTTTCTTATGTTTTAATAGTTATTCTGCTATTCGGGGTGGAGACAAATTCAATAAATCAAAGATCATGAAAGTCGGTTTAGCCGTTCTTGAGTTATAAACGGTATAAAAAATCCGACTTGATTTTATATACATAGATTTTATTTAATATGTTTTTTATCATTTTACGTTTATTTTGTACTGTAAACCATTGCACATTCGGTGCTTGCACATGTCGAATGCTTAGGATCAACCTGTTACTTAGATATTGAGCATACTTATATTATTTTGGTGATTGTATTTTATAAGCTGTTATAAAAATCTGTCCAAAAAATATAGAGGAATTCTCAGAAGACGTTGGATCTTTGATATTGCAAAATTTAATTCGGAAGTTGAACAACGAATAACTTACAGTAAATGTACAAACCTTATATTATTTATATGATACCGGACACGTGAATTGTATCTAATATAAAGCGATAGAGCGAAACAACGATTTCCGATCGAGTCTCACGTAGAGGCGATATGGCTGCCCGTGAAAAGTCTCTATCGCGTTAAGATGAAGCGACTGAATGAGAGGGAAAATCGATCTGATAACGATAGAAGACAAGTTACGTGAATTTTATTGTTACATATCATTCCAGTTACCGAATCTGTATATTAGAATTCAGTCTTGATGTTTGCGAAGACGGGTAATGCGGCTTATTGAAGTTTTCACTTGATGAACGTAAGATGCTATGTAAGAATAAATAAAATATTTTAATGTGTTATTAAGAACGTAAGAAGTACATAAAACTAAATAAATTATTTTAATATATTATTAAATTCATTGTCGGCAGTTTTTCAAATAGAGGTATTTCACAAACTACCGACAATGAATTTAATTAGTAGAAGTTAAAATATTAAAATGTCAGTATCATATTGAAATTTCTATAATTTAAAATATAGTGGTTGATTTTCTAGAAAAATAAATACGTCTTACTAAACAGTCAGTTAACTTTATTTTAAATTTGCTAGGATTACTAACGATTTCACTCTTAATGTAAAAAAGATTTAAGTGTCTTGTTACATAAGTAACTTAAAATTAATTATTTATATAACAAGTGTATTGAAAATTAACCGATTATTCTAACTATTCATATTATTTCATGTAATCAAAAGAGGAATTACAAAAATTGAAACAAAACACAATAAATTGAAAAACGTATTATTTAATTTCAAAAACTAATCTATCGAGTAAAATGCTTTTAAATTTATTAGTTGGTAGTCGACCGGGAAAAATAGTTATTATGTTGTTTATTGACACTCTTATTGTTTATCTCGTTCATTCTAATTAATTAGTTTCAAAGTAATTTATATTTGTAAACGACAAGAAATAAAATTTTACTCTCTCTCGTTTGTTAGATCCTTTCTTTCTCTGGAAAATATATGGCTTAGTATATGATAGCATATTTTACAACTATTTTAAAAATACAGTATAGTTCCTGTTATTGACTGTATAATATTTTTAATAGCTGAAGCCTTCTTTAAAATTAGGAGTTTAACAGTGCATGAAATGTAAATTTTAACGTAATTTTTCATACATTGTATCGTGAATTTTATACTGTTCCGTGCATATTGGAAAATTGACATTTATAAATGTGAGATGGGGCTCACCCCCATCTCATACTGATACTGAGATTGATTGAGTTTAGTAACATTGAGCGATATAAAAAGAATGTGAAGTAACATAAATAGTTTCAGTTACCTTAATTTTAATGATCTTAAAACTATACAAGTTATTGAATTTATTGAAATGGGCACTGTATACATAAGTTTTAATTCTTGTGATAATTGTTTCCGAACTTGGAGAATTCAAAAAGATATCTGAGATCGAGATCACAATTGATATATACTAAGATATTAAAAAAATGAGTCTGTTTATTTTAATACGTCCTCACACAAATAAAATAGGTATGAAAATATTCTTTATACATATCGTCGAATAGATCTTTTAAAATTAGGGGCCAGTTGTTTCATATTCAGCGTCATTTGTAGACAGACATATAACAATTTAAAGTGACATCCAATATTCTTCTCTCTAATTTTTCATGCAAAGAAATTAAAATTTGATTGAAATATTTAAATATCGTTATTTCAGTTAACTTGTAACAGTAAACTGAAAAGGTATGGGACAAGTACGAAACTATACTAGATATGAACAATTACGAAAAATCCACACGTGTCTCTGCGAACGTCTTGCTAGTTACATTGCACGGTATCATTGTCCATTTTGTTAAATTTGATTGTTTTACCCAAAAAGTATTTTAGTCAAAACTTTCAAATTATAATTTAACATTTTAAATATTACACTTTTCATAACATTTACCCTGCACGTACAATTATTTTGGCTCCACTATGTGAATGCTATTGCTGAATAATAAGAACTTCTAAAATATCACTTTATGACAAGATTTAAGGATTTTTATCGTATTGTATATATATACTAAGTTTTTAAGGAGTTTCTACTGTTCTATTTCTTTATAAATAATTTTTTTAGAATATATTTACAGTCATTATGGATAAAATAAATGATTCCATATGATTAAAAAATATTTTTTTGACATTTAAAAGTACAAATTAGCAATCTAAAACCATGATTTCTTAAGAACTTTGCATCTATTCAATCTCATTAGCCAGCAGCGCAATTTCGTCAATTAACGTGACTTTAACTAATTGGACTTTTTGCGTGACAGAAGTAGACGTGTTACATTAAATTTCACCTGAATATTCATATCTTCATGAACACAGCCAATGTGTTAAGTTGTCAGATACATATTCTGAGTGGACTGATCTTACAGCTGGTGTACCTCAAGATGGAGTTCTATCTCCTCTCCTCTTCTCAGTATTTATTGATGATGTTGTTAAAAACAATTATCATATCTAGCAATTATCATATCTATGCTGATGACCTACAAATCTATGCGCACTCGAACCTCCATTACTTATCAAAAACCATCGACATCTTTAATCGAGATCTCGCTTCAATTGGTCAGTGGGCTCATGAAATGGGTCTTTTGGTTAACCCAAGTAAGTCACAAGCTATCATCATCGGTAATCAAAGACTGACTTCTAAAGTAAAGCTACCTAGTTTACCGAAATTAGTGCTAAATAGTACAATAATACCATACACGTCAACTGTTAAAAACCTGGGCCTACTGATCGATCAAAATCTTAATTGGCGGCCTCAAGTAAATGATGTTAGTCGTCGTGTTTTCAACAGGATACACACTTTGAAACATATTCAAAATTGTTCACCAACTAAAACGAAAATCTACCTTTATCAAACACTTTTATTATCATTAATTGATCATGGAGATGCATGCTATCCTGATCTTAATGAAGAATATTCGTGCAAGTTGGAACGTCTTCAAAATTTATGCATCCGGTATATCTTCGGCCTCAGAAAATATGATCACATTTCTAAATACAGGTTACTTCTCAAATGGCTGAAGATCCGTGGTCGACGCCAACTTCACATACTTACACTTCCTTTTTAACATATTAAAAAATCCTCATAGCCCAAATTATCTTAATGGCAAATTTAAAGATTTGTCTGCTCACAGCCTTGGGCTACGATCTGAAAGTTCACTCACCCTACTTATTCCTAAACATACCTCTACCACTTACGAAAAATCTTTCACTGTCCAAGCAGCAAAAATTTGGAATCACCTGGATCCTGATATCAGGAAAATCACGTCTCTAAATATTTTAAATGATCGAGTGAAAAAGTCCTGCATTTCCTGAAACTTTTCCTGTGTATCCTTGCCCTTTCCTGTCTTTCTCATCCCAAATAATGTCAATATTTTGTTTTCTTTTTTAATATACTTTTGTATTTTTTTTAAATTTTTTTTGCCTATGAAGAATTTTCATTGTAAAATATCTTACAGTCTACCAACTAAATTTCAATAGAAATTGTTATGGTTGACTGGAAGAGATTGCTCATGTAGTAGTAAGTTCGTCATATGTACTAAACACGAAAGTTAATAATAATATTACTGTGATTTATGTATTTTTTTTAATACCTAACCTAATACCACAGTTTTTATCGAATAAACACATTAATTACTTCCATAAAAGCTCTCGTTAGGATAATAACATGCAGTGTCGAAAGGGAAATACTTAATAAAATATTTTGAATATATTGTCAATAAACTCGTGGAATAAATTATATAGGAATTTAGTGATTACTGTTACTAAACTCAAATATTTGTAGAGCAAAGCAATTTGAAATAAATTTTAAAAATGTAATTTCAAAATAGTTGCACATTGTGAAAGGTTGTCAAAAGTTATGTTGGTTATCAAATGATCGAAAATAATACATAAATTTTTTCATATATTCTCTCTATTATCTTGAAGGCGAAATTAATATAATGAGCCGTTTTTAGATGTAGCGCTAGTTACGACATATATAAATTTTATTATTCTGTCAGCTATATGCTCACCCCTATTTAACTAATAGTACTACAAACACGTGAAATTTTGTGAATTTTAAATCCTAATCTAATCTACTATAATCACTACAAATTTTATCTTTCCATAACTCTGTTAAATAACTGAAATCTGTCGGCTGCCTCCAAGTTGAATAAAATATAAAGATATAATATTCCATAAATCTGGACGTAAACTTTTATCTTCGTCATTTATATTTTCTGGCAGTCTCTAAGAAATTGCGTGCTTGAATCTTATTACTTCTTTCCAATGAAATTTTTAAAGAGTAACTTTCCCTTTATGTACTTATATAAATACACACCCACATACACTCACTCACACACACAGACACACACACACACACACACATATATATATATATATATATATATATATATATATATATATATATATATATATACATGTATGTCATTTAAAGAAATTACATCACTACAAACACTTATCCCATTAATCATATGTACCAAATTTATTGTAAAAGCAAAATAACAATCTATAAACTTTACACTAACTGTCCGTTAAACAACCTTGCACACCTATTGCAAACTTTGCAAACTGTCAAGTGTCAATCAAAAATTTCCGTTTCAAAAAAACCAGAACCATGCGTACATAATAATTAAAATATAATTTTTTTGTTTTAGAATGTATTTACACTTACCTAAATGTTATGTTCCGTTTCAGTATTAAGTGTATTCACCGTGCGCACTTTCGCAACCGACAATCATTTTGACTTAAATTATCTATCCGTGCGTCTGTCTGGTGTTCGAATTTCACTTTCTTCTGAAATGAGTTAGCATGTTTTATTCCATATTCGTAGGTATTGTAGGAAAAGTATCGCCTAATATAACTGAAATGATGGGCTTATACTCCCATTTTGCATTGATAATAATACGTGGCAATGTACGCAGAACGTTATTCGACAACCAAGTCTAGTTGATTGTCGAATAACATTCAATGTACATTCTTAGGGCTATTATAATCGCATTCGGCATAACCTAATACCATGTTCTACCTGAACTAAAAACGACACTTGCAATTCCACTCACTCGATATCAAAATAATAAATCATTTTGTAGAAACCAAAGACACGTATTAAACCAATCAAATGTTACGTAAAAACTAAACTTGCAAAAATATTCGATCCAGAAGAAATATGTGAAAGTTGACATTTTAAAAAATAAATAATCAATAAAGATGGAATTTGAAACAGGCAATTAAAATTAATATTCTGTTATTAATGAGAAGCGAACAATAATTTTAAATTAATGACCATTGATGTTAATGACCAAAAAAATAGGTATATTGCAATCTAGCTATGATGCACTATTACTGATTAAGGTCCCGAAGTTTATGTTTATTCATACAAACATATATACATAAATACATATACATACATACATATATATATATATATATATATATATACATGGATATAGACGTACGTATTCTGTTAATAATTTTTATTTTAATAAAACACCGATATTTTATAACTGTTGCTTTGTGATTAATTACAGGAAATTGCTTTTCTAGCAGTAAACTACTAAAACTTAGCTTTCTATGCTAACACTATATTTCCACAAAAAACAAACAATTTGCCAAGCAAATTTAATTTTCGACCGGAACATTTGTAAAGCTAATAAATTCTGTTGACACGATTTAAAAGTTCGAGTTATATTATTCAATGTCTTAGTTTTCTACTTGGATGAAAATAATACTTTGAAAATGAATAACAGTAATATTTATAGTAAAGTATTCAGTTTTAATATTATTTCAATAAAGAAAAAAAGCAATGTGTAAGATCCCTTATTGTAACTTGTTGGCTAGTGGAATAATCTATTATTTATAACCGCACCTCTCGACCCTTGAATAAATGAATTATTCTTACGTCTAAGTACGTTATGTTCGTGGATTCAAAGAATATATTAATATGTTATTCAGGTACCTAGGACGGCTTTATTTACAAAACACAGCAATGCCCAAAATCATAAAAATATAAGTACATACTCGTATATGCGATTATCTCTTAGAAGACGGAAATATTTATTTGTATATAGAGTATTGTGCGTAGCAGCTAATTAGTTTCTTGCATTTTTAAATGAAAGAAACTAATAAAGCTCTGCATTCTAAATTATTAGCTTGTTCTTCTTTCATGGCAAAAACTAATTGGTCCTATATTTTATATAATTTTTGTTTAAATATTTAAAAAATTTAAAAAAAATAGAAAAAACAGGTTTACAAAAAAAAGACTGCATGCAACTTAGTGACAGAAGTGAAATTTGAAGTTTGAAGTGAAATCTTTGTAAATAATAAAATTAATTAATTCAATTATTATAATTAATAAAATTAATTCAATTATTGAAACGATTGACAAATGAGCGTAATTTTTCGTAAAATATATATATATATATATATATGTATATATATATATATATATATATACATATATATATATATATATATATATATATATATATATAATAAATATATATATATATATGTATATATATATATACATATCTTCCATCCTTCTTGTAATAGATTCGTTATATTCAGATGTTACAAATAAACGTTGCAAAAAATTTTATATTTGCACAAAATATGAACACATCCATAGTACAAGCCTCTACTGTTACCAAATTCACATTTTGAAGTTTCTAGGTTTTCATTAAATAGCATAAATAAGGAGTTTTCGACAAATAGTTTTTGCACCTTATATTACGTTATTACAATACTTTACGCTTAACATCGCTCAATTACTAAAAATTAAGGTATATTCGCAAAATTTCTAAAAAGTTTATAGATACGAATTTCCGTTATTTTACTAGAGAATGCACCCGACATCGTGTGACACGACATAGTCTAATGACACGATGTCAGACTAAATAAAGTGGTTCTGAATGACGAGAAACAAGAAACAACTTTTAAAAGACTTCAAAACTTATCAATAGGCAAAGTTCAAGCGTTCTTTTAACAGCTTTAACAATGTTCAATTTGAATGGATAAGGTTGATTAATTTTTCTGCCCCGTAATTAGAACATGAATTTGTGAAAAAAGTATTACCATACGCTTGCCTATATAAAATATCATTGAAGGAAGGCTTTTATTATGTAACGGAGAATAGAGCTGTAACTGTAAATTAATAATTTTAAAGGAAATGTGTTTTTTTTAAATTTAATAAATTCTCATTTGATGGTTTTTGCATCTGGGTGATCAAAAAAGTATTATGTTTTGTATGATTAATATTATTAAAAAAATTTTGTTGATACTATTTAAATACAACATATTCAAATGGAGCATTCTCTTTATACTCGAAATAATCTTCTTGCCTAATACTTTTAAAAAATATAAATTATTTGTCACGTTTGGTTATACAATTGTTGTTTTAATCACCTGAACTACCAAATGTTTTTATCTTCAGCAAGATCTTCGTCATCTAAATTTGTAAATTCTATCAATTTTTTACTTACGTATCTTGTTTTGACCACCAACTTTGAAAAGTTTTTTAAAACAGTGCGAAATAAACAGAGCGGAACCTTTTTTACAGTCATAAAAGTCATGTGTGATTAAAACATTAGAAAGTTGTAAAAACCTTAAATATGCCTGTAGTTTGTTCTTGTTTAACTTTAGATATATTGCTCATAAAATCACAGGCTATAATTCAGCCAAGTTAATAATACAAGTAAATAAAAAAGGGAGTTGACATGTCTTTTCTCATCATTGAGACCAAAGCCAAAAAATTACAAGGCAGAGTGAAATTAAAGATAAATAGTAAGGAGCATTATAAAACATTTTCAGTGGGAGAAAAAGTGACAATAAAACACTCAATAAAAATAAAAAGATTTCGTCATTAGTTAAAATTATTAAGATTTTAGTACCAGGTGTATCCTGAGCGGTAGAAGTGGATGGACTAAAGTGAAAACAAAACGTCAACTAAATTGTTGAATGTGGCCAAAACTTAGAAAAAGAGGCTATTATTATAAGATATAATTTAAATTACATATATGATATCTATGTCTAGATGTATATTACATATATAGTTATTTAGAGGTTGTAGTTCCAGTTTTTTTGTAAAGCGAGGAAGAATGATGTATTAATTATTAACCAGAAAGCACCAAAATTATCCTTTCGGTAGGCTGACATTTTTGGTGAGAGTTTTGTTAATATTGTTGGCACAATAAAAAGGCGTTTGTTGATTAAAAGGTTTAAGTGTATTAATTAAATACCTACAAATAAATACGACGTAACACCAAGTATTTCTATTCAGCAATACATGACGCTTATCTGGTACAGCTCTTTCAGATTTAGAAGTAGACAGATTGTTATTTAGGCCACAGGATAACAAATGGAAAGCCAGGGATAAAGTAAGTGAATTACATTATGTTCTTCCTTATTACATGTTTAAGAAATTTAAATACAACATGCCCTTACATTTATCTCTGTCTATATATAAACACTCACATTTTTACCTTAATTATTTAACTATTTTACATCCCAATTGCTTCCCGAATATTCATATAACTGTTAATATATTACCTGCCAATATCTTAAATGTTTAATGTCATTTTCTAAACCTGCGCGTATATAACTACTCATTTAATTTGTAGATTTTTTTCTAATTTAATATAAGCCAAGTAACCTCTAACTCCTTGAGTTTTTTCCCCACCACGGAAAAGTTTCTGTCACAATCTTGTAGCATTTATGACCACTTATTTAATCAGTCCTTTGGCCACCATTTGTGACCAAGGGGACTTGTGACCAAGGACCACCACTTGTGACCAACCACTTGTTCCAAACGTATTAAAAGTCGATGAACCTATGCTTTATGCTTAAGTATTTCATCTCATTACTTATCGGCTTTGTCATCCTTGGCGACTACTTGTGACTAGAAGACATATTAAGAAAAATCAAATGAATATAAACACTAAAAATCTTCGCTTTTTTAGCACCTTCCTCTTTACTTTAGGAATTAATGTTAACACCTCCATGCTTCCTCCTTAGTACTTAGCTACCATTTGTGACCAAAGGAGTACTGTTATCATCTTTCAGTTTCATCACTATAGTTTAAGAACTACTTATAATTCAAAGGCCGGTCAAGAAAATTCAAACGAGTCCGAATATATACTTTTCGTGTCCTCAATTAGAATTTAGGTATATTTTTTGACCAGAGGACTCGTGAAGAAAAAATAAAAGCAGCTCAATCTTGATGAAACTATTTTTCTTTTGTTATCACCTTTAACTTCCATCATTAGACCTTAGAAAATACTTGTAAATAGAAGGCTTGTTAAGAAAAATCAAATGAGCTCTGACATAATGAATCTACTTCATACCATTGAGTAGTTCCAGTCACCACCTTCGGCTTCATTGTTAGACCATGAACAATATTTGCGGTTAAAGTATTCGTAAAGGCATGTGAAAGGAGTTTAAACGCGGCATAAATTATCTGAAAGTTTCTAGTACCCTCATCCGTCGAGGAGTTAATTAGGATACCCTCAGAATCCGTAATCATGTCTCAACCATATTTACATTAGACCTATCTAAAGCCATTTGCTTTCAAACCAAAACAACGAAGATAGATCAAAGCGTCACTTAGCAATAATTGCATATCCAAGGCACTAAAAATCATATGAAACTTGTTATTGAAGTATTCTAAAAATACATACGCTTCGTATATTCTATATTTTTAAAGTCAGTTAAAATACATTATCTATATGTTTAAGAATACACGTGGACGGTTTCCGATGACCACATTAATTTATAAAAAATGTCGTATTGTGTAAGCTTGGTATTTGTTTAGTGGCTTTGACATAAATTTAAATATTTGGCGAAAATCGCAAGTGAAATTTATAATCAATATAAAAAAAGGAAAGGGAATAAGATATTGTCCTTCTATACATATTTTAAAATATTAAACTGAAATAAATACACACATAATTTAAAATTGTAATAAAAATACACTCATGTCCTATAAAATATCTTTAAATAAGATAATAAAAACTTCAAATATCAGGTATTCTGCAATTTAACTGAACATAAGGTACTTAACTAAAAAGTGAAGATGGGATTATCCTGAGGCAAAGTTTGCCTCAGGATAATCCCATACACGTTAGGTAAATATAAATTTAAATATTTTATTAGCAAATATCATTCTTGTTAAATTGCTATTAAAAATATAATTATTTTACATTATACAAATATCTTGCCTAGTACATTCTTCAATGGCAATAAAAAATAATTTTGTTGCTTATTATTTTGTTTATTATTGAATGTTTATCGCAATCATCTTGCATTTACGTACTTAATCATTCAGTATCTCGATTTTCACATAAATGGTTAAAAGTTTGAAGGCTAATTAAGTTGCAATATGTTTTGAAATTTCATGTTTCGCTATAAGGGGGTGTAGTATAACATTTTGCCAGACTTTTGCGACACCGTTTCGACATTCATGCAACGCGATGAAGTCCAAAAGAAAACTCGACCTTATTTGAATTTAAGAGAAGGCATTTGAAGGAAAAACAAAATTTAATTATCTTTGTTTTAATTAAATTACAACTGATTCAATGGAATAGAAAGACGAATATTTTATCGTTTATAATGAAACTAATGTCTGGTCAAATCGAAAACATTTTCAGGTTTCAAAATCACAGCCCAATGCATTATGATTTGGTGTATTATGATTTCTAGTAAGCTGTTCTTATCTTCTAAATCTACAGCTTGCATTTAAAAAAAAAGATCTTAAGTTTTTAAAACAATATGGGATGCTTAAACCAATTTTTTGAAAAAATAATTTTTTTTAATCTTAATGTCACTATTTCGATCATCTGTGTCTTTTGTCCTCAATTTTAAAAAAATTTCTCATTTTTTGAGGGATCAAACATAATTCTTATTTATATTTATCTAAACCCATATTCATCTTACAAAAATGGGCTATTACTTTGATCTCACTGGATTTTGTATTAAATGTAATTCGGGCTAGTTAAATCAACATAAATGGCAACATGAGTTATGGTGCTTTACTAAATTTTAAACCTGTTAGCAAACCGTTATATAAATGAGTGAGATAGCAAAACTAAATTATGAATGCGGAAAGCAAATATTGAAATAGACATGTGTTAATATATTTTAGCTGAAAAATGGTTCTTCCAAGCAAAGATGGTTAAATGATAGTGTTATTTTAGTTTATTTGTGTTTCATTTAAGATATTATTGCCATTAAATATTAGCCTTACGCAAAAGTTTGACGGACTAATAAAAATATATAAAAACATTGTTAAAACGACGGCAGTTAACTTTTTATTGACATAACCTCAAAGGGCTAAGGTACTCCGAGCAGTATATTTGAAATGTTCAACTGATTAAGAATATTCCATCATTTGAGGGCAAGTTATGTTCATAGGAAGCCACAGCCATTATCGATGTTTCTTAAGTTATTAATTAAATTTAACTTAACCCATCCAAGAATAAACTTATATTTTTGGCCCACAGATATTTAAAATATATATTTGGTACGGGATCTCTGCTCCCAACTGTGTTTATTAACTATTACCTAATATTTCACAGTCCTGTTATTCTAAACTATCATAAGACCAGCATGGTTCTAAAATTTTTCTTGAAATGTTTCTGTAATTTACGTAGCAATAAATATATTGTGAGTTTATTCAAATATATTCCGAAGTATCCTTTAACGAACGAAGTTATATGATCATGGCATGATGTAACTTATACACTCATGTTGAAAAAAATATTATGAACTCTTTTCTTGTACAAAAAAATACGGTTATTGTCCTATTTTGTTCTATAGGTTTTATAATGGGCATGGAAATATATAGTTCCTTTCAGTACTAAAAGGAATTGCTTTTGATTATATATTTCTTTCAATTATTGAATTGTAATAAGGATAACCCCTCAGCTTTGGGTTTGAAAATGCTTTATAATCCTAACTCATCCATGAGAGGATGGAGTTACAGTCTATTTCATCTATTTGGAGCGTACACGAACATACTGTAATGTATGCACCTGTAATGTATGTACTGCAATGTATGTACTGCACCTCTTTTCCAAGCATTTACATTTGTCAACACCGTATTGCCAGAGACTCCCAATCTTTAATTTTTTTTGCACCATTGACTACTTCAGCAATAAGTTTATGAAGTTGCTTGATAGTTTACAATTAATAATTAAAATTTTCTTAAGAACTTTTTTAATTTGACATAATGTGTGTTTCCTTATTCTATTAATATTGCTTATATTGCGCGGTAAATTCTTGTCCTCTTGATTCTTACGTGTATCCAAGGCTTTGGGGCAACTTGCAAATTTGACGTGGGTTTGTTTAAAAATAAATGCAATCGATGCAGTTTTGCTATTTTAGTAGTAGTCTCTTTCAAGTTGGTACAATAATAAGCTGAAGGAATATAGTTGAATTCTCGGAATGTTATTTCTGATGACTGATCAGAATTGCGTTTTTGATCTTGCAAGATTGGCCCGAATTAAATTCGAAAGCTAAATAGCACACGGTTAATAATAAATCTACAGGCTGTATATAGTACACACGGTTAATAATAATCTACAGACTCTATGTTTAACTCCAAATTTCGTTGTTCAATTTATTGAGTAGTTATTACTCCGTAGAAAGTACGAATTTTTACATATTTTTCTAAGGTTGTCGCGAAGACATTAACATTTTTTTTAATATTACTGAACAGTGATTCTGAAACCACATGTGAAAAGAAAAATATTTTACAGAAAACATTAATAATATCTATTTTTACATTCATATTTTTTTCACTCATGCAAATATATACACACGCACGCGCGCTCACGCACGCGCGCTCACGCACGCATGCACGAATATAAGTAAGCACGCACGCACGTATACATGCACGCAAAGACGCATGCTTGCACGCATATACAGACACACGACGTATTACGTACACAAGCGTATTATTGGATAACATTCTCCCGAGATCTATATTTTCGTCGAAAATTTTAATTTGCTTTTATATATTTTACAGTAATTCACTATTCTTACTTAAATATTAAGAAGCCATAATAGGAATTAGGCAGTATAATTCCTCTTAGAATTCCTTTATCAGAAAGTAGCGGAATGTGCTCATACGAAGTTGTATAGAAATTTAAACAGATCATTTGTGCATCTCCGCCTTAATAAAGCAAATTAAGAAAAGTTTTCCTTCATAAAGCTTATATTAATATGGTCCATTGTTTCAGTAACGATGTTTAGAATTACTAATACATATATATATATATATATATATATATATATATATATATATATATATATATACGTGTGTGTGTGTGTTTGGATATATATAAGGAAATGAAATGCATTTATAGTAAAAAAGAACGATAGGTTACATTATATTCATCATGCGAATTTAAAATTGTTTTAAATTTTATTTCTCGCGTTAAGATATAAAATAAACAAAATGAAGAAAAGCATGATATGTTATTATTTCTGCAACGTCGGTATCAGATAAGGCTTCGTTATGTTCTAATATCATTAACCGCACACCAACGAAACGGACCTCTCCTAATACAATGGAGATCACCTGGCAGATTAATGATTAAAACGCAGACGTGATTTTGCAGTATTCGGGCCTTGCAGCATTGAATCGTTAAATATTTTGATTATATTTAACGATTCAATGAAAACTTGTATCGTATAATTTATTTATCACTTTTCTTAATACTTTTACGGAGAAAAAGAGGAGTTTCTTAATTTGACTCTATTTTTTGCTTGTTATTTCATATCTCTGGGATTTATGAACCAAATTGTATGATTTATTCAAAAGGGTATACTATACTTCCACGTGGGTCCATGAAATGTTCGTTCGAATCTGACCATGGAAATTGAAGGCACGCGATACAATTCTTCAATAGTCAATAGCACAGGCACCCTAATCGATTGCGTAGTGATCATTTGGATGGCATCATTTGTTCTTTAGCAAAATCTAGAAATATCAATTAGCCCGAAGATGGTGATAAGAACTTTTTAGCGAGGAGGAATAAAGCCATCGACTTTGGACACGTCTATCTAATCTTGGAGTAGAAAGTGCTAAACTTGAACTAAGAAATTTAAAAAAGTGTTAAAAATCTGCTCATTTTTTCAGAAACTAATAATTTATCAATATAAATAAGCACAAATACTATCGCTTTTATAATATTGATTGAGATTAGATAAGTTTTATCTATATTAAATTTATTGTTGTGATTAATGTTGCTTTCAAGCATATATATGATTTATGAAATATTTAAATTGTTTATTTGTTTTTCTATACCTGTATACAAAAATGAAGTTATTAGAATTTTTACGAAACCTCGAGAATTATGTACAATTGATAATATATAAAGAGCATGCCGCATTCTTTGATTTAATTTACAGTTGGTTTTCCATATCTGGCCGAGCTATTTATGGGTAAAGTAAAAATTATGCTTTTGAGTTTTATCGCGTGTGTAATAAATAATCAAACACCGTTTGAAATGGTGATTTTGATAGCTAAAGGTGAATCTCTTCTATAAGTAATATAAGAGAATTAATTAGAAAATAATTTTTTTCACATTATTTTTAAGCAACAAATTATTTAATATTATTAAGATGGGCGTAATGATATATATATTTTATTATGGAATAATATATTTTATAAATGTACATAATAATATATATTTTAATACATAATGTATTTAAATTGCAATATGGCAATAATACTATACAAAATTAAAATAGCCGTTCCAGACCGGTTCTCGTTTGGTGTGCCCCGGTCGAGCAATACTGCAGTCGATTTAAGAGGTATCGGTTTTAGTCTGTGCTAAAAAATTCCTCAGAAAATTTGTCGCGCACATTTTGGACAGCTGCGTCTAGTTTACGTGCGTTAGCTGAGTAAGATGGACAAAAATCAGTGGCATTAATTGATATCCCGTATAGCGGATCTATAGGATTCAAATGACCGTATTTACACTAATAGAGGGATTAAGATTTCTGGCGAAATACAAGTAATAAAATATATGATATGCCCATTTCCAAGTTGCAGAAATAGTCGGAGTCATTAATAGGATCCCACAGGAGAGGAAAGTCTCGAGAAATACAAAATCGTATAACTGGATTAGGCAAGCAAAACTGATTTTTCAGAATTTTATTCTCGTTATTAATTCCAAAAATATTTAAATAGGTTTTTTACTGTTTTACTTTTGATAAATTGTCTGCCTAAAAGAGTGATTTAACTCAAAATACATTTTTAATATTTTTGACAGAGTGTAACTATAATATCAACTAAAATCTACATTCTAAAACTAAACTCGAACATGTTGTTTAAAATTTAGGTAGCACCTTACCTTGAAAATATATACACAGTGGGCAAAAGTAAAGCTGAATTGTTAAAATATTATTATAAATGGCAATTAAAACGTAGTTTGCAAGTACAAGCCATTAAAATGTAGTTAGTACATAATCAAACCAAATTAAACCTAAAACCATGGAGCAGGTATTTTGTCTTTTTATTTTCTTGGGTAGTTAAGAAATTTAAAATCTAGTTGATATGATTTAATGATTTTATTTGATAATGACTGACAAGAATGACACAGAGTCAACGCAAGGTTCTTTGCATATTGTGAGTTTTATTTCATTGATTACCATTTTACCAGTCTATTTTTCCATTCTATAGGCTTCTGATAATAGTTATTGTAATATTTGAGTAGTAGTATTATACATTTCTATATCTCACATCGAATGATAGTATTAAGTGAAATATCACACTTTTCTCGCATTTCATATTAAACTTCATGCACACCACATACCTTTACACAGTTTTTGTCACTCGTATACCCATACAATCTGTTTAACTAAATCGAATATGGTTTACTATTTATTCTAGTTTTATTATATTTTTAGCGATATCTATAGGTTTTTATTACCATATTTTGATATCCCAGCGTAGCAAAAATATCTTGAGATATCATGGTATTTTTAAAACAAAAGTTTATGAAACCTGTAGCTTACAACTCTAAAGATTTGTATCGCTTTTCATTATAATAAATTCTTTTATGGAAATGTATTGGATTTAACAACGAGCAAAGCGAAACAATTTTACGTAAAAATGTATAAACAAAATAATTCGCTTTGCCAAGGTTTTAAATATTGTCATATATATATATATTGGAAATATTATACAACAGCATTGTTATTTGATTAGATTCTGATTATATTGAGAGACAATAAAGAAAATTAATATTTACATATCTTTTTAATTTGTTATACCTATTTACTAACAAAATATAGTAAATTTTATTTTGATATTTACACAATTGGGACATTCATTTTTTTTTAAATCAGACCATTATGAAAAAATATATATTTAAAGACTATATAAGGCATACGGTTTTGGTTGGAAAAGCATTCAGCTATAGGTGACATTGTATATGAGGGTGCTTAACAAGGCGGGAAGAAACCATTCCATTAATTGAAAAGTTTTACCACTACCCTCCCACGTCTGAAAATTTCTAAATCAAAATTTTTTAATCTTAACTATCGAGCTATTTGTTGGTTAATTTATTTTGATATTATGCCAAATTTCAGTTTTTGTTCGTTGACCAACTTTTGGGAAAAACGACCGTAGTGAACAGATAAATAGACATACGAGTGAAATTCTAAGGGTTCCATTTTCTTTCTTTTGGGGGTCGGAAATACAAAAATATTGGTATGTTATAATAATCAGAAAATTATAGGTTCAAAAGAATAGAAAACGATTCTGAAATGAAAAAATTTCCATAACCCAGTCCCTCCTTAATTATTAGTTTTTTTATGGTTACAACGTGTAACCAAAGGATTGTTAAAATAAGTAAAATGAGCCCGAATTCTGTATGCTTACTGTTAGCTACTGAGAATTTTCTGCTCCCCTCCTCCATCGTTATATCATCTCGATAGTAATAACTTTAAGAAAATACCATATTAATTTACTTTTATGAGAACGGCGTAAGTATAGAAATTTTCAAATCGAAACAACACGTCTTCTACGTGTTGTTTCGATTTGAAAATTTCTGATGAAAATTGACTTGATAGATCTGTGCACATACGTAGTTATGTGAAAGTGATACTAATAAAGGCGTTTTAATAAATACAGAATAACACTTAAAGTAGCAAAAAATCCATTTTAAAGGATGTCTTTATATTGTTTCTTTGTAAAATTGTGTTACCCTTAGGATAGGCTTACGTAACAAACAAAAGTTAAAATATCTCAAGCAGCTTAAAATATAAGGCTTTGGGTCTTCAACTTTATGTTAACTTTGAAATTTGGATATGGAGCACAATATGTTACGTACATCTTCGAGCTTTGGTCTTGTCGGAAATTTAGTCTTCTCGTTTAATTCATTATTTGCAAGTTGGTCGGTTCGCCGCGCCTTTACAAGTTTCTCTCGTCTGCCATGTAATCTGATTCGAATAATTTTACAAAAGTTCCTGAGAATCGCAATGGTGTATCTCGTACTAGCAAATTTAGATAACATTTTGAAGCTTAATGTTAGATAAAATTAAATAATTCTTCTTTGATGATTATAAATCAAAAGTTTAATAAAAAAAAACTAAAGATTCGGCACAATTATGATATTCCTTTTAGTTCTTGTTTTATTATTTAACAAATAAATTAAATAAGGTAATAACTATTTTACAGTGTTTATTTTTTTCTCAATTACTATATTCACAATTTGCTTTTCCAAATCTTCTTTTTCCCAATTAAATGCAACTACGTGATGTAGTATTATTTCTACTCTTTTTAAGTTCTTCACCACGACCCAAGTTTCGTTGCATTATATCATCTTCAGGTGGGTTATTAGCAAAGATGCTAATAGCCCACCTGAAGATGTTGTAATCAACGAAACCTAGGTCGTAATAAAGAACTTAAAGAAAGTAGAAACAATACTACATCACGTAGTTGCATTTAATGGTGAATAATAAATTTCTACAAAATTAACGCCAAATATATTCAAAATCTTCTTTTTGTTTATTTTATTATTGCTAATATATTATTTTTCTTTTAAATATATGGGGGGAAATTTTCCTTATCTGGTTACTCGAGAGCAGATATATTGGAATTTGTGTTATCATCGATGTGCTCATTATCCTTATACTTTTCTAAACTATGATGTAAGAACTTCAGTTTCAGATCAGTCTTATTTCAGATAAATTCAGCTATATATTCCAAAAACAACCTTTTAGAAACTTAATAAATTTAAAAATAATTATAGTTTACCTTAAATAAATACTCTAATAACAATTGAACTCAGGTTTTTGAGGTACATACTGATAATTACTAGTTTTTTTTGGATCCAATATGTTATTAAAATGTATTGATAATGTACTCTGCTTAATATAAAGTTGATCCCTTTTTCTCCTTTCTAAAGTTTAGTTTATTTAATCATGTTTAATTGTTTATAATAACCTTAAATTTCAAAATAAGTGAGCTTACTAAGTGTAACGTCTCAATAAAAAAGCAACGGGAGAAATGTTTGGAGAGGAAATGGAGAGAATGGAGAGAATTTCTAGAAATATTCCAGCAAGCATAGCGATAAGCTTACATTAATACCTTAAGTGATAAAATTTTAAGACTTTAAGTAATAACATTCAATAGGAAACTATTTACCTGCTCAATATATGATACTTTGATCTAATGGCATAATGTAAATTGTTGAATTATTTAGACTAGTAAAGTATTTATAAACTTTGTCATAAGTTTACTTACCATTATCGAAATATGATCCAAATGCTGCTATGATGTCTCCTTCAGCACAGTTGCATTAATGCACTGCTGCGTTAATGCCATCCATCATGGATGGTTCAGTGTCACTTATTGAAGAGTTTCAGTTCTAGTCTCTAGAGTTCATTGTTCTTTGATCAAAAAAGTATAAAATAAACCTAAGTTCATACTCGTCTTCACAAAAAAGGGTTTTCTAAATTGATTTGTAAATTCAAGAGATATGTATGAATATAATTATTAAAGAGCCTCCATGTATTGCTCTTCTGGCAGTCGGCACTACTACCCGTCACTAGTCGTTGGCATTTTATTTACGAAATTACAAATATCACTCTTGCCCTACTCGACGCATGGCCTGGTATTGCACCGTACAATCAAAACCCATAAGCTTATTATCACCCCAACACATTGTTTTTGTGACACGGAACATTCGTAAGCAAAAAAATATACTCGAATTGAGAACCTCTTCCTTAAGGAAATTATTAATAAAAAATATATTTTATAATTAAAAATAGTGTTTAAGAAGAAAATTTAAAATATTTCTATTTATTCCTTTAAAAGCCTCAAATTTATTGGTTGTCAAAATGATATATCGATAATTTATAGAACATGAAATCCTTATTAATTAATGGGTTTTTACAAAAGATAAAGCAAACAATGTT
The DNA here is from genome assembly GCA_039881145.1 of Druceiella hillmani. Taxonomy (NCBI): domain Eukaryota; kingdom Metazoa; phylum Arthropoda; class Insecta; order Lepidoptera; family Hepialidae; genus Druceiella; species Druceiella hillmani. Next base: position 13,396,856 of record JAYKKI010000042.1, on the reverse strand, counting down.
CCATATTCCTAAAGAGAAAAGTCCGTGTGAAAAATACTATTGTAAGAAGAAGATAAATAAATGAAGAGAATTAAAAATAAAATTCTACATAAATATTTATCTTTAGCGATTATTTGCACAAATAATCTTTACACTGGAACGTGCCAAATTTAGCATTATCCTGATTAAAATATGTGTTATGTTTAATTTACTTTATTTTTTTACATCTTATTTAATAATTTATTCTGAAAAATGTATGATATACAAAATTCTAATAAAATCGTAAAACACCGTGTTTTTAAATAAACCAAAATTGAATGCGGATGATTATGAATAAAAAGAATAAAAAATAGAAATCAATTTGGTTTAAGAGAAGTCACAAAATAAACCTGAGCTAAGGAAAATATTATTACATGTTGAATGCTGTGAGAGTAAAGTAAAGAAAATTAATATAATTATAATAAAATATTAAAGTATTAAATGTAAACCTCAAGCGCCTTTTAAGAAAGTAAATTTAGATTCCCATAACAAAGGAACTAAGTACAAATAACATGATATGTGAAAAAATGGCGTGGTTAATATCACAATCAAATAAACTGACATTAGAGATGAATATTGCTTATGTACATATGTAAATGCGGTATCAAGAAATTAAGAATATAAATAATATGTATATTCGTATATCGAATATCGGGTTTATGTGACTGGCGATAAAATTAATCGCTGACATAGAAATGGTTGATTGTTCGATGTAATCAGTTAGATTAGAATATAATTGAATAAAAATAAATTTAATTTTGACATGCTTTTCATGTTATTTAATTGAAAATGAATTATGCTGAAGAGTAAAGGTGAAAAGGCGTAAATCGAATAGAATCTAAATATATTATTTCTAAAAGGTATTTTTTGGTCGAGCGGCTCGATCTCTTTAACTACTGCACCAAAAAAAATAAAAAAAATACCCACTTAAAGCTTATGTTTTCTACTTTGGGCGAAAAATATAAAAAAATTCGAAAAAATCTTTTTGTTAATAAAAAAATTAATTTTTATAACAATTGGCATGAGCGCCATCTGTGGGCGACACATCAAATATCTTAGCCAAATTGTATACTTGGAACACGCTAGATGGCGATATAGTGCGAAGACTTCGCACGGGTCAGCTAGTTTAAGACTTATTTGTATTGATATGGCAAAAACTCTTTTCGCCAGTTAAGAGATTACATTCCCAAAATATTTAAATTTATGTTAAGAAATTCATAATAACAAGGTGTTACAGTAGACTTCTAATTAAGAATCTAAATAGTACACTTCTTACAACTTTCAACTAGAATACGTCGTACTCATTACATAGAATTCATGTCGGTTGACTAACATTTGCGTTAGAGTTGGGAGACTTGTATGACAGACCGTTGCACAATATCAAGAATATCACACAGCATTAGAAACAGATATTTTTTTAATTAAATTTTCATAACGGCTGTCGAAAACTGCATATTTTACACTCTATCTTTTTGTGTCACAGTTATTGATTAAAAGGGTGTAATATGAAAACATAGACATTCTTGTTTTACATGGAATCGATTTTTAATTACATAACTAACATCACTTGGGTGGCGAACCATCGTGAGTCTCCGTCATATCGGTTAAAAAACGTTAAAAAGTTATGTGTATTGTTTTCTTCATTCTATCGATATAAAGTAACGTACTTCTTAATTAGTAATTGACTGCTGAGCTATACTTGGTGAAAAATAAATAAGTTTATTTAATGTTTCTTTCCATTTTCCTCGTCCTCAATATTGATAGAATGATACCGAAAGAATATACAAATTATCACCAAACATACGAAAAAAAATAAGCAATAAACATCAAAACGTTCTTTTCCTATTTCTAAAATTAATTATTACGCGTTATTAACATAAAGCAAGTATTGTGTAATATGAAATTAATTAATTTGAACAGATTTGATAATGTCTGTCAACGTCAACCCTCAGAATAGAAGCAGAATACTTGAATTTAAAAAATGTATGTCTTAATTTTCTCCACTTCCACGGATACGACATATATTTTCTAAAAATTCTGTAAAAAATTTTGTCCAGCATATATTCATGTATATTTTCTTCTGTTTTCCGATCTCTGTGTGATTTATATAGAATACAATTTAAAGAAACTTTCTTTAAATTGATGAAATTGTTTGAAATTATTCACGCAAATACGCGAGTTAAAGTTAAACGCAAACCGAAAGTTATAAAAAAATAAATTTATTTAAAACAATACAATATTCTTATTGATATATACAATTATCTCTTGTAGCTAATTAGGACGACTATTCGTTATGAAGTCTACGCAATGATTGAACACTGGGATGCGGCTCGCAAGCCTTTTTACATTTTATTCTATCTACTAAATTTGTGGGTACAGTCTGCTTATTATCTAACACTCGGTTTGTGGTTTCCGGATTCGTGGAATGACCGATGGGGTGACGAAGTTATCGGTATTGTTCTTATCAGCTTCTTCCATATGGCAGTTACTTTGACTCTCCCCTCCTAGTCTGAAGTTATTCCTTATCTTTTTAGGGATAAACTGTGAGACGACGTAAATTATCGTCAGAGTTATCATAGTTCCTAGTATCCACATGTTTATCTTTATTTTCTTGTTTTGGGAACTATGCATCTTCAATGTTTTTAGTTGGTTATATGGCAAGTGGTTCTCGGAATGTATTATTAATGGGTATTTATTGACAGTTTTAGTCTCCTGGTATTGGAACACTTCAATATCTGTCTTATCTTCGGAAAAGTTACACTCTGATGTATCTTTGAGGAATGATTTTTGTATTGCTATTTCTTCACGGTTACATGGGTCCTGGATTTTTACTTCGTTTTGCTCGTACTGATACCATATACTGTTACTAATTTTCTTCGCTAGGTGTCTTGGGCATATTAATAACAATTTTTCATAGGCGTTCCGCTTGTTGATGAGGCTTTCTTGTAAACATTTTTTCACAGGTTCTGTGGCACAAATTTTTTGAGTACATTCTCTTAACCTATATACTTGATCATATCTTATTAAGTAGTGTCCTTCATTAATGTCGGGAAGAGTGCATTGATTGTTCGTGTTGGTTATAATTGGTAAAATGTGTTTCTTATAATACTTATTCTTAGATACAATAGGTATTGGTAGTGGAAAAATTATTACATTGGATATAATTTCTACATTAGGAGATATCTCACTTCTAAAGCTAACAAATCATTTGGTAAATTAACAATTTTTGGTATTTTGGAGACGCTGTGCTCTAAGCGTAGTTGAGATATAATAGATGGGTGTAATATTCCATGTTGTGCAAATATGTAAGCTTCATTTATATTTGAACAAACTTCGTTTAGTTTTTCGTAAGCAAAAGCTAATTCGTTAAATCGTTCTGTTCTTTCTTCCTTTTTATATATCGTGTTCAAGATTATATTCGTTTGTTGCGATATATTATATACTTGATTAAGTATTTCGCTCAGAGCGTCTGATGTTACACTAAATTCATTATTTATGTCGATTATCTAAATTACCACTTAGGGCCTAAACTATTGTTCCTAAACCATTAATTAATCCTCGTTTGGCGCGAGTTTTAGTCGTTAATCTATTTAAACAATCTTTGAATTTTTTGTCAATGTAGTTAATATACGGAAAGCTTTCATTTAGTCCATTTATAATAGTTTGTATTTTGTGATATTCTACATACAGTGGGTTCATTTTTATAGGGTGAACGATGTTCCATTCTCCTTCCTGTATTTGTACTTCATCAAGGTTTATGATCGAGATGTCTCCGTCTAGTTGTTGTACGCGGGCGGCAACTCTGGAATACGAGTTTCATTTACATGAATTTGTTTATCTTTACCTCTTGAATAGTATAATATTTTACGTGGCGATATCATTAGTTTTATTTTAAAGGGTCCGTTGTATACGTTTTTGCTTTTATTCCGGTTTTTACTGATGATGTAAAATTCGGTTCCTTCTTTTAGTTCCGATCCCCATATGTCTCGCCAGAATCTTCGCTGGTTACGCTTAATTGATTCTTTCTTAGCGAGTTCGACTCGTTTAATTTGTTTTAGGTATTCGGATGTTATATTATTATTCATGGGTAGGTTTATTTCGCGTAAGAAGTGTAATTCGTTTGGTGTCTTTTTAGTAGTTGAGTGTACCGTGTTATTATATGTGAGTATTGCTAAAGGAATATCTATTCTACTTATCGTTTCTTGTTGTATCCGCAGTCTCTCAATTTACGTTGAGTGTAAGCGTTCTACGTCTCCGTGAGATGTATGGTGTTATGGTGTTGGTATGTGACATTCTATTTGTAAGATGCCTAGAAATTCTTTCATTAGTTCGCTAATAAATCCAGTCTCGTTGTCTACTGAGATTATCTCGGGTTTACCAATTATTGCGAATATTTTTATTAGTTCATCCATTATGGTTTGACTTGTGCTATCGGTTAATGGTGTTACAAAAGCCCATTTCGAGAACAAATCGACTCCTGTTAAATATTTATTCTTTTCATAAACAAATGTGTCGAATTGCCATTTGCTCATGGGTTTTTCGTAGGTCGGCGTGAGTTCTAAGGAGACTTTAATAGGGTGTCGGTTATATTTCGTTTTATTACTTATATCGCAGTATTTTAAAAATTTCGCGGTGTGTTGTTTAATATTTTCGATATAATATTTTTTATTAATTTCGTTAATTAGCGCAGGGTTTCCAATGGGCCTTTCGTGTCGTTCGTGGGTGTCGCGAATAACTTTCAGTATGTTTTCATTTTGTATTAACTCTATTCGTGGGGTTTTAAACCATATAATTTCTAATGATTGTTAAAATTTTTTCTGTAAATTTCGGATGTTTGTTCGCCTAATTTTTGGGGGGCTATTATCGCGTATCGTTTTCCTCCAATGTTTTCTATGACAAACCTCCTGAAATCTATTGGTGTTTCTAGCCTTACGCAATAATCATATGATTTTTGGTTATTGTGACTTCATAAGGTCCGGTTTCTAAGTAGATACGGTTCATTCTACGCGGCGGATGTTCGTGTTTTATTGGGAATCCGTGGTCCGAATCATCGGCATTACTATGTACGGTAGCGATGTCCGAGTTATGATGCACTTCTATACGGGATAACGCGTCAGCTACATAGTTATTTTTTCCTCTCTTATGTTTTATTTCATAGTCATACTCTTGTAATTTAAGGCGCCATCTGGTTAGTTTGGAGTTTGGCTCTTTTAATTTAGATATCCATATCAAGGGTTGGTGATCGGTTTCTAGGGTGAAATATCGTCCGTAGATGTATGGTCTGAATTGAGATAGCGCTTAAAGTATACCTAATAGTTCGCGTTCCGTTATGTTATATTTTTGTTCGGCTTCATTCAGGGTACGCGACGCGAATGCAATGGGTCTGTCGTTTTGAGATAAGACCGCTCCGAGGGCTATATCGCTAGCGTCAGAGGTTACTGTGAACATTTTTTCAAAATCCGGGTACGCGAGTACTGGTGGGTTCGTGATTAATTGTTTAGTTCGTTCGAATGCTTCATTGAATCGTGCATCATGTTTTATTTTAACTTCTTTCTTTGTTAATTCTGTTATAGGTTTGACTATCTTAGACAGATCTGGTATGAATTTACGGTAATACGATACCAGTCCTAGGAAAGATTTTATTTCTTTTAAAGTTTTGGATTTTGGAAAGTTTTGAATTGCCTTAATCTTTTCTGGGCATGGTCTGAGTCCATTTTCTGTTAATATGTGGCCTAGGAATTTGACCGACGTTTGAAAGAATTTGCATTTGGATCTATTGATTTTTAAATTATATTGATCAAGTGTATCTAATATAGCTTTTAACCGTTTATTATGTTCTAACTCGTTCGGGGCGTATATTATAACGTCGTCTAGGTAAACTAAATAATGTCCAGCTTCCAAATGAGGTCTGAGGACGTTATTTATCATTCTTTGAAACGTAGCAGGGGCTGTTTTAAGGCCAACTCGTATGCCCTAGTGTATTCGTAGTATCCGTTAGGAGTTGAAAATGCAATTAATTCTTTACTATCTGGGTGCATTTTTATTTGGTGGTATCCGGCGGTTAAATCTAAAGTGGTGAAATGTTTTGAGCCGTTTAATTTTGAAAATATATCTTCGATATTTGGTAATGGGAACTTATCATCGCGGGTTTGTTCATTTAATTTCCTATATTCGATCACTAAACGCCATTGAGGGAGTTGTCCTTCTTCTACATTTTTTGTAACTAAATGTGCGGGGCTCGACTAGGGTGAGTCCGACGGTCTTATTCCGTTTTGTAACATTTCTTTTATTTGTTTTGATACTTCAACTCTCTGTGATTCTGGAAGTCGGTAAGGTCTCTGATAAATTGGGTAGTCTTTTAATAGTGTAATGCGGTGTTGTATTTTGTCAAAACTTGTCTCGTGTACGGTGTCTGCGAATGTGTTATTATGTTTTTGTAATATGTCGTTTAGTGTGGGAATGTTATGTCTCATGTGATATATAGGGATCATGTCGTCATCGGAAGTTAAAAGTATATTTCTTAGTGGGCTAATAGTTAAATTTAATTTAGGCATAGCGTCCCAACCAAGTAGGTAGTCGTACTTGTCTGAGAAGTCAAATATGTAAAATTCTAATGGTATCGTATCGGGTCCGAAAACGTTGTCAAAGGGTGGTAAAATTATTTTCCCTTCGTGTTTAGTTATTTGGTGCGCGGTTTGAACTAAAAAAAGGTTCTTTACAGTAATCGGTCCTATATCCTTCGTTCGCGCACTGTTTGGCTAATTTAGGTTGTAGCAATGCTCTAGCGCTTCCGGTGTCTATTAGCATTCGTCGATTGTCGGGTAATCTAATGTACGGTAAGTGGCAATAATTTATTTGGTTTAGTACTATCTCGGTGTCTCGGTCCGATCGTCTGAAAATTTTCTTCTTCATTATGTTCGTCATTATTTTCGTCATTACGTTCGTCAATATTTAGTGGGTCTTTCGTGTTATGAGATTCGTTATAATTATTTGTACCGTTAAGGGGTGTTCCGTAATATTGTTCGTACATTTGAGCGCAAAATTCGATAAAGTGTTGTTTCTCAGGGTCCTCCATTTCTATGTTAAACATTTTGCGGGGCGGTGCGGTACGCATAGTCACGTCTGTATTTTGTTGGGCTTGTCTCAAATTTTGAGAGAAAGGTGACGGTGGGTAGGTATGTTTTTGTTGAGGTTGCATGTTTTGAAAATTTCTTTGGAATTGGATTGGAATTATTTGAGATCTAGGTGGGTAACGCGGTGCAAAATTATTTTGTTGTTGTGGCGTTATTTTATTCGGTGAGTTCGCGTCTTGGTTATTTGAATGGTGGTCAAGAATTCTTTCTTGTTTTTTGACTATCCTGTAACCGTCGCGATCTAGTCGTCTAGCGCGTTCGCAAACTACTTCATAATCTTCCGTTCTAAATATATTATAAAATTCTGATGGCATATATTTTAATAAAGTCTGTTGTGCTAAAGGCTCCATAACAACTTTAATTCCATTGATAATCGACTCGCTTTGCATTATTATGCTATTGAGTTTGTTTATGAAAGCTACTAATCTATCATCTTTCGGTTTTACATTTTGAATTTCTCCAATGAGATCTTCGACGCGAAGCTTATAAAGTCCGAATCGTTTAGTTAGTGCTTCTTTAATGTTTTTCCATTTTAATTCCCTGCTCTGGCCTAATACGGTCCATAGAGCTTTTTCCGATAATTTTGAAATTATGATGTTATTTTTTGTTTTTTCGTCTAAATTCGTATCAGCTAGAAAACATTCTACTATTCTAATGAAACCTGTCAGAGCACGTTCACCTCCTTTACCAAATGAGATACGGGAATAGGAATGTGTTTAGCTTCAGTGGCCATTCTTATAAAGTAATGGAACAATCAATGCAACAAAATAAGGACAATATACATGATCAAGTACTTACAAATGTGCCGTAAGTATGATGAGGATGCACTTCATCGAGATGTCTGTCAGTCAATATTATGCTTTGTCGACCCTCGATGGCTCCTTGGCTGCTGCGTAGATGCGATGTATTTGGTCGATGCTCGCTTGCAGGGAGAAGTCTTCACTTTACTTGATTTGTAGAGTTTGTGGATTCATTTGAAGAAAACGATGCAAGAGTCTTCTTTGATGCCCGCCCCACGTTGGGCGCCAGTTAAAGTTAAATGCAAACCGAAAGTTATAAAAAAATAAATTTATTTAAAACAATACAATATTCTTATTGATCTATACAAATGTCTCTTATAGCTATTTAGGACGTTATGAAGTCTAAGCAATGATTGAACACTGAGATGGGGCTCGCAGGCCTTTTTATATTTTATTCTTATCTACTACATTTGTGGGTACAGTCTGCTTATTATCTAACACTCGGTTTGTGGTTTCCGGATTCGTGGAATGACCGATGGGGTGACGAAGTTATCGGTATTGTTCTTATTAGCTTCTTCCATGTGGCAGTTACTTTGATTCGCGGATACACGCAACAAAGATTCTGAGTTAAAAAGCACCTCTTTATTTTTTAAATTATTTACGTAATATCACCATAAATATGGAAGCAATTAGCCTAAAAAAATTTAAATTATTTTTTAATATTAATTTGATAGTAATATTATTTGCACAATTCTTAAATCTCATTTTCATTTCTTATGGAATTATTTCTAACAATTAAAACAAAACCTGACATTAAAAAATATTTAGATATTATACAAACTCAGTTACGCTAATTTAAACATCATGTTTAGTAATAACTCTTGACGTGTTCATTTGATAAATAATAACAAAATCTTGAGATACTGTAATATTATTATAGTTTATTAGAACAATAATTAGATGAATATATTAGAGCTGTAAATATTCAAAACGTGTCTAGTTTTGAGACCTGGAATACACAATTATTTTGAACTAAGATCAAGACAGTAAAATCACAACACAAACAATGTAAAGTAAGCGCAGAAACTGAAAAACAAATAATTCTCCATCATTGTCCTTTACACGGTGTAATCCCGTATTACGTCGTTGAAGACGGTGAGCGCTAAAGCCTTCATGGGAGGCACTATTTGTTTGTCTGTCAACGCGAAGTAACTACAACGGCGAGTTATGTATGACGTGTGGCGCTCTGATGATACCTTTCTATCAGCGTCATATATACTAGCGTAACTTTGACGGAGGACTCGTGTTAATTTATGCACTTGGCATATATATAATTTTAGTCGCATGGCTTTGATGTCCGACATATAAATATGTACTGAAAGTTAGACTTAATACTTAATGGTGCTTACGATGAAAAAATCAGGGCTTTAACGTATTGAAATTTTATCTAAATATCATTTTTTTCGCACCAAAGAACTTCATGTCAGAATTCGTAAAACTTTTAAGAAATGTAATCATTTAATCGACTAGAGCATTTGTGACGTGTAAAATATTTTTAATCATCGATTTTCATGCTTTACTCTCAAATACAATAATAAATACATAGAATAAATGGGTGAAAAAAGTAACGAGAGGATTTAAGCCTATGAAGATAATTTAATTTTAAACTTGATATAAAATTTTAAACGACGCTCTCTTCAAGCAGTTTTCCGGTCAGTGTTCTTAATATTTATGTAACTACTGATCCACTTATTACAAGCACTTACTAATTTGATAAGTATTGCCCTTAAACAATTTCATTACATAATGAATCAAAATTATGATTTTATGTTAAAAATTTTGTTTTAATGATATCTCTAATTTCTAGTTCACCAATACGGCGTAATTTATTTAAACGTCTAAATTGAATGAGAATTTAATTCTCCCATTCCATTTCACCTAACGATGAAATGATAATACGTGACATAAAATAACGACAGCCTTTTAAGAAAAATTTAATATTTTTCAAAGATTATTAAAAAAATTATAAAATTGCTCTAAGTTTTCATTGAAATAAATATAATCCTCTCATTTCCAGCTTTCATATTCCTACTTGGCGATGGAAGAATATAAGTTATAAGTTACTTTGAATAATTCAAAATTAATCCAGAATTCTTCCATAGGCAGAGATGCAGTAATATTTAATATTTGAATATCATTACAAGAAATCTCAGTAAATAGTTAAGAAATATTTCTATGAAAAAGAATTCAAATACCACTTAATTATCCAATTGAAAGTAAACGAATGAGAATGGGAATTATAAGGGAGCATGATGAATGTTGGGCTAATTGGTATTTAAAGGGGGGTTACGAAATTATTGTAGAATATACATTTGGCATTCTGCATTTTCCAAAAAAAGGTAATTTTGACTTATAAGCTCTAACAAATGCCACATCTACGGGTATTTAGTAAGTTAGTCATACCACCCTTAGTTTTGGCGGATGAAACGCGGTATGGTTGCCGTATCTCAACATTAAACGTCGAATATTTAAATTTGATCGTCCAGATTAGATAAGACCGAAGAGAGTGGATGTGAGGAGAAATAGTTGGGTCTGACAAATAGTGTAGCATTATATCAAACACTGCTCTTTTGTTTCGCAGTCGTCTTGATAAAGCTAGGATACTTCCATAATCGCAAATTTCGGACTTTGGGTGGTGCGAGATAAGAAGATTAAGTTTTTGAAGGACAGATAGTTCAATAATAAAGTTCATGTTAGGTATTGTCGCTGAGGCGTATTTTGGCGAAAACTCATAAGTATACGAGTGAAATATGAATCTTTAAAAGGTAAATTTTAGTATGTTTTTTACGTATGACAGATGATAAACGTATAACAGAAATGCGCTTTTACCTTTTGCTTTGAATTTACATAGCTTTCCATAGTTTTTATACCGAATTATTTTATTAAGTGTCGTTTATAAATTCCATTTGTTTAGACATAAAATATAACTTTATTCATTAATTGTCCGTTCATTGATGAATTTGTGTAAAAATGTAATGTGAATTTGTGTCAAGTAGAATTTACACGTAAACATTCATTGTTCAAGTATATAACATCTACTTCCATTTAAATTATTAATAATAATCATATAGGCAGCGCACTTTACTATGTGCAGCTCTCCTCTGAACTTCGATACATGCACAACTACAAACCGCCGAAAGCGCCACGTTAGAGTTAAAGATTTTAAAAATCTCTGACACTCAATATTTTAAAAATAACTTTATGTTTGGTATTTTAAAGCAAACGTTTCGACTAAACAGTCATAAATTGATAAATCAAAAACGTGTAACATTAGCAATATTTTGTAAATTAATTTTGTAAAAGTTTCAATTAATATTTATATTTTTCATATTTTATACTTTTCCCTTTAAAACTGGTATTTTTATAATTCTAAACATTTGCATTTCTTATCCAACAGTTATTTGAAGTGGGTACTTTTTATTCAAAATCTATCTTTTTTTACATTTTTATACCTTGTGACATATTTAACTATATCTTATGAATTGAAACGAATACAAGATTTTGCCACGTTTGTTGAACATTAGTATATTTCCATAAACCTACGTGCTCACACATGTGGTTCAATATATACCTAAATACTTACATGCGGACATGTCGTTTACATTATGCTGTTTTGCTTTTACTGGAGTCTTATGAAAATATACAAATAATCAGACTCAGTATTTCTATTCAGCAAAAGATGGCGCTCATGATGTAGTCCTGTTACGTTTAGTACCACGCATATCGTTATTAGGACTACAAGATAGCAAAGCTTTGGCGGAAATATGAAGACTAAAATGACGTTCGGGATTTCCATTACGACCTTCCTAATTATTCATCTGCATAATAAAATTATTTAATGCATTTTTATCTAACTAATAACTAAATTGCTTCATGTATTTGTATGTATCAGTATATACATTCTCATTTATCTTGGTTAATTCATGCTACTATATATTCCTGCACATGTGCACATTCTATATATATTCCTGCACATACTATATATATATTCCTGCACATACTATATATTCCTGCTCATTTTTTTGCTTCCTTGCTTACGTTAATATAATTCAAATGAACTCAAACTCCATGAGTTTACTCCTCACCACTAAACGTTTCTGTTAATATATTTCCATATCATAATGACCACTTGTGACCAAAGAACTTATTAGATAAACCAAATGAGCACATAATTGGGGAACCTATCTTTTAGCATCAAAAATTTCGTGTCATTATTTGTCGGTTCTATCAACAGACTCTGACCACTAATTTTGACCAAAAGACTCATCAAGGCCAATGCAGCGAGCCCAAATACGATAAATACACTCATCAACATTGAGCAGTCGCACTCCTACCCCATATAAATGGTCCAGCACTCATAATCAGAAGACTCGTATAAATAAGTTGGCGGAGCCTAAACACAATGAAGCTACTTTTTTCCATTGAATAATACTCATCACTTTTTAGCTTTGTCACCAAGTTTTAGCCACTACTTTGAATTAAAAGCTCGTATAGACAAGTTAAACTAAGGTAAATATGTTGAATCTATACCTTCACATTGAGGAGTTCCCATCATCAACTTTCGGCTTTTTATTCAGATCCATGTCATCATTTTTATACAACAGGCTCATCAAGACAACTCAAGTGAGATCACGTATGATGAATATACTCCTCACCATTGAGAAGTTCTTGTCACCACGTTTCGGCGATATCATCATACCATCATCTTTGGTTAAAAAGTGCTGATCAAATAAATACAAACTGGCTATCTATTCTCTCAAAAGGTTTTTATACACTAATCCGTTGAGGAGTTCGTTTGGATTCCATTTTCAGGTCTTGATCAATTTTATGTTGGATCTATCCTAAATAATTTCCTTTGGTTGATTAACGCGTCTCCTAATACCGACGGTATATATAAACATAAAAATACATACCCATTGAATTAAGGACATATTTTAAATCCTTTAAAAATACCTATGCTTGTATGCTTCTCATTCTTTACGTTAAAATTTCATGTGCCTTGTATGTATACGTTATATATATAAATGGATTTTTTCCGATAGGTACACTTTTAAGATCTTTTTCTGTTTGGTTATTTTTATATAAATTAAATTAGCTGAATAAAAGCGCACAGTGTCTTATATAACAAATATCTCATAAGAAAAAAAAATCAAATTATATATTACCTTTTTATAAGCATTTTTATTGTGTCAAAATACCTTATTAAAACAAAAATATTAATTTTAATTTTCAATTCTAATGCAAATAGCTTATGCCCCATAAAACTTATTTAAAATTAAGAAAATGAAGAATATCAAATATTCAGAATACTTTCATTTACATTAGAAGCAAAGACAATATAATGTAACGTATTTTAAACCTTATCACCATTATATTCCTAACAAACTGAAAATACGATGTACATTATTTTCCTTCCTGTCTCTTGCATGGAACCAATATCCTGAAATATTTAAAAGGCTGAACATAGCAAATGCCAAACTGGAGCTTATATTTTATAAAACCCTACGTCAGAAAAAGGTACCGTGAATATATATATATATATATATATATATATATATATATATATATATATATATATATGTATATATTCCGTCCGTTGTATATAATTAAAAGTAATGCGGTCAAAGATTCTAAAGTAGCTTTTTTGAAAATTTAACTGAAAATTATTTGACATAAAATGTCACATTTCATTTTACCCACAAAAGGAGATATTTAAATTCTTCACAATTTTGCTTGTTATTAAAAGCTTTTATTAATAAAAGTCGATAAAAAGCTTTTACCGCCCCTTTAGTGAGGGGAAGAAATGTATTTTTACCATTTTATTTTTCTTTGTTGTAGTTAGGAATCTCACAGGAACTCCTGAAAAAAACAAGAAGTGAATAAATTGGAACAGAGACGCAAATACCGCACAACCAAGATTCACTTTTAAAACATAATGGTGTTAAAGGATATTAAATCCATAGTCTCTAAATTAAGCGTGAACCGTTTTATCTATTTTTGGAAAACTAGAACGTATATGGTGCAGAATAATGACACCGCAATACGGTTATATAAAGATGAAAACATATGTCGTTAACAATTAATTTTGAGTTCATTTTAGCGAGTAGATTACTTGCGATATAAAAAAGTTTTGTGTGTTATTTAATAAGTATTATGTATTTTGTGAATATTCTCTTAAAAATGTTTTTATGACTGCATAAATCTTTTAGAAAACCTACTATATCAATTCGAAAAACTTGACCTAACTTAATCTGTTTGAAAATTAAAAACTAGTTACTTTTCTAGCAAACTAGAAAGTAACCTACGTTAATTCTAGAAGTAACCTACGTTAATGCCAAATACATTGAATGTATAGGGTGGCCGTAATTGATATATTTGAAAAATATACTCATTTAAATCTATACAAATAATGCAGATGTTACGCGTTAATGGTCAATATCAAACTCCGTTTGTCATATAATTTTATTGTGTCCGTTTATTTACTTTCCTGCAGAACTCAAATAAAACAACATACAAAGGCGGTGCGTAATAAAATGTCATAATTATCCAGTTGAAATTTAGGAGAGATCCATTACGATATGACAGGAATTTGGGTAAATCTTTATCTCCGGATTCAAAGTAATCTCCCACCACGGATTGTAAGCTTTACTTACGTTGGGGAAAAAAATTGAATCCAAACCTGTATTTTGAAACAAATTCCGTCTGTGTGTAGGATATGATCGAACAGAAACATACATTTTGGATTCCTACTACATTTCCATATATTTTCGCCATTAACGATATTAGTGAAAATGATATTTCGTTTGGATATTTAAATTAGAACTCTATATCAACATATACAACAAATCGCAGAATTGAATTCTCTCTTCATTTAAGATGTATGTGTAGAAATAATTTAGCGTGACAAAACAAATTAATGGAAAACAAATGAAAGTTTTTCTAAATTTCCTTCTTTCATCTGTGAGTATTTGAACATTTGATTTCTTAGTGAATCGTATAAGAACCACTAAAGGAATTCTGATGGAATTTTACCTGTTAAGACCTCTGAGGTGACAAAGGTGTTTTGCTTCATTGCAATCAACCTACCTGAAAATAAGATATGCGAATTTGAAATGTTCCATGCAATTGCACTTGAAAAAAGTTTATTTTTTTAATAATTGCAAATCGTCTTAAGTATTTCAACCTTTAATTTTACAAATAATTTCATAATATCCACCAAAAGTCCACATGAAAATTTATAGGAATAGTTATTTAATAAAATGGTTCATAAAATCTATTAGAACTTTATAAAAAAGATTTAAACGTACTGAACACCATTAAATACTTGAAATAATATTTCAATTAAATTAATTACTTAAAGATTTAGCCGCAATTCAAAGTTGTGTGATATTCAATACAACGTAGGCTACTATGATTTTAATTTATAGACTGCATTTTAGAAAAAGTATTGCAAAATTTTGAGAACGTTGTTTGGCACTTTAAAGTTATTTCTCATGCAAATTCCTAAAAGAATTTTTTTTGTAAATATTTGTATTTTGTTTACTTTGATTATTTCTTCATAATTTTCCGTAAACTACGCACATATTCTCTTTTTGTGACAAGTGAACATAAATAAATTTTCAATTAACTGGAATTAAATTCCTAATCATTGTACCAAAATTTCCTTTTCCTTTAATCGCACAGTATTTCACGTTAAAGGTATATTGCTCCAGCTAAACCAACGTAAGCAGCAGCATAAGTTATGTTCCTTTATTAAATTTGAAACCCCAATAAGACCCACAAATAAATGAAAAAAATAAATCTTTTAATCATAGCACACCGTTACGAGCCTGAGGGGATCGCAAAATTAAATTTGAGACGTGGCATGAAAGTATTAAATTAAATTTGTGCCTAAATATTTTGTCTGAAAAAATGGTTTGCAAAAGCAAAAATCGTAAAATGTTACTGTTATTTAATATTAATTGGATTTATGATTCATTTAGATTGCCTTTAAACATAAAGTGGACCCGAAATTCCGTGACCTCTTCAAATAGGCAACGAGATTATTGTAACGATGCCAGTCAGTTTTTTATTAACATGACTTTGAAGGAATAAGCTACTTCAAGCTGTGTTGTTGAATCATTTAACTAATTAGGCACACCGCTGCTTATAAGGGCAGTCTTTTAAAAAAAAGTCAAAGCCACAGATAATGTTTTTTATACACTTCTTAATTTAGTTTGTTAGGTTTTCACTTCCATTCAAAAGTATCCAAAAGAAAAATGTTGCTCAGAAGATTTTATCCTAATCAACCGAAGAAGAGGCCAATATTCATGCCCATGAGTATTTCAAATGGTATCATCCGTATAGGAACACAATGTGATTATGGACGACCTTCTAAGATTTCACAACCAAGTCGTCAAAATCTCTCAGAGGACCAATAGATTGCTAGGATTTAGCATTCGATGTGCCAAAGATCTGTATGATAGTGAGTGTATTTTGATCCTGAAAACAAATAAAATAGTCTGGTCTACGCATAAAGTAATTTATATATCCGTGTTAGAGAAAATTTACAAAAAATATTAACATATTTTTCCAAAAAAAATATACGGTTTCTACCCTGTGTTTTCCTCAGATCCTATAAGGGGCAGGGGAGGAAGGAATTTTCTTCTAAAAGAAACTAAAACTTCATCTGCATGTGAAATAAACTGTTAATCCATCCTCTCATACTCCTTATTGTTACACGAGGGAATGGAGTTCGTTTATTTTATTTACCTAGAGTGCACATGAATAACCTGTAGGTTATTCATGTGAGGAATGTATTCCTCACCCGTTTTTAGTGTAGTTACATTGATCAGCACAGTTTAGCAAGAGGCATGGAATATTTTCTCTGCTACATTGACTACTTTAGTAATGCGATTATGAATTGCTTGACATTTCATGATTGATAATTAATCAGTTTGAAATTTAATTGGAATTAATGTTTTTTTTGTTTTATTAATTAAGGTTTATATTGTATTATAAACCAATGCAAATTCGGTGCTTGCAAATGTCCAATGCTTTGGGGCAATCTGTTATTTAGATGTACGGCGTACTTTTACTATTTTGGTGATCGTATTTTTTTAAGCTGTTACAAAAATATATCCAAAGAATATAGAGGAACTCTTAGAAGACGTTGGGTCTTTGATCTTGCAAAAATAACTCAAATTAAATTCGAAAGTTGAACACCGCATAACTTACAACTAATATATATGCCTTATATAATTTATATTCTATTAGACAAGCTAATTGCGTCTAATGTCAAGCGATAGGGTGAAACAACGATTTCCAATCGAGTCTCACGTAGAGGCGATATGCCCGTGAAAAATCTCTATCTCGTCCAGATGAAGCAATTGAATGAGAGGGAAAATGAACCCAAGGACGATAAAAGACAAATTACGTGAATTTTATCGGTACCTATTATTCCAGTTATAGAATATATATATGTTATAATTTGGTCTTGATGTTTACGAAGGCGGGCAATGCTGCTTGTTGAAGTTTTCACTTGATTAACGTAAGAACAACATAAATTATTTTAATGTGTTATTAAATTCATTGTCGGCAGTTTGTGATATAACTTTGAAGAAGTTAAAATATTAAGATGTCAATATCATATTCGACACTATGTATACAATTAAAATATAGTGGTCTATTTTGTAGAAAAATAAATACGACATATAAAAACGTATTTTTTAATTTCAAGAACTAATCTATCGATTAAAATGCTTCTAATTTTGTTATTTGGTAGTCGATCAGGAAACGTTGTTATTATGTTGTTTATTGACACTATTATTGTTTTTCTTGTTCATTCGGTGATATGCTTCAAAACGTAATTAGTTTCAAAGTAATTTTAAGTACTTCAGTGTGTATTTAGTTTCAAAGTAATTTGTATTTGTAAATGACTCTAGCACAACTATTTTAAAAATACAATAACGTTACTGTTATTGACTGTATAATACGTGGTACGACAAATCGATTTTTTAATAGTTAATAGTCGAAGCCTTCTTTCAAATTAGAAGTTTAACTTTAGGTGAAGTGTAAATTTTGATATAATTTTTCATACCACAGGGTGTACATTTTATCGTAGGTTATACACTTTTCCGTGTAGATTGGAAAATCGACATTCATAAAGCTGAGATAGGTGTGAAATCTATACTGTACTGAGAATAATTGAGACTGATGCGACATAAAAAGAATGTGAGGCAATAGAAAAAGTTTAATTACCTTAATTTTAATAGTCTTACATCTGTACAAATTACAGAATTTATTTAGTTAGGCGCTGTATATGTAAGAATTGACTCTTGTAATAATTATATCCAAACTCAGAAAAAGAAAATATTTTGGAAATTAAATTTTTAAAATTCATGTAAAATGTCTTTGTTCTAGACATATTTGAATTTAATAACAGTAATCA
Organism: Druceiella hillmani; assembly: GCA_039881145.1. Lineage (NCBI taxonomy): Eukaryota > Metazoa > Arthropoda > Insecta > Lepidoptera > Hepialidae > Druceiella > Druceiella hillmani. Next base: position 13,378,476 of record JAYKKI010000042.1, on the reverse strand, counting down.
CTTATTCTCTTTATAATTTATTCGACGGATTTATTGACAGAATTTACTAAAATTTTAAATATTTCCGTTTCGAAACCATATGTGCCTAACTATTTCAATGAGAGCATTTATGAAAGTAATCAATGTGTTTATACGACAATAACTATAGTACTAGGTTAGGTATTAGAAAAACACACACACAAACGATAATATTGAGGAGAAATTTAATGCATTCATATCTACTTTTGGTGTAATTATTTCACCACGCCGACCCTTAGATATGCAAAAGTCCAATCAGTTAAAATCTCATTAATTGACGAAATTGTCTTTGCAGTTAATAAAATTTAATAAATATATCATTTTAAAACTTTCTTTACGCAATGTGAAATTCTTAAAAATCCAGGGCTTTTAATTCCTAATTTTTGTTTTTAAATTTCAAATAAATATATTTTTCAATCATATGGGACAATTTATTTCATCCTTAATGACTGTAAACATTTTCTAAAAAAAATTATTAATAAAGAAAAAGAAGATTAGAAACTATTAAAAAATAAATATCCTAATTTTTATTACAATATGATAAAAATCCTGAAATATTTTCATAGAGTAATATCAGAGAATTTTTTATTTTTTAGTAATGGCATTCATATAGTGGAGCATAAAATTATTTTATAAATATTAATATTAGAAAAAAACATTCTTTAATATGTTATAGGAAATATCATATTAAAGTTTTGCCTCCATCACTTTTTGGGTGAAACTTGATAAAATTTTACAAAACTGATAATGATACTATCAAATGAAACTAGAAAGACGTTCGCTGGGATACGTGTGGACTGCTCGTAATTATCTATATCTAGTATAGTTTCGTACTTGTCCCATACCTCTTCAGTTTTCTGATGCGAGTTAACTGAAATGGAGATAATTTAATGTTTCAATAAAATTTTAATTTTTTGTTGAAAAATTTGAGAGAAGAATACTGAACATCACTTTAAAATGTTATGTGTCAACAAATAACGCTGAAAATTAAACACCTGGCCCTCAATTTTATAACATCTTTTCGATGGTATATATTTAAGAGAAATATTTTCCATCCTACTCTAATAAGAAATATTTTAAGTCTTACTATACATCAAATGTAACCTCGATCTCAGATATCTTTTTGGAAAAAATTGTCTTTTTAATGGGTTTAATATTTCTGAGGTTTATTTCTATTATAATAACTAAATAATGTAAACAATAATTTAAATGAAAAATGCGTCCAGTTAGGTTATAGATAAGAATTGGCGTCACGATTAAAATTTAAAGGATCATTTTAATAGTAATTTCTTTATGATTTACTGTTAAAATGAGGACGTTGTGATACAGATTAAAAACCATATAAAAAATAAAAACAAAATTTAAATTTAAATTCCTGTAGACAGTACACATATAAGAGAGTCTAAAAAAATGTTTTAAGTACGGGTGAAAATCATAGTATTAGGGTGCAATATTCTTGTTGCCACCCATAAAAGTTTGAATATTTATTTAATGTAGCAGTTACATCAAGCTATATACTACTATATACGTCAAGATCGAAGCGGAATGAATTAACTCGGGTGGTTTCTATTGTAAAAAAACATTGAATAATACCTACTGAAAAAAGGTATTTTGATATTTTGGGTATACCCGTAGCAGCTCACCTGAAAAATCTATCGAAAAAACAAGCAGTAAATTCTAGGTACGAAATATAGAGTGTACTTGCACGATATAGACTCGCTAATATTCGTTCGATAAACAAAAATTACATTAGGATATTTTTCTACAACACTCAGTTTTCATCATAGCTATTTGTAAAATCATCAATACTTTAGCCAAAAATATTACAAAATAGACCGCCTGTTACTAATACTAATCTTAGTTATTAAACTTATCTTTATATTTTATCCTATTACGATGAGTATGAAAATAATGCTGAAAATAATACTATTAATTACGCGTTAACTTATGTTTTAAACTGTGCAAGCCACATATTTCTAAATATAAGAATTGTTTCTCCGAATAATGTTTTTAAATATATAATAAATTGTTAGATATACTTCTATTGCCATATGCGAAATTAATTACTTGGGAATCTATGAAAATAACTCAGATTCAAAAGGAATTTCCTCTAGCTAAAATGTTAACGTTTATCTTTGCACTGAACGGCTTCATTGGATCAAGTACAAGTCGTTCATATTTTCTGGTATCATCTTTAAGGCCAATCTGTACCCCAATCCCGTGCGATCTGGGAACTTTGGATCGAGAGATTTCTGCTGGCTCTGTTTTATTTTATAAGTAAAATAGACTACCAGAAATCTCTCTGTCATCGATCAAATATTTTATCCAATTTCGCTTTTTCCTTAATCGTATTTTGTTATTCGTCGAGTAATAACGCATAACATTTTTTTATCAATATATTTAGTCTTCTTTGCTTTTTAATCTGCGAGAATCCCATTATGGCCATGAACCTAGATGAAAAAAATATCTAAATGAACGTAAACGGCGTGGCTCAGTGCCAATATATGTGTTATTAAAATGTAGTGGCAGTGTATCCATTTACTGAATCAATGTAAATTAGCTTTTAGGGGATATTTAATAGCTATTTAACTGTCATCCAAACTTAAAATTATTGAAGTATAGTAAATGTAATCTTCATAGCAAAAACTATATCAAAATATGTTTTTAAATACGAGTAAAAATAAAACCGGCTAAGTGTTTATCAGAATACGAATAAAGTAGAGCCGCTTGTGTCTCTTGAAATTGTTCAGACGTGTTAACCGAACGAATTTTAGTGGAAAGTTGACACTAAAATTGCTAAGTTACTTTGAAATAAAATATTTCGAAAGAAAGAACTTTAAAATGGAAAATAGAAGAAAAATTTCAATCTTAATTTGAAACGCATATCCAGTTATACCTTTCTTCTTATTCTTTGTTCTTGGCTAATAACTGGCACAAAAAAAAGGTTTCGTAAGCAAAACGTTGATAATGGCACGCTTATCAACGTTTGAAGTCTCGTTGACTCATTCCATAAGTAGTGGTGCTTGGTGACGGTTCTGGCTTTTTTGAGAGTCAAATTTTTAGGAGAACTTCACTAATGTAACTAGTTCATATTTTATTTTATAAAATGCGTTGAACCATCCAGGAAATAAAAAAAAACTATAAAGGTAAATGACTCGATTTCATTCAACAAACGTGACCAGACGTATATAACTACCGCCTTTGGATTGGATGAGTGATTTTTGGTTTCTGATCATAGTTTTTTTAATATTTTCATTCCAAATGAAGTCAAACCGTCGATACACCAAGGAGGAAAAGCACTTGAAATATATTTTTCAAATCCGTTTTTAGCAACGACCAAGTTTGAAATCCATATAAAAGAATGGCCAAGACAGGGCCTGAATAATTTCCAGATGAATAATTTCAACGAGGTGAATGGTACTGCTTCCGAGCCAATCCTGTTCTAGGTCTCATCAGTAGCCGCCACTTTCATCTTCTGCGCCAATCATATGAGATATTTAAATCTCTGCTCAGACAAATAAATAATTTCGTTTGATTCACAAACTTCTGAGCAGATTACGATCAAACTTAAGTGTTTTATGAATCAGGGAAAATTATATTTGCAAGTGCAGAAGTCTCAGTCATCCAGCACTAATATCTTCCTTAAAATCAGTTAATTTTATTTTAATTATATTTGTGACACCGGCGCGTTTGCAATTTACATATGACGTCCGGATTCTCATTTATTTGACTTTACTTGAAAGATTTCATCCGAAACGATCAAAATTAATACTTAGCAGATTTCGTTTAGGAAACAGACCCTTTTCAGTTTATTTAAAAAAAGTAGCATGGTTGTAATTTATTTTTAAATCATTTACGGTATTTATTCCTTCCCAAATTACATTAAGAAAGGAATTTAATTCTAATATCATATATTATTAAACAAAAAGAATAAATACTACAAAGCATAAAATATATATAACATATCACAGAAAATTGGTAGGTTACTCGAAACGTTATTCGTCTCAGTTAAGTCATACTATGTCTACTTCAATAGAAATATCTGTTAAATTTTTAAAGACTTATTGTAATGGTAATAAATGCAGAATAAATTTTCTTTTCGATTTATTTCCATTTTTGCTTTTGCTTCACATTTTTGCGAACTGAACTTATGTATGGAAGCAAAATTAAAAAGGAAATTTCAAGTTAGTTAATGGAGTCACCCAAAAGCTATGAATACACATACAAATAAAAGCCACATATACTAAAATTTATAATTTGTATTTTAACATAAAAAAAAGAAAAAACCCTTTTTTTTAAAGTTATTTCTCCATATTTTGGGCTACTAATATGAAAAATAATTTTATCAAGGTGTTTTTATCCTAAACATTAGTTGCGACTAGTAATGAACATGTATTTCTTATGTTAATATCACACACGTTTACATAACGCACATACGAGTTTACATACACATACATGACATACGAGTACATACACATACATATATAATGAGTTTACAAGTGTTTATATATAGAGTCTCATCTCGTTAAAAATCGTTATTTTGAACTAATAATCAAAATGATGTGAATAGAGATGACGAGTGCCAATTTCTCCCGACAAATGGCAACTTGTCTTTGACGCATACCAAAGAGTTGTGAAAAAATGGAATTGTAGAAAAAGTAGTAACAGAAGTAAAGAAACGAAATATCGTCACAAAATAACGGTTCAAATATTTCTCATTCTGATTTTCCTCCTGATTTTAAAACAATTTTTTTTTTAATTCTGTCGAACAATATTAGTCTTACTGGGTAATATAGTAGTAGGGCTACAATCACATCAAGAAATAGTATTTTCTATACGTAACACTACATGTTGATTGTCTTCCTTCCCTTGGATACTTTCTATTATTTATGAAAATTTGAATTAGTTTAATATTAGTTCATTTCATCTACTTCATTTGGGGGCAGCAACCTTAATTTTATTTAACACTTTATCAAAGAAATTTTCAATATCTGTGAGGTTTTTTGCTATTTCCGAAAGTTTCAAGGTCTCGTAATATTTTATCTGCAAGGGTTCGATTGCCTGAATAAATGAAATAAATTCTCATAAGTATATGCGCAAAAACGGTAAAACAAATATATTATTGACATGTTCACACATATACATTCCATTACTTACCAATAAAATTTAATGTTGTCGGAATATTTTATTATATAAATTCAATTAAATATTTTAATACAGAGTATTCTAACACAATTTAGCACTTTCTTGTTCAAATTCCAACAGTCGACTCTAGAACAAACTGAGATTTTAATTACATGATCAAGATCCGACTTGCTGCAAATGAACAAAGTTAAACAAGCACGTCATAACCAATAGTACATACATGTATCAAATAGCGTATTCATAGGAGAGCTTATTTCTATTGTATTTTAATAGTAGTAAAAAACTTTATTTTAATGGTAGATATTACCTTCACATATTGTTCGCAATATTTACAATAATTGAGACATTTATAAATGACGTTTTATTTAGTATTACAAAATTAGATTAAAGATGGGTTGACACCCAAGAAAACATATTCATTTAAATCTAGTAAATAAAAAAATGTCCATTTATATTGGAGAAGTGTGAATATTTTTGCCAATAAGTTGATGCTGTGACAGTATAAGTATTAAGGAATATTGTATTTCAAAAATATTTACTTTATGAAAAAAAATGCTATTTCACTGTTTGAAAAATATGACGATGCAGAGTAATAAGGTAAAACGTTAATTTCACTTTCTTTCAGTGTTGTGTTAAAATAAAGATGATATAACGTATGAAATATGATGTCAAAACACGATATCAACGTCAAAATTCACAGTGATGATAAGGGCATCAACTGAAATTTCCGTTGCCATTGTAAATATTCATTATAAATAATAAAAAATTAGATTTGGCAAAAAAACATAAGGTAGTGAAAATAGAAATTACAATTCTGACTTCCGCCCTAAAATTCCTGTAATAAATGTTATTGAAATAAATATTATTAATAGGCTATTAAAGTTCTTACAGTTATCCTTTCAAAATAATTACCACAGTTTTATTTTTGTTTTAGAGTTCCTTATCACACGAGAAAGAATGAAACTATTATAAGAACACTCACGTGTCTGTCTGTCACAGCCGTTTTTATCAAAAACTGCTTCAGGTAGATACTTGTAACTTGGCATAGTGAAAAACACATTAACCGGCACATATATAAATAGCTAATATTAAAAAATTATTAACGCAGAAATTTTAAGGAATGTACCCCTTGTACGTTAAGTTCTCGAAAAACATATTTTTAATTCTATATAAAGTATGGACATTATTTAAAAGACCTGGTTAAAAGGTTCTCAAAAATAATTTTTCAAAATTTTTTCAGTATATCTTGGGATATATATTGAAAAATATGCCAAAAGATATTACCCTACATCCCACCCCTCCCCCCTCTTCTCGAATCTTCTCAATTTGAAAGTATGAAAAAAGCTACATAATAATATTTCACGATGTCAAGGTTTTTGAGATATTATGGTCTAGGATGTCATGGTCTTTGAGACATTAACTGAGATAATATTGGACGTATGTAGCACTACTTAGTAATATTAGTCGTTATTAAAAATCTATTGCGGTATGAAGTTTGTATTAGTGACGGCTAATGAAAAAGTTATTTTATTTGAAACAAGGTACAGAATCCTAGATTCGCGAGCCAGACCTGCAATTGACGGGTTTTTCTATCAATAAAAAAGGGAAAAGGACTTCAGTTTTATCTTTGGAAGGAAGGAAATTTTGCCATTTCTACATAAACAAATATAAATACAGCCCGGTAATCGCTATCGTGAAATTCATATATTTTCTTTGATTTAAGGATACAAATAGGCGTACTTTCTAATATTAACTCTTATATTTTCAGCATGCGATGTGATATTTTATATTAAGCGAAAGCTTTGCAAATAGACTAGTCTTAAGAGTAAATATTGAATATATTTGGCGTTAATTTTGTAGTGAATTTCTACAAAATTATTATTCGCAATTAAATGAAACTACGCGATGTAGTATTATTTCTACTATCTTTAATTTCTTTACCACGACCTAGGTTTCGTTGTAATACAACATCTTCAGGTGGGATATTAGCAAAGATTAAAATAAAGTAAAGAGTAAAATTATAGCGGAGTATTATGTATTAAAAAATCACTGTAAATTTTTTAAGCCATTGAAAATCGATTGAAATCTGAAACTTTATTGCTTAGTTGGTCACAACGAACTTTTCTAGAAAACAATACGTCTAAGTTAGCTATGATACGATACTATCAGTGTGTTCAAAACTGCTAAGTACAATTAATTCACTTCTCAATGACTTAATGAATATTGGAAAAATTTATAATTTTTTTACATGCCGTTGTTATTAAGATAGTAGTAGAGTTTAATCTTCTGCCTCATGCTCTATCTCCTTTTATCTCATTTTGAAGTCGTTTTGGTTTATTCTAGATTTAACAAACTAAGTATACTAAAGAACATGGAACATCTGTATTTTTGGTAAACTTAATACGTTTTTATTAAAAAAAAAACTCGTAACTGCGGTAGACGAACGTGCGTAATGGGATAACATTGTTTTGGTAAATTCGTGACATTGACAAACAAAAATGGAAAAACGAAAGTTGGAAAGGGGAAAAATTTATGTACACTTATATGTACAAATATGGATTGGTCTCACACATATTTATTATCTTTGGACCTTAAATTTTTGCCAATGTATTGTAACGGAACATGCGTCATGATATAACTGCACTTTGATTAAATATTTAGTAAAGATTACTTCGCAATATTTAACGACACACGATATTTTATTTATGTTTATAAATATTCACTCTTCTTTTAAAAACAATTAATTGAATATAGCATTGATAATATAAAAAGTAACATTAAAATATTTTTTAAATTTAATTTTTCTTTACATAGTGTCTATCTTTAATAGTTCCGCAACTCTTAATATTGTGCTCTTTTACTCTATACATATTTAAATTAATTTACTGCTATTGCATTTAAATAAAGTTTTAGTTAAAATAAAACAAAAAAAAAATATTTATCTAATTTTATATTTACCGCCTCATGATAAACTAAATTTAAAAATAAATATTGTCCCTAATTCATAGAAGTTATAAATAATATAATAAATTTTTTTAAAATTTTTTAAATATAACATTTAAATTAAAATGAATAGAAATGTTTTAGGGACAAAATAAAATATATTCCTTTTACAATACCTAAAGACAAATTTAATTTAATTTAGTTTATAAGCTTAGAAATTTTTCGACATTCAACAAGATAAGTTATTATATTACGCCTACAAAGTACCACAAATTTATGTAATAGCCAAATTTTTTACATATAAACGTATTTCACTCATTCCTTTTAACTAATAGAATAGTAATAATTTCTACATAGCTAAGCTGTCAAATTTTGAAAAATAGATTTTCATTTTCATTTTCTAAAAATAGATTTCAGCACATGAGTGAAAGGATTGAAAATTAGGTAGTGCTTTGTAGATTATAATAAATAGAAATGAATAAAATTACTTTTGGTGGAAAAAATACCTCTTATTATACCAAATTTGAATAAGAAATCAATTGCAGTGAAGTAATTAGAATTACTAGAGAAATAAAATTTAAACAAGCATTTGTACCATGTTTTGCGACAATTTATCAAACACCATTGATTGCACTTATCGAACTCCATTGTTCGCCGTTTCTAATTTAATGTAAAAATGAGATACACATGTTTCATTACCATTAATAATTTGGCCTAAAATATAATTTCACTCTTCGCCTTATCTTATCCCATACTAGCCACACAACATGCTTTAGTGGTTACAGAAATAAGTGATTAAGTTATTGGCTTTCAAATGAATACAAATTCGCTTAAAATTTGTTTTTCTTTACTTTTTAAACCCAAAGAAATACTTATTTTTCTAATGATATTGTAAATAGGATCTGTATGAGTGGAATAACTGTTATGTGAAAATATAATTTTAAATACATATTTTTGGATATTTATGATAGTGGAGGTAAAAGAGTTTACCTGTGAAAGTTTTCATGGTTATTAAAGTAGTACTATAAATATAATTAACTGACTCGTTCATAATATCATGAATTGTTCAAGTTTTTTTGTCGTATGCAGCTACTCATTATTTGCAGTATTTGCAATTATTGTATAATATTGTTATTGGTTATTCATAAAACATAGTCAATTTTGCCAGTGTTAAGTAGGCATATTTAATTTCAATACCATGGTAACTCAGATTAGTTTATTTAAAATAAATTTAATGAAACAGTAAATAATAAAACGAATTAAGTTTTTCGACGACATATTTTAAAAGAAACTATTTTGATCCAACGTTTTAAAAATAAGGATCATTGTTTTTATGTGCAGGTACATTTAAAACAATAACGACGTATTTCAAAAGTTATATTCTATAGCAAATAATGCAATCGGTACAGAAAAAGCAAGATTTAATAAATGTAAATAATAACATGTAAATAATAAATACAGGTTTTTACATGATAGCAATATGACTACCGAATACTTGGGGTTCAAGCGGGACTACCAACCGACCATTCCAATATTTTATCATAGGCCTGATTTGTCATTTATACTAGGCCAAAACAACTAAATCAAACTATGTGATGTAGTATTATTTCTACTTTCTTTAAGTTCTCTACTACAAACTACGTTTCGTTGTGTTACAACGCCTTCAGGTGGGCTATTAGCAAAGATAATACAACAAAACCTAGGTCGTGGTAAAAAACTTAAGAAAGTAGAAATAATACTACATCACATAGTTTCATTTAATTGTGAATATGAATTTCTACAAAATTAACGCCAAGCATATTCAATACTGAGCTTAAATTTAAACATAATTGTAAAAGAGTAAAAATAATATTTTGTTTGATCCTTATGTTTATGTGAAATGGCTTTAGCTCTCAATTCATATTTCAACATTTATACTACAAGTACGATAAGTTAAGCATTGTCACTCAAGGTATTATATTTGGACTCATTATCTAAGGCAGGATTACGACACAATACATTTATGCTACTGCTTCTAATATAATATTGTGAAATATAAGTTAATTAAAAACCAGTCTTGAAAAAAAATTTAAAAATTGATTGAAAAATAAGCCAGTTATAGGCTTCTAAATTTGAAGATACGGATAGAGTTGGTTATATCGTTATCTCTTTTCCTCTTGTAGAATATAATGTGCAATATTAAAAATGACCTCACAACACAGTATTGCCGTCCATATCTAAAGGTTAAATTTAAACTTTTGTAACTCGGTCAATTTTTAAGATTATTAAAAAAATTGTTCACTCATTGGCTTGTACCTTGAAATTATGATTATTGAAATAAAAAAAAATTAGTCAAATACCCTATTTGTGCGAAATGTAACTCACCTAAATGTTTTGGAAACATTCAACTTTCTTATAGTGTGTATATATCCATCTGTGTTGAATACAAATTTACATTTTGAATTAATATTTTCTTATGGATCAGGTAATATTCGAATAAATTTTAATGTAATGATATCATAATTCAAGGTTGAAGCGTTTTTTTATTAAAACAGACAATAGTGTGTACACAACGATACTGATGCTCTCGGCTTGTAGACTAATATGTGATACGTTACCAATTCTTAAAACGATGTGGAGTTAGGGACTCAATTATTAATACTATAACAGATAATTTCATTTAAAGCCAACCTATTCGTCTGAAAATCTTATCTAATTAAATTATAAATTTTATATTATAATTTTTTTTAAAAATTATTTTTAAAAATATCTATAACAGTTTTTAATTATTATTTTTAAAAATATCTAAAATAGTCTTTAATGCAACACATTGTTTCAATTATTAACGTAAAGGAACCTTTATGGGAAAAAGTTAGAGCTTCAATTTTTATCATATGATTATCGTATTATTAACACCTAAATAACCAATTATTAGCATCCGTAGTTACAATTACATTTCATAAAAAAAACTTCAAATGTGGAAATATAAATAAAATGAAATATCAAAAAATTTATTAAAAAATATTCAAAATAAACTATTAACTTATTTAGTCAGTTTTCAATTAAATGGGTAAAGCAGCTATTTTTATTGCCTAGTTACTCTAATTATTATATAGCAGTCTAGAATGCGTTTTGTTGCAATGTATTCTTATGAATACATTGCATTCAAATATTTTTCTAGATTTTATTTCTTCCAGCCTTCTTATTGTGAAATCTATTTCTTCTTCAATAAATAAAATATAGATTTCTAAATCAGAATTTTTAAAAACTTCTAACATTTTTTAAAATATTTTATTACTTTCTAATAAATTGTTTGACTATAAGTTTTCGGTTCGGCAAGTTTTTGCTGTCCTACAATTTTTTCCAAATTATCGTGGGTAATTCTTTTTGCGGCACATCTGATTATTTTTTTTTTTTTCTGTCTTCTATACTGTTTTATTAGCTACAATTGTATATTGCAACGATTTTATAGCAAGAAGACTATGAAGTTCCATGGGCATAGTTTTTTTGCTATAAAACCGTTTATAGTAATTATTGATCGTGCGCCAGTATCTATTGTTCTTTTAACACTAGCACAAAATTGCTTTTAGTAAATGAGTCCAGCGAATATTTCTCATCCATTCCAACATACTATTGTTCCATGCTTCTTTTAAAGGCTAAAGGTTGCAATGTCGGCTGGTTGAAGCAACCTGATAGCATTTGGATATAGGGTCAAAAGTATTATCTCAAACTTTTTACCTATTTTACAGATTTCTAAAATGAGGAAGTTATGTGACCGCCTACAAATATTAGTATAAGGAATTGGGTATTTGTCTAAATTTTTTTTATATCGTTAATCATAATTTCACGGTACAAGCTGACGAAGAGTGAAAATTTTTTTTAATAATCTTAAAAATTGACCGAGTTAAAAAAGTTTAAATTTAACCTTTAGAGAAGGACGGCAATACTGTGTTTTGAGGTCGTTTTTAATATTGCACATTATATTTTACAAGACAGAACAAAAGAGACATCGATATATCCAACTCTATCCGTATCTTCAAATTTAAAAGCTTACAACTGGCTTATTTTTCAATAAATTTTTGAATTTTTTTCAAAACTGTTTTTTTATTAACTTATATTTCACATTATTGTACGAAAAATATCAACATTTAGAATGAGTCAACTACTGTATTCTTATATCATTCATTCTGTATCATTCAGCCCAATTCAGTAATCTCCTTGTGCTCTTGAAGTGATTTCATTTGATAAGAGAAAAAGAGCAAGAGTAAATTTTGACTGCAGACATCCATTCTTATTTATCACGGTTTTAATGCTAAATTAAATTTGCACCAATCATCATTTAAAATGAATTTCACCTAAATATGTTACAGGCTATGATGATATATATAGAAAGCATACATAATTTAGTTAAAAAGGTTAATCACAAGTAAAATACACCTAATCAATACCAAGGGAGCAAACACATTTTCATTAATATTATTTTAATAATTTTTGCATTTTTTCTGACGTATAAATAATGAGATATTTTCTTTCTATTCCAGACAAAGATGGAAACATTTTGCATTATCTGGATGCTTCAAAATGTTAAGTATTTTTTATCGTTCAGAAGAATGCAACAAATTTTATACCTCAGTGAATATCCATATGTATGTATATTAAATGTTTTGCAAGGTTAGATAACGTTTTCGAATAAACGAAACAAATTGAGAGCATTCCGAATTTCCCTAATTCCACTACATTTCTTTATGAGACTATATAAGCAACCTGTACTGGCCTAAATGCAATCAGTATTAAACCGATGAATATTCCAAAAAATTAATCAAGGGTAAAAGGCAAAAAATCAAATGTGTTTTGTTATTGTGAAATTAAAATATACAGTTTTTTTATGTTGAACAGTGCTGTTAATATTAGTAGGTTAAAAATATTTTTCAAAATAATTTTTTTTTAATAGTTATAGTTAAGTATCTTTAAAAATTACCTTAAATAGGTGAGTGTCGATATATTTGCCCCAACGCTGTATTATATATTTGGGACGATATACACTTGATACAAGTATATATCATCCCAATTACCCATAGTAGATTCAACTGGACAAGATGAATTCGAATCTGAACAAGAGCTGAGATTCACAAAAATTAGAAGAAAATATTTTTATCGGAGAAATACGACAATCGATCAACGAACCTTACATAAGAATAACGAATTATTTATCACGTATATTCAAACACGTTAAAGTTTTTCATAATGCGTTTTAAATGACATCGGTTAAAGCACAAAGTCAAGGGTACCATCTTATTGAAAGCGTTTTACTATGTGCCGAAAACACAATAAAATATTGACCTATGTATTTCTTTGAAGACTGCAATACGCATGCAAATATTGGATATATTTTTACATGAAAACAATAATTATATTTTGTCGCTCGAGTACACGAGTTGTTTATAACAAAATACATCTAATTACAAGATTAAGATTAATATTGATAAAAAAATTAATTCATCAGTATGAACAATGTAGATCCAATGAACATACAAGTGTGGTCGCTTTATTAAAGGACAGTCAAGAATTTTGACCGAAAGATTTAGCGTTATGTGAAATGTAATTGATTTCTTTCATCATTTTCACAACAAATGGGAAAAAGAAGATATTATTCGAGAGCTATTTGCTTGTCAAACTTTATATAACTAGCATGATATAATCGTTCATTGACTTAAAATTTAAAGAAAAGTAAGTAAAATTGGTTTGAGTCTCAAAAATCAAATGTGCAATAAAATAAGGATTAGTATAATAATTAAAAATTGTACATAATATGTACAATATTTAATATAATATTTACATTATAATATAAATTAAATTTAAATTCATGTAATAGGTTTCACACTTAAAATATCGATAAACATCAGAGCTTTTTAGGCGAGTGTATTAAATTACTATATATAAATTTGTGAAAGTAATTAGTTTTTATGATGAAATAAAACTCTTCTACTTAATTTATAAAATTAGTGTGGTAAATAACAAAAAAACTGTTTTATATATATAAATACTTAATTAATCAAATATCGGGTTGATTCAGTACAACAGGTATTTTTTTTATTCAATTACAATGATATTATTGTGGAAGCACGTCAATTTATACGCTTGTATACCTCTGCCATAGTAATGATTAGAATATTTCTATATAATTTCTTCATCCCTGGACAACTTGTAAATTAAAACATTCAATTTTTTTTATTTGAGTAAAGATTTACCTGGATGTAGATGCTCTTGAAATATTTTGGAAAAGATTAAAGACGTTAAAGAAAAACTTAGATTAATTTCTCGGTTTACAAACATCTGCAACAACACACTATCATTATTAAAATATAAGATATTTATAGTAATAGAGACACTGACAATCACCGCACGTGAAGCTACGTGCTATGATTTTCAGTGGCTCGATTACGGTTTATAAGCAATAACTCTGAATATTTGGCTGTTATAGATTGTGTAAAGTTAGAAACAATAACATGTGTATAATTACGTTAAATGAATATTTATTTAGCAAATATTTCTTACAGCGTTTCATAGCGAAACAAGAAATCGTTGTAATTTCACCATGTCCATCCGTCTTTCTGTGCGTCCATTCATCAGTGTGTCACAACTTCGGAGTTTCTACAATCAGACGTGCTTGAACGAAATTTTGTAAATATAGCCTTCAGAAACTGATCTCAACTAATATCTAGCATCTAATGGGTAAATATAAAATGGCAGAAAAGTAAATAACGAATATCACTAGATCTTTGGCACTTATTGCAATATTCGTAAAATATAAAGCTTCATAGGGAAATGCAATGTCTCTACCCTTCCTCTAATTTCAAATTATGAGTTGGTAGGGAGAATGCGAAAAAAATAGAATTTTGCATGTAATTGTAACTTTAAATATTTCGGTTAATTTTCATGAATAAATAATAAATATGGAACCCCACTTTATGCTTATTACGGACAATTTCTTTCTGTCCGTTTAGATAATTTCAGTAATTTGAATAGGTAATTGAGAAAATAGTTTTTATCAGATATTGTAGAGTAAAGTAATGGGAGCCTAAACAATACTTTCTTTTATTACGTCTCATTAGTCCAGACTGCCATCGTCTCCTGCAGCCGCTTTATAAAGGCTAATAATATATACTGATTGAATTGTATTTTGTTCGGCTGATAATCACATGTTATAATCTTTGTTCATTCTTTTTACGTGCTTATTTAACTAATAGTGATACAAACACTGACCTTATATTATTTGAATTTTAAATTCTTGCCTCTTCACAACAATACCACATGATAGGATATAGAACACAATTTTTTTTCATTAATCGGTATATTAATGCGATCAATATCTGAAAGTTATCCGCTGCCATCAAGTTCAATATATTGTACAGATATAATATTAAATTATTCAATAAATCTGAACGCAAATCTCGATCTCCGTCATTAATATTTATCTAGAAAAGTCTCTAAGAAATTGTACGCTTTTATCTCATTACTTTTTAATATTTAAACTTTTAAAGGGATACTTTGAGTTATAAAAGAGGTAATTTTACCTCACTAGCATTACATATGGTTAATAACATTATTAAATAGCTGATATATATATATATATATGTATATATATATATATATATATATATGTGTGTGTGTATGTATATATATATATATATATATATATATATATATATATATATATATATATATATATATATATATATATACGTACATACAGATAAACATGTGTGTATTAATTCTGTGATTTATTTTAATAAATTGTTATTCATATTTAAAGTTTATAAGGCAAATGATATTTTGTAATTGTTGCTTTGTGACTAACTGTGAAAAATTACTCTCGAAGCAATAAACTACCAAAAATTAACATTAAAAAATTAGTTAACTAATATTATATTCTAAAGAAATAAATAACTAATTCTTTTATATTTTACCCGATCTTCTCTTTACTTCTACGCGAATTAGGTTTTTTAAACGAAACATTTATAAAACTGCTGATTTATGTTCACAGGTTTAAAAGCTCGAGCTATATTATTCAATGTTTTTATTTTATACCTGGATAAATTGAGCACTGTAAAAAGGAATAACGGTAATATTTATAATAAGATAACCCGTTTTACGATTATTTCAATAAATATAAAGAACCAGTATGAAAGTTCCTTTTGGTGTAACTCCTTGGCTAGTAGAATAATCTATTATTTATAACCGCACCTCTCAACCCATGAATAAATGAATGATTTGTACGTTATTATACGTTAAGTTCGTGGAGCCAGGGAATATATTAGTATGTTATTCAGGTACCTGAGACAGCTTTATTTACAAAACACATCAACACAAAATATTAAAAAATATAATAAATAAATCCATTTAACTCTTTTAAGAGGGAGAAATGTATTGGTAATCTACAATATTGTGCGTATTACCTAATTAATTTCTTGCACTTTTCAATAAAATTGGGAAGCTCCGCACTATATGTCCGTATCCGCACTATAACTAAGGGTTGAATATTAGCTTATTTTCAAATTCTAAATTATTAATTTGATTCTCCGTCCATGGGATAAAATAATTATGTTCCATATTTTAAATTTTATTTTTTGGATAAACAATTAAAAATAAAAAGCAGAAAAAAGCAGGTTTAAAAGAAAAGTTTTGTGTAACTCAGTAACAGAAGTGAAACTTCTTAGCGACTTAAATCTCAATTTAAAAGTACATAGTAAAAGGTAAAACGGAAGGGAGAGGGGTAGAGAGACGAAAGTATTCTAAAACGTGAACAAAAATTTCTGAAACAAGAGATGTATAACATGAGTTTAATTTTTCCTAACATATGTATATATATATATATATATATATATATATATATATATATATATATATATGTATATATATATATATATATATACATATATATATGTATATATATATATATATATATATATATATATATATATGTATATATATATATATATATATGTAATTAAAAAAATAGCCGCGATGCCAATACCAGAACACGGCTAAATGTGAATGAAGGATGTTGGGATATATCGATCTTGTTGTAATTAGATTCTCGCCAACTATATCTGTGAGTTAATTGAGAATTTATAATTAAATTAAGTACATATGTTGTTAGTCTTATAAAGGATGAAATACATGCAAAATAGCAGAAGTGAGTGTCATTTTTGTTTGGTTTTGCGAATGCGTACTCTTATCTGTATCTCTCGGTTCCTAGCTAAGGAACTATTTTCATTCGATATTTCAGTTCTTATATTTTTGAAATAGATTATATACATACAGACATTCTAAATAAATATCGCATAAAAACATTGCATTAAAAATGTCCCACGAAATTTGTCCCTAACATTTTACTTTCATGGAAACCAAAATAGTTTCATTTGAAAAATTATTTTACTCTCTGTGTTAACTCCAAAATATGATTTTAAATAAAAATATTTAATCATAATTTAAAAAATTAGCTCATTGGAATAGGAACTATATTTAAAAATATATATTTATGGAATAAACTTCCACAAAATATCGTCTTTCTCTTTAATTTATTAACAATTTATCTGTATTCAAATATTAGTCCGGCAAAATAAAAATGAATCACAAAATTGGAAAACTAATTTTTACTAACTTATTGCAAATGTTCCGGTGGCTGGCTCAGCTATAAATAGGAGCCCCCTAATAGGTCGTTTTTCAAGCTACCTTTAGAATTAAAATTATAGTATTTTTTTCTTTCATACCTGCACTGCTTGATGATATATTGTCAAAATACATTAATTCAAAAATTTCTTGAACTCGTTTTAATAATGTTTATTGAATTTTAAACATTTTAATTGAAAGCAACAAACTACATGTTTTTTGAAACTATATGATAAAAAAAAATTGGGTTTTATTCCAGTACAATCTTCAAATTTTAAATTCAAATGAGATTAGACCAAAATATGACTAAGTTTTAACAGACACGTATACGAAAACACGCACACATTCTCAAATGAAGACAACTAAACACAACGTATATAAAGGGGACACGTACTGTATCCTTTATATTAATTTCTATTTTTTGCACAACATAAGCACATGCATAGCACAAGCCTTATTCTTGATATTCTTATTAAATTCACTTTTTTAAGTTTAAAGGTTTTCATTAAATTGCATTAAATAAGGAGTTTTCGATAAATCGTTTTTGGACCTTATATTACATTATTACAACAATTTATACTTAACGTCAATCAAGAAATAATAAAGAAGACATATTTGAAGAATTTGTAAAATATTTAGAGACACGATCTTCCGCTTCGTTACCGGAAAATGCATCTGACTTTACACGATGTCAAATTAAATAAAGTAGTTCTGTATGAAGCGAAAGAAGGGAAAACTTTAAAAAGTCTTCGAAACTTACCGACGGGCGAAATTCAGGCGTTCTTTTAATAACTTTAATAACGTTCAATTTGAATAGGTGAAGTTAATTAACTTCCGTGCCTCGTAATTATGACACGAATTAGTGAAAAAAGTATTTCCATCTTCGCCCACATAAAAGTTGCTTGAAGTTTAAAATTTTTATTATGTATTGGCGGAAAAAATGTAACTGCAAATAAATTGTTTTATCTGAAGTGCCTCTTATTTTAAATTTAAGAAACTACTATATTGTGTATGATTAAGATTATTATAAAATCTTAGTTAATACTATTTAAATACGGGCGTATCTTCGAATGCGGAATTTTTTCTTCTATTCTGCTCTTTACACTCAAAATAATCAGCTTACCTAAGATTAAAAAAATAATTGTTATTTGTTACTTTTGGTTATACAATTGTTGTTTCAATCACCTAAAGAAACGATTTTAACCACAGAATTCCGATTTTCTTGATTTCCTTCAATTTTCTTCTCTGTTTACTAATGAATTTGTATTTTATTTCCGGTTTGTTCTATTGCATTCATGTTTTTACGCAAAATAACTATCAAGAAGTACGATTCGAATTATTGATATATATGTTTTTATTACAATTATTAACTAAATGTATATTTTTAAGCAATTCTTGTAACCATATAAGGTTGGCTTAAGCGGATATATAATTTCCTTCGAACCTAAATGAGAATGCCAAGAGTCGGCCTAGTGAAGATGCGACCGACACTTTATTTATAACGAAGATATTTCATGTTATTAAACTAGATAAATAATTGTCTACAAATAAAGCATTAGGGATTTCACTATTGTTTTTTATAAATAAATAAATCGATCAGCGGTTTCCCCTTGTTTACAATTTGGAATTGAGATATATTACCATTCAAAAATCTTTAATATCCACAATTTTACATGTTTAGATATTTACCAAAATATCTAAACATGTAAAAAAAATGTCATCGATTTTTAAAATGAACTTATTTGAATTACCTACCATGACAGTGTTTAATTTATTGTTTAAATGAATCACTGTTTGGTGTTTAGTAATAATACTGGTCTAATTTTATTTATTAATTCAAAATTTATTTTTTATTATGGCAACACTCGCCAATGTTTTTAAATGACAAACAAAATTAAAAATTACACTTTCTTTGTGTGAAGATTGTGTACTAGTTGCGTCACTGTGCTTTTATTCTTTTTTACGAACTGGCTTGCCTTTGGATTTCGATTTAAATCGACTTTGGCAGTCATTCTCCGACCTGACCCGCTCTTATTATTATTTAACGATTTTTCTAATACAATACTAACGTATTCAAACGAACAACGGAAACTGACTCAACTGAATCGGACGACGTTCAAAATATAATTTGACAATAAAATACTCCCAAGGAGGTAAAAATTACCAAGTATAAATCATATTACACATCACGGAGTGCGCATTATAGAATTTAAATAAAGTAGAAATAATACTATATTACGTCGTTTCATTCAAATATTGAAAATAATGAAAAAAGTAAAAGTAATCTTAATGCTGTGTGACAGTATCATCTGTCACGGTTGCTGGTTATTACTAAGTCAAGCAAACACGTGGTGTATCTGCAGCAATAGTCTTTCAACGAAATATTTAGTCATATTATGATTGATAATTATATCGATCAAGAACTCGCATGCTAACAAGCGATATTGAGAGAGCGCACCGTATAATAAATTTTGTTGCAGAAATAATTTTACCTCGACGTTTAAGTATTTATACTAAAGAAAAATAGTTACAAGGGCATTAAAGATACTAGCCATATTGAGACGTAAGAACCGTTTATCATAAAAACCGACATCCATTTTCTTTTTTTAATGATTTTTATACACAGTGCACTATCCACCTTAACACTTATATGAAAAAATAGTATAAATAACGTAAAACTATTTAAAAGAAGGTCATGGTCATACTTATGTTTATTTTAATATGTGCTCTATATTATTATCTTTTGAATGCTAAATTTTGCAATTTACGTTGGATTTGAATCAAGGTCCCCTAACAATTGCCACCATGGAAAATTAAGTACTCCCAGTATTTCAGTTATTGACTAACTGACAGTTAATATTCTTCGGACCGTGTTGCACGTGTAACGAAATTAAACAATCATTATTATGTTTCCAAGAATAGGCACTAAATACCCTCTTGTTTGTAAATTATCCATTGCCTAAATCATTCCGAAGTGACAGATGTGCAACGTTAGTAGTATTTTTAATACATGAAAACAAATATTTGATATCAAATCGTTATTACTAATGTGATTCTATATGAAACCTTTGAAAAAATGTTTGTAAATGTGATATGTTATTATAAGCAATGTTATGCTAAGCAATTTTTTAGATAGGGCGATATATGGAATCTAGCCGGAATCACTAAGTTACAACCAAAATGTTATTATAACCGATTTTGTTACAACCAATTTCTTTTATGTGATGAAATGAATATCTATATATCTTTTCCAAGTCTAATTTTATGTAACAGTATAAATAGAGTCCAATCTTCAACAAATAAAACTGCAAGCTGAGCGGGAACAGTTTCAGAAATGCATTGCTTTTCTTGACTAAATCTATAGGAATCTCATTTCTAATATAATTACTTAATGATCAATTGTTATTTATTAAAAGAAACAAAAAATGATGGAAAATACAAATCTGTATGAAATGCTTAATTATTGATCTCATTTCGGCTACATATTCCAGATAAATAATTATGGTGAGGTTATACATAGCATTTCTTATATAGAGACTAGATCTATGGACATCTAAACCTATAAATATTCAAGAGATACATGATTTAAGAGAAAAATGAACTTCAATTTTATGAATACATATATTTTTCAGCTCTCTTGCGAGCAAAAATGTGACACTTTACGAGAAGATTACGTTCCGCCATCAACTTCATCGTCAGCAATATCTCTCACATCTGCATCTACAGGTTCGCCATCCCAAAGATCAACTGTTGATTTACCTGTGATTTCTCAACCACCTCCTGAAGACGTTGCACTTATTGACAATACCTAACCAATTATGCCACCCGCTCAAGAATCTACAATTATCTTGTCTCAGTATAGGATAGCATAAGATACACAGACCCATTACTTTTTTCCTAGCTGACATCGGCTAACGGTTCCTCTCTCAATAAGAGTAAGACCGTTTTCTGACTTCAATTATAATATTTTAGTCAGTTGTCGAATCAGTCGTTACCATTTAAGAAATATTTCGTGGAATCAGATTACTGAGGCTGAAGAAGTACATTATACATTCATCGAAGCATACATATATGGGTTCACATGTTTGTTGAAGAAAGACCGAATTATTGATTTTTAAAATATTGATATTATGGATAAACATTTAATGTACTTTTGGTTTGGTGAACCAAAGAAGAATTTTATACATTATTGACAGAAACGCCTCGATTATCACATAAGGGATCGACTGCTTTAGCAGCTCATTTGTTAAAATGGTGAATCTAATGAAATAATCGTATCCTTTTTTTCAAATACCTCGAAATACATTAGAGAACTTAATGTCAAAAGCGAGAGAAATAGTACACCAAGTGTTATTCTGGCACACTTAGAAATAAAACATATAACAAGAGAAGAGATAACCCAAAAAAATCGTTTAATTCCTGGTTCTCTCTTTTGAGGTACTAATGCAATAGGTGAAATAATCCCATTTATCATTGTAGACAGTAAATATGTGTGCTGTCAAAAAAGTTCAAATTACAAATACCAAAATGATACATACTGTCTGCAAAAGGGTAGGAATTTAGTAAAACTTTTTTTTGTTCTGCGACGTATGAATCATAAAAGCTTTAGACCCCTATCCAGCCAGAACTATAGATACTGATATTACGAAAAGTTTATTTAATTTAGGAACTAAGCCGTCAAGGGAATATTTTAAACATAGCAAGGTTTTCATCCTAAATAGGGGTTTTAGGGACTTAGTGTCAGTACTGAAATCATATAATTAGAGTGTCCATAAGCCACTAACTTTACAAGACGCGAAACACAACTATCCACATTAGTAGCAAATAAACGACGCGTTGTAACTATTTGCTAGTGGATAGTTGTAGTTGTGAAACGGAATTTTTAAAGTAAAGTTTAAGAAAATTCGCCAAGAATTTTTCAATAAGGCTTCTAGTCATCTTATGACAGATTCTTTGATTGCAACTGCCTTATTTGACTGTTTTCATACGAGAATTTTTGACAGATTTAATGCTGCACAAATTGTAGAAACCTTCAATCAAAGGATGTTTTAACTTTTGCATAATTATTATAAGTACCATTAAAAATATAAGGAGCACTCGCTTTAGGAATATAAATTACCCCCATTTACCCACAATATCCAAGTAGTTCAATTTCCCCACGTAAACTATGATGAGCTCATTTTTGTTGCCTGTTGTACCTACCAATTAAAACAGGCACGTTCCTATTATGGGAAGCACATACGCTTCAACGGTTCCTGTACTATTGAAATATGCAACGAGGTTCATCTCAGCGACCTACATGAATTATTATTTCTCTCAGAAACACATGGTTGCTCAGAAGCAAAATCCAAAGCCGTCACATAACTCTAAAAACCTATTATATGTATATGTCTAAAACTTATTATAGTGTATATTTCGTTTGAAGCTAATGTACATTGACGAGATGCAATTAAACGATATTATTGCAGTTCCATAATATTGTTTAATTTTCATATTAATTAAGATCTGGATACAAAGTTTCAATCTCCAAATTGCATGCCCATATGTCCAAACTATAGAGACTATGGTATTGTAAATATATCACTTATGTTTTGATAAAATAAACATAATATGTGAAAGTATAAATATAAAAGATATGAATAGAAGTGGAAGAGGATAACGTATTGAAAATAAATATCATCTAGTAATGAAAAACAATATTGTCTCAAAAAATTAGTAAGACAAAATAATTACCACCATTTGATTCCACGGAGAGTAAATAATTAGTCGTAGAACTTTTTCCACAGTGCACTTCAAGAAAGTGTTTTTTTTTCGGAAGAATATAATTAAAAGTCCTGAGGCTGAAAAATCCAGAATATCTGTGTTGTAATATAAATGAGATAAATAAAACATATATTATTATACAGTGCACCAATATGAAAATTATTTCCGTTTAAAATTCTAAGTCGAGTGGTTGAACCACTCGACTTAGAATTTACATATAATCATGTTTTATAAGATTGATATTAAATGCAATGCGCACATTAAGGATTGTTTATAATTTTAGAAAAGGAAATTTATAAAATGAAATTTTTTCAGAGTCGCTTCAACGTGTTCATTGAAAATAGTGAATAAAAATTCCTTGGTTAAATCCCTTGGCTTAGATTAAGATGATATTAAATTACTAGTTAATAATAAACTAATATTGCTTTATTTTCATTGTCAATTTCAGTGATATTTTAAATAAATAGCATTTCGTCCGTGGAGTATTATTAAATTTATCATTTATAAATATAATTATAATTATATCTTGAGTAATTACCCAAGATGAATGCTAGTAATAATCCTAGTAAAAGGAAAGCTGTCTGGATAAATATTTAAAATATATTATAAAAAATTCTTAGTGGAATTGGACACGGTATTCGTAAAAAAAATTTAACACCTCTGGAATAATCTCACCCCTGGAACAAATTTAGACTTTGAGCAAATATAAACATTCAATGAAATTAGTTTTAGACTTTAAAAAATAGGATTTTTTCCGTGTCATATAATTTCAATGAGCAAGGTTGTTGTGAAGCTTGTATGCCAAGGAAAGAAAGATATACGGAAAATATTTGTTCAGAGTTAAGATTTCTTTGAAACCGATAAAAATGTAAGCAGAGATTGGGACCTATAAAAATGATATGCCTCTAATGACATGTGTACCGCTTTAATATTTATACAATAACATATAACTACCAGAATCTAATGACGTACTTCACGACAGAGAAAGTTTTCATTTCATTGTGAATACTTACTTAGTTCTGGATATGAGAAATTTGTGACAATTATATTTTCATCTTCTTAAGAAAATATAGAAACACATACTGTAAATGTAACACAGTTTGTATTATATTAAATGTAAAGTACCACTAACTAAAGCAAAATGAGTCGGTGTTATTATGAGATTAGCTTTAGATTATTAAATTTAGAATATTTTTTCTAGAAATGGATCTAGTTCTCTGCGTCCTATTTCAATGTAGCAAATATTAGTTTGATCGTGAATTTAAACAACATAGCTTTTAAACTCGTCACTAAAGATGTGCATGTTTCACAAAGGTAATTTTAAATTGTATTCTTTATAAGTTAGTGCTCTCATGAACTTTGCTTTAGGTATTCTAAAATTACTAAAATGAATATACTCTTCTGTATCCTTTAAAGAATTAAGCAATTTGAATGTAATGAATTTTGAATTTGATTGTATAAGTTCTACTGGGATATAAGAGTAGTTACTGAAAACGGACGATCCGTTTTGCGTCCGTTACGATCCTAAAAAATCAGAGTTGGCCGCATAAGAATTTATGCGACCCGTCACTCAACTCAGTCTACTCAACTCTTAAATTGTTAGCTAAAGCAAATGGCTGATTGGGGCAGAGTTTAACTGAAAATTATAAATTATTTTAGGAAAGATACAACAAATGTAACGAAATAACATTGTATAATGATATTAACAAGAGCTGCTTTATATTACTAAGATTCTATAAGAGTCCTGTTATTCTTCTCTAAACCGAGTATGTATATTTAATGATATAGTTTTTTTAATACTATACTTATGGAACTCTGTTTTAGTAGAATGAGACATACGATAATTTTTTTAAATTTTTATGCATATATATATATTTATATATATATATATATATACATATATATATATACATATATATATATATATATACATATATATATATATATATATATATATATATACATATATATATATATATATTAAGGAAAATTTATTCAGAATGAAATAAATATTTCAGAGATAATGTATTGCAAATAATCAAACAAATATTAAATTTTTCTTTCGCCATGTAAAAATAGAAACCCGACATTATTAACCTATGTTTAGATTTGAACAATCACGCAAAGGAATTAAACGATTTTTACATACATAGTCATGTCGCAAAAATATATAACTATTATAATAAATAATAATTAATAAAAAATTTATAATTAAATTATAGAGTAAATAACCTTTGAAACTAAGCCCGTGTCATTTCATTTGTAATTTTGTAACCTAATTAAGTTCGAAAAAATTAAATTTTATATATTTATCATTGCAATTGATATAATTTTAAAAAAATCGACAGGGTAATTCTATCGTTTTAATTTCGTTTGATTAACGTTCTTCTGAATTAATGATTCAAATTTATTTAAAATACTTATTCATTTCATTCATCTGTTTTAACGTAAACACACACTGGCAGCCGTAATTGAATTATTTACCTAAAGTTATCGTTCGAAGGAATCCTTCCTTAAATGAAAAAAGGGTTTCCAAAAATCTACAAAAATATCAACCAAAAAATTATTTACTTCACGTAAACCTTTTAAATACTCATAATTAATATCGCGAAATCAAAGTGAAGCAAAATCTTTTTATCAAAAAAGCATTACTTGCACCTTATTTCATAGTCATTAAAAAATTAGGAGTTTCCAATTATTAACAAATTACATTTGCGTCTAACTTAGCAAATACACAAATATTTGCTATTTGTAAAGATCGCTATCTTACCCCATAATCAATCAAAGCATCAGCAAAACCCTACGCGCTTTAAACCATCACTAAATGCTCGTATTATCCACTTTTTTACCACACGGGTAAAATAAAAAGCTTTCGAATCGGAGCTTCTAGTAAAATATTGACGCCGATAGCGTATTTTAAGGTTTGTATAACGCCAGAAGCATTATTGGAACAAAAAGTTCGGTGATCGATACCGGGGGCTTAACTTTTAAATTTAAGCTTGAAGCTCTCGAACATCAAAGCCCAGTTTACGCTCCTCTTATCCTATTCAGGTGTTTGATGAGTAAAAGTTATTGATGTGACGTAAAAAAAATCATGTCCTAAGTTTAATTTCATGCGAATATTGAAATATTAAGATAATTGCAAATGAAAATGGTAAAATATATAATTAGTAAGATGTCATATAAAAACTGTGACTTTTAATTAGTAAATAATTTGAAATGCTATTCTTGTGGTTTATAATCAATAAGATACATGTAGCAACTTATTGGTTATATGACAGTATTTATTATATTTTGTTGTTTTCATTGTTTGAACTATATTTGACAAAACAAAGAAAGATTAATGCGACAATTGTTTTATTGTCAATCATATGCAACGATGTTTTTTATTTGTTTCAGGTTTCTAGTTCAATAAAAAAATTGTCTGTATTTAAAATAAATTTTAAAATAATAAACTTTATCAATTTTAGTACTGGTTTACAATATTTACTGGTTTTACAATAGTATTTAAGGCAAAGATCCTTTGAAATTTATGTGACAATGTGGAGAAAAATTTAATGTTTATATTTGTATCTATATAAGAATACTATGACGTTTTACGAGTACGTTCTTTAAGGGTTGTAGTCATAAGCATGTCTTTTAATTTTTTTTAATTGTATTTTTTTACTCTCGAAAAAAATTTTTATATTTAAAATCTTTGTTTGAAGTGTAAAAGAAGTGTGTTATTAGTTTCTGACTGTATTTTTTTATTATTATATCTTCGTCGTTTCCTGATAGCTATGCGAAATTTCAAATTATATGAACACCTGAAAAAGGACGAAAATTTAATTAAAATATTCCATTCAATTGTTAAATACAAGTGGAGTTAATAAAAGAATGTTAAAAAAATCAAAGGAAAGTAAATATGGAAGGAAAATGATAGAAATATGGTCAAAGAAAAAAGTTCAGGAAACCTGGATAACATTACCTTGTGGTAATTTTTGGAAACTATCAAGTATGTACCAAATTATTGCAGTTGTAACGGTAAATTTAAAGGTTAAAAATAAAATAATATTTTAAAACAACCAAAACAAACCAAACAATAAAGCTTAATCTTTAAATGGAAAAATGTTGGTCGAAAATGAAAAAAATGTCTCTGATGACAAAAAAATAACCTTTAATTTAAAAAAAAGCGTGGATTGTCCACAACTCAGATGAGAATGCAGATTCATGTTCCATTATATATTTTTAAAATTTTTCTGTTTCTTAAATGTAAAATGATAACAATCTAGTAAATATCGTCTGTTGTAAAAATTTCGTCGATATGAGTTGATTCTATAAGCTTATTACCCGCAATTAAATTTAACAGACCAAATTACTGTTAAAAAACATTTCGACCTATTATTTGTAGATCATTCTGACTTTAAATACTATTTTTTTGTTAGTAATATTCTATATATTCATTATCACTATTTGAGATCACTCGAACATTGATATACGTGGCGTAACACTATTGCATTGACGGCCTCCTTAAAAAAATTACCCAACATTCGTTTTGCCAATCATGAAGCCAATTATTACTTTTTTTCATAGATTCGTTTCTCTATGAAACCATATTAATAGAATCTTATATGTTTGTGAAGCAAATTGACCCTGATCAATATTGATACATAATATATTAAATATATTTAGAATCAGATTTATTTCATTATTTAATTTAACTAGGATTATATATCTTCTTTTCACGCACGTGTTCTAAAGATTCAAAAAGGGAAATTTCATCCATTTTCTAATCGTCACCTTGGACGATACCCTACATGGGGTTTAGAAAATTTATTAAGCCCAATTGAAAAAGATCTCAAGTTTAGATTGCATAATCTAGCACAACTATTCTTTTACTCTACTGGAATAGAAAGACAAGTTCGTTTTTTGGGAGAGAAGTAGAAATATTCAGTTTGGCCGTCATAGGAACTACATAAAACAATGGATTTATAACAAACCAATCTAATAAATATAGGTTAATCAAAAATCAGTTTGACACATTTTAACCAGTTATGTTTCACACAAAAATTCTCAACCAAGTGCATATGTGGACACACATCTACATGATAACATTCTTTTTAATAAAAACAAAAAATAAGTTAGGTCTGAATGTATATATTATCACTAAATATATTGGAACTTAATGAGCAACTTAAATTTCAGTATTTTATAGTATGTATACCTAAATATATTCAAATAAATTATGCATAGAAAAGAAGAAATATGAATTTTTTTTCTTTTTAATTTTCATCCTTTTAATAAACCTTAGTTAAAAGTTAAGCTAGGTAATAGTACTATTGTATCAATCAATTTTAAGGTTTCTATACTGTACTCCATGTTTCATGTCTATATCGTAACAATATCCAATCGCTGTTTGTTTATTTAGTTTTCTAGCTGATTTATTTGGGAGCTTTTAGTGGGTTTAATATATTTCTTTCATTCGATTTACTCCCAGTTCGATAGCCAATCTCTTCCAATCCGTCTCTTATTCCTCCTTCAATTTTAGGTAATTTCCTAATTTATTTGTCGATAAGGTATGTGATTGACCTTTTCCGCTCGTTTTCTTTCAGCTTCTAGGTTGAAACAATACTCCGAGTCCTACAGACGGAATAAGGGGCGTACTTATTGCCATAAAGGTTTGGCGTATTCCAGGATGATGCTTGGAATGTGTTATTTTTCTTCGTCAACGTCATCAAATATGGTCAACGTCTTAAATAGTTTGGTAGGCTGATTTCAAACTCATGATTTTGTACATGGTTAGCTGATTTCCCCCAATTAAGTTGCAGATGCACTTTGGCATGTATAAAACGGTAATCGGATACACAGTCAGATTTTTTGTGATATGGATCCCTTTAGCGATAAGCGAAAACGAAATGTAATGAGAACGTAATCGAGCACGACCGAGTCCTTGCCAGAGGGGTCCTCCCATGTTAGCTATTGCTTGAGCGGATTTTGTAAATGCCTATCCAAGGTGATAAGGGTCGAATAAACAAGAATAAACCTAATACCTTATCATTGATTTCATTACCTACGAATCTACCCGTTGACGTTTCCTAACCAGTTTTATTAGAGCCAATATGAACAATCAATCTTAAGTAAGTTGTTAAATAGATATTAATCTAATTACATCGCGTATTTAGACCAAAATTTATTAAGAGGTATTTTCTATGCTATTTTCCATTTTATGCAGTAGTCATTATTTATATACGTATCATTTTTTAAGGTTCCTTATCCATCCATCCATATGATGTATCAATATTTGCAGGGATATGCATTCGTTTGACTCACAGAGAAATATTAATCAATTTTCATAAAAATTGCTACGAAACTTAACCCATTGGAAGTGTGACTCGCATTTAGCAAATTTTTCACAAATGCATGCTAACATTATCACTTGCGAATTATTCAACCATGTGCATGCGTCTTTAATTTTTTAGTTTATCTTGTTCTAAAATCTACATAATTAGTAATTTTTATTTTTACAAAAATTTCCACATTTGTGTCAAATTTGATACAGAACCTATGATATGATATCCAACCTTGATACAGAATAGAAAGACACCGTGCGCAATTCTATTCGCAATATACGAATTTATGATCACTGTATATAATTTTATCTTATCTTATCTTATAATTTTATATTAGCTTTAAATCATCATTGTATATATTTATATTTAATTTTATATTAATTTTCACTGTATAGAAGTTCATGACAAAAAATCTTTTAGTTTACTATAATATTATTAGATATTGTTAGCTAACGATCTTTAATAATAATCATGTGAGGCCAGTTGCCCTTTCAAAAATAAAAAAAAGAATTTAATGAAGATTATTAAAAATTAGGTCAGGAGTTTTAGTGATAATTCAAGACTGACGAGCTAATTTTTATTACTTTACACTAGGATAATGAGAATATATCATGGTTTTTAATATTTTATATTTTATTTTTTGGGAAATGTGTTGGATTTATGTACGATAAACATATACTTTTCATAATGTAATCGGCTATATTTATGCGGTTTTTTTAGGTTTTTTGTCCGCTTGTCTAAGGCGAGACTACTTGTTTCAATTCAATTTATATGGAACTTTCAATATCTGAGCGTTTTGCACTACGAAAAAATAGACTAATCAATTAAAAAGAAAGATTACGCAAAACATTTTATGGAGTTAGTATGTACTTAAAAATTGCTGCCATTGAGAATAGCGTTGCATCTCCACTTTAAGAAAACAAAAATTTTATTTGAGTTTTTCAGTAATAAGGTCTATTTGTTTTAAAGCAAACAATAATTAGGACGGGATTAAATTTATTATTACCCAGCAACAGCATAAAAGACATTTTAAATCTGAAAAAGATTAAAATTTCTGGAAGCAAACAAAAAATATATTACTTTCAATTCCTGGTAAAGATAACAATTTTCAATCATAACAAGATAGTATTTAATTTGCATAGTTTTAGGTGCTTTCTATTGAAAACCAATTCCAAAAAAGAATATATCAGTAACTAAAATATTTGCTTAAATTTACATAACATAATTTCTGAACAAATTTCCATGGGTATTATTGCCTTATTTTTTTAGGGTTTCCTACAGGTAAATAAAAAAAGGAACCTTAATAAAATTTCTGATGAGTTCGTCGGCCATAGTTATTTTTGTCAGAAATTAATTGGCGTAAACTTTTAAATTTTTTTTATACACTTAAACATCGTGAACATATTAATGTGTATTTGTTTTAAAAGTAAAGTATATCGTGTAGGAGATCATAAAGGTTTAAAAGGTATTTTTATATTATTTTGTGAGATAGTACCCAAAAATGTTCATTAAACAATCTTTTTTTCTTCGATCTACGTAAATACTAAGATAACAATTATGAAAAAAATATTATTACTTGAAGTTAAACTATGACCGGAAAGCATGGCAGTAATTCCGAACGTGATAGTATTGGGAAATTCATAGTGCATTTTTGCCTGTAAAAGCTATACCATTTACATGATAAAAAATCATATAATTATTTTATAGAACTTCTTTTGCGCCCCTAAATTTTTATACGTGCTTAAATGGATTCGAAACCTTCGTAGTGCAATTTTAACTTGTATTTAATAGTTTCTATTTTTGGAGTAACATTAGGTTACATTAGATAGGTAAAGGAAAAACATCGCAAGATTGCATGGACGCTCCTTAATATCACTGATGCTTAATATTATAGAATCATTCTGAAATATGGAATAGCATATCGTCCTGTTCTAAATAGTAGATACTATTTAAAATAAGAAATCGTGACACTAAAGTTATTATGATATTGTGATTGTACCTCTTGAAAACAATGTTCTCATCATTTATCTCGATACTAAAAAGATATTCACATTAAAATCAATTCGTCAAGCACAAGCTATACCTGCACAATTATTATTTCATGCCATAATCTTGCACTTAAATATCAATAGTAATGCTCTCCAACTCTATGTTTAAAAGGGATCTATTAGCCGCGATATGGCAACAATACCGTATCACACCGGGTATGCGTGGAGCTGAATGGAGAGCGTTTAGTCTTAGCCAATTTAAACAATTTTAAAAACGTACGAGGGCCAGTTCTGTTTTTCCGTATTGAGAAATAATTTTGTCGAAAATGTTTTTATGTAACACCAATGGTTTATTAATTATAGGCAAATAAACAATTAAACACTTTGTAAAAATTATTCGTGTTAAAATTTCTAATTTCTGTTCAATCTGTATCTAATTTATAACAGTCATGAATTTTTCAGATTTTGCTGGGCTTTCCTTTTTAGGACAAAAGCAAGAGACAGCAAATTTTGAAAGTTTTTTCCACGAAATGTGTTATTATTAACATAAAGTGTTGAATTTGAGCTTAATAAGCTTTAATATACTATTCTACACGATAACCTCGAAATAACTTTTTTTGATTTCTCAATTTACCCCCCGAAAGGAGACTGGCAAAAATGGGCCCAGACGTTACAGAAAGAACATAATTTTAAAAAAAACTGGGATTTTTTAGAATATAAAAAACCGAACAAATAGTAATTGATAATCAGGGAAGAGGAAAAAAATAGAATTTATAACCATAATAGGAAAAAAAGCTATCTGCATAAATGCGCATGTATTATATTTTTAAAATATAAAGAATTATTATCTGGAAATAAAAATGAAAAAAAAATTAATAGAATACATAATAATTTTTTTTAAAACCATTACAATAACTAATCAATGCCTCTTACTTTCTTTAACGTGTATCCATAACCTAAATTAATTAAAAATAAATGGTTAACAAACACTGACTATTGTTATCAAAATTAATGGCTTTTTCCCTCTTATCGAGGTTTACGTAACTTTTCTCGACAACCTGTAATGCCTGTGATTATGTTAATATGGTAATTTGCACTTTCTTTTATCTAGCTAGTATAAAGAATTCCTTAGGAATTACATTTAAAATCTATAATGAAAAATAACTTAAATTTTCTCAAAATAATACAAGATTTTTCCTTTCTCCGACTGATGACTTTGATAAAACTTATAAGGAACTTATTTCTCTCTATAACAGTGTAATTTTTTTTCTTGTAACACCTTGGCCCAACACTATATAGACTTTTGCCGGTCTCGTACACTCAATCAAAATTAAAATATTATTCATTACTCGCCTCTAATATTGGGCCATAGTCTGTATATGTGATAAATTTCAAATTTATACATCGAATAATTTGCAAAACAATGGCTGTGACAGACGGAAGGATGAACGCATGGAAAGATACCGAAGTGATTTCATTAGTGTTCCGTTATGGAAATTTTGCCGCAAGAAACTAAAAATATGGTAAATATTTGCAAAATTAAAATTTCATACTCTAATTAAGGTATTTATTGTATTTGGAAGGAACAGTTTTTATTCAGGAAATTAATCTATCAAAAAATAAATTTAATAAGAAGAAAAGATTGTGTTTTATACACTTGTAGCTTTAAAATGAAAGCGATATAATTAAAATAAAACTTTGCTTTTTAAAATAATATCCCGAGTAAGATGACTGCATTAATCATTGTATATTTAAAAATTATGAAAATATTTGTGGTTATAATTAAATATGTTGGAAAAAGGAAAGTTTGTATGCTTACACGCACATACACACGCACACACACACACACACACACACACACACATATATATATATATATATATGTATATATATATATATATATATATTTAATGATATATCAAAATAAAACGATAGAAAACTCCTAGCAACAAAATATTTTAAAGAAAACCGACGAGATGTATTTTTGAAACAATTATTCCAAAAAGTTGTCTATAAGACAGGCATGATCTTTTTTAAAATAAGTTTGAAGAATACGGAGTAATTAAAGTTAATATAATATTTCTTCGCACTATATGACTACTGTGTTATCGTATTAAAATATATTCGTTGGGTACATTTAGTTATCATATTTTCTAACTCGTATATTTAAACAGAAGGTTCCAAAAGAGTACTGAATCGATTAAAGAAATACGCCAAAATTATTTGTCAAGAACATCAAAATGATATGAAATACAAATATTTTAAATAAATCATTGGTCCATCTAATAAATAAAATAACCCCTATTATTTACTTTATTTCGTTTTCAACTTTGAACTCTCTACCCTGAGTGTTAATGGTTTAATAAAATCAACTGGTAGTTTCGTTCGAACTGTTCCGGTATAAATTAGTTTAAAATAATTATAGAGAGTGAATAAAACTTTTAAGTTATAAAGATTTAAGGTACTATATATGTCAAAATTAGCGTAGCGATAAATTCTTTAAATCAGTTCAATTTTTGTACGGAAATTTTTTGTGATGTGATGAATATTTAA
Organism: Druceiella hillmani; assembly: GCA_039881145.1. Taxonomy (NCBI): domain Eukaryota; kingdom Metazoa; phylum Arthropoda; class Insecta; order Lepidoptera; family Hepialidae; genus Druceiella; species Druceiella hillmani. The sequence goes on along the minus strand of JAYKKI010000042.1, from coordinate 13,344,086 downwards.
TGTGCAACATGTTCGATACAGTAATAAACTGGGATATTCCGGATGCGATATTATTTTGATTTTTCTACTGTAATATTTCTATTTAAGAAGAGAAATAAATTTATCTTTAAAAAATAGACTCATGAATCAAGTATTACATTAGTTAAATTAATGAAGTTGGATAAATATGAATAAGAAATATGAATAAGCAAAAATTCACAATTCTGTGAATTTTTGCTTATTCATAAAATCAGGTCAACTGAATTTTTAATCCTTTGTTACACACATAGAGTTTTCTAAGTTTATTAATATTCGGGAATATGAGTATTTAAAATTGTAGTCAATACTCGCACGTTAAGCTTAAAAAAATCAATGAGAATAGTGTATTTATTAAATTTTTTAAGCTTCAATAACATTTGCTACTCCAAGGTTATGTAATTGCATTCCTGTATTAGATTTTTCATACTCCATAATCTTGGTACCAAAAATTCAGACCTTTAATTAATTTTTAACACAAAAATATTTCCTTCATAAATATTACACTTTTACTAACTAAATGAATAAACTTAAGTTATACTGCTCTTATTCTAATAATATTTATACTGTTAGCACGGTTGGTGCAACAAAATATTAATTACTAATACTTAATTCGTTCAAATAAGATATTTTAAAATTATTTAAAAAATATGACAGATTTCATAAATGAGCAACCATGAGCATTATGAAAGCAGACCTCTCACACGTTGCTGTCTTAAATAAGAAATTATGATTAAGTAGATTATTAATAAAATTGGAAAATGCTTTCATGGCATCTGGGTTCGAAAGCATTCCATAAAGCGTAAAAATGACGTCAAAAATTACCTTCCTTTATTAAGTGCGTCGAAATTGTACGGAAATATACATTGCTGGCAAATGTCACGATTCATCATCGTTCCTGTCAGATAAAATCAGCATAAAAGTGAAATGGAAACATTTTAAAAGCTTACTTTGTATATTGTCTAATTATTTTTATAAAACAAGTTAAATACTAGCACAAAGTATAAATACAAATTTGTAGGTTAAACCAATTCCCACTTCGATTGTTAAACTGCAATAATATTAATTCAAGGTATTACATTCAATAATTCTATGTTATAAAATTCAACAATGTTTTTTACAAACTTTTCTTGTTTGGAGCCTAAAAGTAAATAAGAACCTCACTATAGATATTTATTAGTTTACCCTAAGTTTTCATATATTTTTGGTAAATTTACTCTTCTAAAAAAAATCATAATGTTATCGAATTCGTGCATTTCATTGATAATTATAATGTAAAATTAGAATTTTAACTTTATCTGTAAAACATATTCATTTATAAAATAAAATTAATGGTGTTTTCAATGGGCAAAGTTAGAAAATTTCCAATTTTATTTTATCAATTTTTATTTTCTTGATCACAGTGGCTTTAAATTTAGTATATTTTCTAAATATTTTTTAAAAAACCAGTTAAATACTGGCACAAAGTATAAATACAAATTTGTAGGTTGAACCAATCCCCACTTCGAGTATTAAATTGCACTAATAAGTTCAAGGTATTACAGTCAATAATTCCGTGTCGTTTACTTCCGAATTAACAACAATTTTTTTTATATATTAAACAAAAAATTTGTCAAAAATCATATCCATAGTTTTAATCCTATATTTTTTGTATCATATGAATTTGTCATGTATCATATGAAGTAAGAAAAATAATTGAAAGATTTTATTGAAGAATTTTAAAATTTGTATATATCTTTACATATGGTAGTACCAGAAATATCGTTATAAGTTACCAATACGATTATGTCCCTTCTCCAACTCCAAAAGTTCTTAAGTCAAAATAAAAAAAATTGTATTACAAGAAGATTATCTAAAATTATCTACATGTGTTCATTTTAAACCTCATACTATTTATTTAAATTATTAAGCCCACTAAAATTTAAACTGGTGAAAAATAATATAATTATTTTCAAATTTTTTAATGAAAATGCTATGTGCCCTAACTTGTTTATATTTAACAAGTTTTATTATTTACTACTAAGAAAACAATTATTGCTGGTATTTAATGTGAAAATAAAGGAGGTAAATAAAAGTAGAATTATCCAAAACGACAGAATTTTTTTTTACTTTTGAATAAAGTTAAAAATGCATGTGTTTATGTATTTTCTGTTACCCATAATAAAAGTACCAATAAGTAAATAGAAACATGTTTACAAATCATTATATTATATATTGTTTCTTTTTAGATTTATTTTAGAAAACACTATACCCTCTTTAATTCATGCTTTCATCTTCATCCGTCTTTTTAGGATTATGCACCTCGAAAAGTAAAATAAAAAAGTTGAGATCAGTTACATGTTTTTCTGTCTGTCTAGCACAATCGTTTTTCTCAAGAATTTTAGAATTTTAAAATTGGTATAGCGATAAACATACTAACACGCACATGTCTCGATAGCTAGCACTCAAATTATTTATGTGGTAATTTTTGAGAGACGGAGGGAGGAAAATGAAATAAATAATAGTTTTTTTTTAATTAATGTGTAAATATATATATATATATATATATATATATATATATACACACACACACACATATAACGGTCTACCGTCGTCGCCGCAGTGTGTAGAATTGATCACAAGGCATACGTTCTCTTTCACCTCATACACATGGACGAATGTTCCATCTGCCAGAATTCTCTAGCCGGTCGAAATATGTAAATATTTATCACGTAAATTTATGTAACGATAAATTATTACCTTTACAACTGACAAAATATAAATGACAAAATATACTATCAAAGGAACTCTTGTAAACAAATATATTACTTGCCAACGGCGAAATTTATTTACATAAGGATTGATATATTTTCATAATATATATTCATGCAAACATATTTTAATGTATCATGTGTATAACTTACTGACGATAGATTTATCTCGCTACGAACGTTTGATATTATCTTAGCAGCAGATTAAGTTTACAGTAAACAACCATTTTTATTTTAGATTACATTTACTCTGCTGTGATTATGTAACTAATAGCATAATTAAACGTTGCTCATTCTTAGTTAAGGATATATTTTTCTATGCACTAAATTACATTGACATCCATTGGGGTTTTTAAACATGGAAGAAAGTTGAACTAATAAATAGAGAGAAAACATTTCAATTTTACCATATTAGTAGGGATGTAACTAATACCCTTTTTTCACCGATATATAATGCATATAAATCAAGCTTCAGGAATATTAATACTTTTCTCCAAAACCCCTTAAATTTGACGATTTTTTGAAAGTCGTTTTAACTAGTTTTTCCGTCTAGTTCTATTACCTTTTTTGCTAATGCTTTGGTTAAACACACACTCGTACTATTATTCTAAAGTTATTTCCTTAACACTTAGTCATTTACAGTGTGCTAAATCCTTAGTGCTAACTCTAGCAAAGAATAAAATACATAATAACATCACTTGTGTTAATTGATATATACCAGTTTTTTATTCCCTTATGGTTTCTTATTTTTTTTCTTATAGGTTTCCAATATACTGTTTCATTTTTGTGACTGAATTTTAAAAAACTAAATATCAGCCCACCGTAGGTAGTGAAATTGATTGTAATGCTGAGAATTTGAAGCTCGGACAGGAGAATGCTACTATTGATCGATTGTTGTAACTACACAAAAAAATAAAAATGACTAAATAACTTCCCCGCCTTTAGGTTTGCCAAAGGACCAATGCTAAGTTATAAACTACGATATACTGTAAGAATTCTGCGAAACATATAAATACTCACGCGTTAATTTGCGTTGAACTGTACAAATTACACTCTCTTCCAGCTCTTGTAAATTAAGCTGCGTGGGATGCATTTCGAGCACCTAAATAATATATTAACACCTTACTAAAACGAAACGTGAATAAACATAAATTAAATTTTTACTTATTTCTCTAGAACTCATTTAATTTTTAGAAGCAGATCAGTGATTAAAAATATAACAGATATCACCAACCACTGCTGAAATGATGCGAGGGAGAGAGAGAGCGGGAGGGTTTATTTATTGACTTATTATCTCAAAAATTCCTACCACATACTGCCGATTTCGACGATATCTATCGTCAAATCTACTTCTGCGATATAACATACTGCCGATTTCGACGATATCTATCGTCATATCTACTTCTGCGATATCACATACTGCCGATTTCGATGATATCTATCGTCAAATCTACTTCTGCGATATAACGATATCTATCGTCAAATCTACATACTGCCGATTTCGACGACATCTATGGTCAAATCTACTTCGCGAATAGAGCGGAGGCGTTTAACGACCGCAGCCCAATTGAAATAATTGCACACGATGAAATTGCGAATTTAACTTTTTAATAATAATTGTGTTCATAATTATAACAATAATTATTATAACATAAGACATTTTAGAAACGCTATGAATTTATGAGATTAGCTTACAAATTTTTGAATCCCTTTTGTATAATATAACCAAAATATCAATCGCAATCGGCCTTGATAATAAGTACTGAATAAAATAGGATAATGACTAAACTTGAAGTAAGAATTGTTAAAAAAATATTCTACTTTCACAATTATTTTTTTCTACAACAAAAAAAAATGCAAATAATTTGAAATGATTAAACAAAAAATTAAATAAAGCAGTATTTTATACCCATAATGCTCTGGAGTAATTATTTATATGAGGACAAGGAATTTTAAATAAATAAACAATAAATAAAATAAAGCAGTATTTTAGAACCGTAGAGCTCGTGAGTAATTACTTATATAAGGAGAGGGAATTTGAAATAAATAAACAAAAAATAAAATAAAGCGGTATTTTATACCCATAGAACTCGTGTGTAATTATTTACACGTTGACAGAGAATTTAACATAAATAAAGAAAAAATAAAATAAAGTAGTATTTTTACACCCGTAGAGCTCGGGAGTAATTATTTATATGAAATAGAAAAGAAATGTTTTGATGACTATCTTTCACTTCCATGTTGATTTTATCTTGTATTGTTTTGCTGTTCCATTCAACGCATAAAAAGTAGGCTGAATATTCTAATCTTATGTATTTTTATAACAAAATTAAGCAATTTTTAAAGTCAAAAAACAATTATTACAGTATAAAAGTTGTCTAAACCACGTAATAAAATACGAAAATTTCATTGTCACAAAATTATAACGCTTTGTGAAAGTAATACTTTGAAAGTTGATGTCACTGACAAAATGACAGCGAGCGTCCGGTTATATTTCAATTCTTACAGCCTCTATATAAATCTGTAACAATAAAACGTAAAAGTAAAATTGTGAAATATATTGTTGCCTCAGGTTTTACCGAGGTATTCTACAAATTCTTATTTAAACAAGAATAAAGTTGAATATATTTAGCGCCAATTTTGTAGAAATTCATTATACACAATTAAATGAAACTATGTGATGCAGTATTATTTCTACTTTCTTTAAGTTCTTTACCACGACCTAGGTTTCGTTGTGTTAGAACATCTTCAGGTGGGGTATTAGCAAAGATCTTTGCTAATAGCCAACCGGAAGATGTTGTATATCTTTGCTAATAGCCTACCTAAAGACGTAATACAACGAAACCTATGTCGTGGTAAAGAACTTAAAGAAAGTAGAAATAATACTACAACACGTAGTTTCATTTAATTGTGAGGAATAAGGTTCTCAATTTTATAAATAGATTAGCATTGCATTCGTCAGTTTGTTGCAAAAGGTATTTGTTATATTCTACATTTTTAATATATTTTTTTTTATTAAGGAAATGCAACTTCCTGTACCTAAAAATAATAATTTTAAAAATTATTAAAAAAACTTCTTACTAATTGATACACTAATAACTGTTACAGATGACACTTGGTTGCGCTTGCATTTATTGCATACTCTGTTGTTTTTTATACTGTTTTGTAACATTTTTATTATGCCTTGATATTTTAAATCTAACAAATAAATCTTTAAAGATATTTCAAATTTATCCATAATTTAAAGAAATTTGTAATATATTTTTAAAAAGTGCACAAACACACCCGCGTACACATATATGCACACACACACACACATGAACATATACATATATATCTACATATATATATATATATATATATATATGTATATATTTATATATATATATATATATATATATATATATATATATATATATATATATACATATATATATATATATATATATATATATATATAAATTTGTACGATATGGTGCTTCTCAATTTTACACCAAAATCAAATAATAAACTTCAGTAGTTTAATCACAGGAATAATTTTAATTGGTTCATAATTTCAAATACGATGTATTTAATTGAGGATGCCACACTGCTTTACAAAGAAAACACGTACGAAGGAAACAACATCCGCGTACCATTGTCGTTTTACTAAGGTCAGTAATATAAACATTGCAAATGGTGTCTCCGTTTTGTTCATATTGAAATGCTATTTGTTTTTGTTCGATAAAATTATTTTTGTGGTGGCGTATTGTTTATTTTTCTATAAAAATTATTTACGACAATCGGTACTCACTGGGTATTCGTTTAATGTCACTATGTGCCAACACAGTGCCGCCTATGGGGTCATGCTTTTGTGTATTCCTCTTTTGATACTAAACCGACATATATATGGGTATGGACATTTTGGTTCATAAATAAAGAACTTTTTAATAATTTGACTACAGCATACCTTATCGCAACCTACCATAGCTATGAACATTCATCTTGGCAAGCTACATAAACGATTATATATATATATATAATATATATATATATATATATATATATAAATATGCATATTGGGTTAGTTTTGGTCAGTGACGGAATTCAATTTAAAAAGCTAAATTACTTTTTAATTTTTTCACTATTTGATTTAGTTGACAATTCGTAATCACTCCTTAAAATTCCGTCACTGACCCAAAGAAATGCATGATTAACATTCTATACTTATTTTTTAAGGTGGATTACGAAAAACCAACATTTTACCTACTGGTTTTGTCAAATATTAAAAAAAAGACGATTTACTATTGGATTTAAAAACACATCTTTGTTTTACCATGGTATTACTAACAAACTTTGCATAACGAATCATATATATACGAAGTTGGTCCTAAGGACAAAGTGACCATATTTTTTCCTACCTTTTATAATCTCTTGATATTGGTAGGAATTCTTCAAGATGAAACACCCAAGAGTTCATAACATTATATCCAACTTTTAGTTTCCAGCGACAATGTCAAATACAGCAAATCTTTTAAACATTTCGCGATATCAAGGGATGCAACGGTATTCTTGAACTCAAGTCAAATCATAGGATATCCTCCTAATAGCAGCTTCATGGCGTATAATTTGTTATGCTTAACTCATAACAATGTCTAAACTTACCGGAGTTTGCTAATTATTTATTTTCTTTTCAATCTTTACCTTGAGCCGCACCTAGTTATTTAAACTGGTCTGTTCCATAACTGAATATTTGATATCTTTACTATTATAAAATATAACGGAGGAATAATTTTGTTCAAAATGTTGAATATCATTACAGAATTCAAACTTACTGTTAAAGTAAATAGTTTGATTTAAGTTAAACCGAATCTCAGAAAGATAAAAGTTCGAGTCTTATTTAAAATTTGCATAATACATTTCAAAATTGAGCTAGAAAATAATAATATTTTCAACGATGATGCAATTAAAACTAATATTTTACAAAACAAATATTATGACTGATTACGATGACATATATCTAAATATTTGCAGACCGAATGTATATTTAGTTTTGCTCTTCATATTATTTCATGAATTATCGTCTTATTATAAAAGATGAATAAGCATTAGAACAAAAGAAAAATGTAAGATTATTTAAAGACCTTTGAGTAGTCCATTGAGTAGTCCTAAAAAGATAATATTTTTTTATAAATTGCGAAACAAAAAATTTGCTTGTTATAATAATAGTATTATCCATATAACTTACACTCTTTGATACACAGACCATAATAATTTGCTAAATAAACGTAAATTTGACTTTTTTCTGTTTTAATCGCAGGAAAATACATAGAGATGATAAATAAATTAAATATGTTTATATGCAGTACCTATTTGATCTTATTTTAGAATTCCGTTTCCCAAAATGTAAAAAAACGAATCTTTAAAAGATCATTTCGTCTGTCTGTATGTTGTTGATTGTAATGAAGTGTATTGTCCACTTGTTTACATTCAAAAATTCATTGTTAAATTTTTGAGGGGCCAAAAAAGTACTAGAAAAAAATTGTTTTGATTTCAAGTACAGCGTGGGAGTAGTGAGGATTCCAAAGTATTTTTAAGAATTTTCTGCGAAATAGATGTGAAGATATTAAAAATGTCTGCAAAAAATATGATTCGCCACTCGTTTCCGAAAATGCTAAAGCCGACATTTTGAAAAAAAAACACTAAAAGTTTGCTTACAATTTACCCTAACAATCATTTTATTTTTCAGAATTTTTGCGATATTCTAGGCAATATAGAGTGTCACGTAAAAAGTGGACCAACGAAATGTGGGTGGTAGAGGGTGTCATTACACATACGAAAAAATAAATTTTATTATCCTAGGATAATAAAATTTAGTGTTCGTGTAGGTCTAGACCTAATAGATTTAGAGATGTGATTTTTAAAATTTTTGTTAATGTGCATAAAAACAATTTTATTAGGTAATGTTATTATTTCCCGTTTTTTATTGTCCAAGATCTCTAATAAAACATTCGTCTTCCTAATTAAAATGTTATTCATTCGTCATTCCTGGAAAAATAAAAATTTAACCCTAAAACGTGTGCATTTTTTAAATTACAGAACGTAATAAGTAATTTTTGACCAATGCTAGCGTAAAAAATGTATGGCAACCTTATAGAACCTTATTTAAAAAAAACAACTACAGTTTGCACGAATTCCAGAAAGGTATAATTTCATGGCACTAAGTGATTTCATTACTTGTTTTTTATTCCTGAACCCATACCATTGATAATTTTTCAGTCATGGTAAAATAAAACAAGTGTAATATTTAGGATTACACCGCATTTCTTTTTTTTATTGCGGTAAATGCTCAAAATCCTTCCACTAGCTCTTATGCATAACCCGCATCTTCTTACAATATTTTTTTCTTAAACTTCGTAATGATTTTCGTTGTTTTTTACCACTTTACACACATGTTGTAATTTTTGTCTTAATTGTTGCTCATTATCATTAGTAGTCTCATAGACCGCCTCTTTGAGATATCCCCATAGAAAACAGTCCAATGGATTGAGGTCTGGCGAACATGGTGGGAATGCAATTGTACTGACACATCCTATCCATCGATTTGGGTAAGTTACATTTCAGTATTCAGTTACGTATCACGAAAAGTGAGCCGGTGCACACTCGTGCTGTAGCTATATTCTGTTACGGACATCTTTTTCCATTATTCTGTTACGTAATGCCCACAATTGATATTTCATTCAACAAATTAAGCCTCATTAAAAAAAGTTCATTAAGAACATTAAGCCTCAATCGGAGTTCAAATTGACTGATAATTTTGCCATCTAGGATTCCAGCCCACAAATTGACTCCGAATTGATGTTGAAATCTATTTCGCCTTACTTTGCGGAGATTCTCGATGTTCTACTGGGGTAAATTGTGCATATTGAATACTCCAATTCTTTTAAAACATGATTCATCACTCTATAAATTTGAATTCAAGGAAGTGGATCTTGCCTGCATCGACGTGGTATCTGCCAATAGGAGTTTATTCATCGTTGATCGTCAGCGGGTTGTACATGGTATGTGTACAAATTATTTCTTTTTAAAATACGATATTCTTTACTTCTTACGATACCAGTATGTCGAGAAATTCGACAAATACCAGTAGAAGGGACTTTTTATACTTCGGCCAGCACTTTACGCTCATCAAAATTTCTAGGTCTTCGTTCAGGAACTACATTTCTAGGAATTTATCCTTTAAATATGCGTTATTTATACAAAGAAACACTCTGTGATCGGGATAGCGTTTGCGATTATGGTAGCGCTCGCGATACATACGTGCGGCTTGCTGAGCATCACCATCACATAGGCCGTAAATGAAATATATTTCTGTATGTTCACGCGCAAAGTAAGTTTCAGAAATTTTGCATTGCAGTCGGTCAAGCAATATCAAAATCACAAGCACAAAATCCAATTCCCCAGTTGCACAAAGTTCCAATTCAATATAGGTCAACAAATAAAAACAATGATAGGGAGAAAACAGCAAAAAAAGACGTTGTTGGCTCCGAACGATGAGCAAATCACTAAAAAACAAATTTGTTGAGGGAATGAGTAGAGGGGGATTACTTGACAGCCGAGAACAATAAAAAGACCATACGAGTGGGAAAGAGATAGCGAAAAAATTCTGATAAGCGGTTGTTTTGATGGGAAGCATTTCTGCCAATGCGGAGTAAACAGAATTAATTATAACAATGTTACATTTTCGGAAACTTTGTGAATTGTATATATTTTTGAAATAAAGTTATATAAGGTTACAGTACATTTTTTTACACTAGCATTGTTGAAAAATCACTTTTCATGTTTTGTTATTAAAAAAAGTACATATTTCAGCTATGAATTTTTATATTGCCTGTAATAACGAATTGATAACATTTTAATTAGGTCAATGTTTTTTTAAAGATTTTGGGCGATAAAAAAATAAAAGACGAATATTCTCTTAAATATAGATAAAAAAGAAATAGTAATAATACCTAATAATTTTTTTTACGCGCACCAACAATAATTTTTCAAAATACTAAAAAATCTTGTCTCTGAAATTATTTTCGCATAGGATAATAAAATTAATTGTTTCGTATGTGTAATAACCCCTTCCATCAACGACATTTCGTTGGTCCACTCCTTACGGGACACCTGCTTTGTATGAGATTTGTAGTTATTTCTTTGCTTGAACTAAAATTAAATGTAAAAATTAACTAATCAATATTTCCATGTAGCTAAAACGACTTACCTCTTAATTTATATAATAAGTAGCATCAGTATTCAGTAAAATGTAACTGTTTTTCATGTGCTTTACAACATTTTTTAAATTTTGGTGTCTGTTTAATACAAGAATGTAACAGAAAATACCTGTGTATGGACCATGCCACATAAGAGATCGAAATAGTTGGCCAATTTATAGAAGTTACGGACGTCAGTAAATTTTTGCTTTTTGAGAATTGGGAAGGAGGTGATATTTTTTTTATATAACGAAAATAAAAAATTTCGAGCAAAATTTTCAACAATTTGTTTCTTATCGAGTCCTTCCTAATAAAGTTCTAAAATATTTTTTAAAAATCTGTACAAACTTCACTATCTTCAAAAAGCATTGAAAGCATTCAAGCAAAAGCAAATAGGCATAAAAGAATGCGCTCGAACTTTCAACGTATCAAAACCTACAATAATTCGCCATATGTAAAAGACTAATAAGTATACAAAGGAGAAAGCAGTCTTGAAAGAAACACAAATGATTTTTAATAATAAGTTAGGAAACTAAGTAAAGGGTCATTAATACCGTAAAGTCATCAATTGACAAAAAAGGCCGCTGCTTTTGGAAGGCCATACTCTGCACTTAAAAATTTACAAGCTTTGGAACTTGCAAGAGAAAATAGAGTGATTTTACTTCAATTGCTATGTCACAATACACACAGATTACACCCATCAGATATTTCATTTTTCAGACCATTTCGCGGCTACTTCACTGAGGCAACTGAAAAATGGTTACAAAATAAATTCTGGACAATATATTACACAGTATCAGGTTTCAGCAACGTTAAATGAAAAACGGATCGGAACTTTTTCAAAGGTAGTCCAACCAAAACATTAATGAACGTTGATAATATTGTAAATCTTGGAAGCTCTCAAAATGTAAACAACACCATTGAAATGTCTGTACTATCAATAACACAGTCTGTACCAGGATTTTCTACTCAAGAGGTGTTTTCTGGTCTATTGAACATGTTACAACTAAATACACAAGGAGAGGTGAATACTTCATCAGATATTAAAATGAATATATCCACGTTATCGTCTATTCTACAGAGTCGAAAAAATAACATACAAAAATTAACTTCTAGTCCATATGAACAAGATTTAGTGTTTAAAACTTCAGAAAATCGTACTAATTTTTCACAAATTAAAATGCTTATATCGGAAAAGAACCAAAATGTTAAACAAAAAGAGAACCTAAGAAAGAAGGCACAACCCGAAAAGATGAAACAAGAATCTATAACTGACGATACAAAAGAGAACAAATCATTGAACCAAATATAGAAAAAAGCAACCCAAGAAAAAGGTGAAACGAGAATCTACAAGTGATGATTCTTCCGTCACAGATATCGAGCAAATCGAATTAGATGATGACTCTGTATATAAAAATGCTCCCTCTGGCGAAGAAAATTACTGTGGAGTTTGTAATGGTTACTTCTATGACAAAAAAGGTCCCAAAGTAAAGTCGATACAATGTGTGCGATACTGAAGGCGATATCACGAATCTTATAGTGATAATCCTGAATTTTTTTCAAAATGCTTAAAAATGGAAAGATATTTTTTTGTTATTTTCACTATTTTTAATAAGATCATGATCATGGATGGTTAGGATATCATTGATGTGAACTGCGTGAAAAAAGGCAAATTTATTTAAATATTCTTCGTGTGTTAGTCTCATGTTACATTTGTTTTCTATTACTCTTAATTACGTTATCTAATACGTACTCATAATTTAACTTTAGTTTTTATATTGTAACTTGAAATTTCGGTTAACGATATTTCAAGTTACAATATGAAAACTTGTTTTGTTTTCATTTTTATTTAATGCATTTATTAAGATGGTTGTTAGTCAAAGTATTTGAAGATATTTTTGATGGTGTTCTTTTTCAAAGTTCTCTTAGATTATGTTAAAAATATTTACTCTTTTTTTTGTCTGTTTCTTTAATATGTTCAATAAATATTTTGATTATGTATTAGTTTTATATTATTTAACAATTTAAGTAAGATTGTTGATCTGAATATTATCTAAGTTAAGTATTACCTATAAAAATGTAATTTTGATAGCAAAGAAAAAAGTTCGTTTTATAGAAGACTGATCAAAGTGTGATAATTAAGGTTCATCGTTGCTAGTCATAGGAAATCTTATTAAACGTTATATTTGTTAATTCAATTAATAAATATTTGATTATAACCTGTACTTTTTAATTGCTAAGTACGAATAAGGAACCACCTCGTACAAATAAAGAGACAGATGGCCTAAATTACACCGATTGAAGCTTTTCAAAAAAAATTATTGACACTGCTTATAATAAAACTGTGTAAGAAAGCCAATTATTTTGCTACCCACGGTAAGAAAATGATTGTATTAACGTTATTACTTTTTGAATTAATTGAACAAATACCCAACTTGTTCAATATAAGAAACTTTAGACGAACGAAGACGAAGAAGACTTTTTACAGATATTTTGAGCTCTTCGATAAAGATACAAGGTAATTTTTACTCTCATAAAAATTCTTTAAAATTTGATGAATATAACATAATGAATGTGAATACTAGTTTGAAGGTGTCAGTGAATAGTATTAAATTTAATTAACCTACATTCATTTTCGCTACTTTAGTTTGAATTCTCGATATATTTTTATAGTTATAAGAAGATTATGTAAATTAAAGAAAAATCTTGTTCCGTACGAATATAACACTTAAACGGCACGCACATAGAACTACATATTGTTCCTGTCAAACTATTTGCCAATATTAATATCATTTATCACCCTTTTAAGAGATAAAATTATAGTCCACAATATATTTTGTAGACATAATGAACATATATTTTAAAATATAAAATTATTTTTGGTGTTGATTTAAGTTCACTTCCTTTAATTTCGTTATATAGTATATATATGAATTATTATGAATACTTTTCAGATACCCAAATATATCTGTGTTACTGGTAAGGGTGGTAATACGTAATGCAAATAAAAACGACTTCTTTAAAGTTTAATATTAATTTTGCAAAAGGATTCCTCTGTCAAAAAAATCTTCTTAATCTATCAACAATATTTTTGAAAGACCTAAAGCAAAACCTATTAGCTCTACACAAATAGGCATACGATATTTCATAATTTGTATACCCATGCTAAATTTCAACTCCATAGCACTAATTGTGTGCAAGTATATTGTGAAACTATTAGGCTTTCTAGATTGAAAATGGAACTTTGTAAAAAAAATTTTTGTTTTTTTTTTTCTTAAAAAAAAAACAGTTTTAGTACATTAAAATTAAAAAATAGACAAGCTTACCTAGCAATATGATCAAAAATATAAATAAATAATCTTGGATTTTAAAGCATTTGGTTAAGAGCGAAAGGATGTTTCACAAACCAGTGTAAATAAAATTTTTGTATAAGCTTGAAATACAAATAAAATGATTAAAAAAAATTTACTTTAACATAAAAGATATAATGCTTGAGATTCCGATTGAAAAGTAAGCTCACTTTTATTCAAATCAAATATCCTATAAAAAACTTAAAATTTAACTATCAATTAATAGAGCGTGCGAGTTTAAAAACTGATGAAGCGAAATTGACGAAACTATTTATAGTTCAATATATAAATTATATTTATGCCGTTCAAGAATACTTTACGGAACAAACTTTAATTCTAGAGACAAACTCCACTGCTTTAATAACAAAATTATAAATTCAGTTCTGTATATCCACATATAAAACTATAAGATTATCTATTATTAATTTCTCAATATGGTTCTATTTTGATAATTGGACAAATTAAAAAAAAAATTGTCAATCGAATTCGTACGAATTCTTAAATGTATGAGATTATTTCTATTATTATATACTCACATGTGCACCATGAGATAGTTAGAAGAGAAGGAAATCTGTAATCTATGTCCGATTTAAATTGTTCACACAAATTTTTATCAAGCTTGTGATGATGCACTTAACGTTATGATGTACTTGACGAACAGAAATCTTGTTTTTTTGTTAAATATAATCAAGAATAAGATATCTTGCTTGGTGTATGTACCTATAAATGTGGGTGTTGGAAAATAACAGAGCATATCTTCATTTCACTTAGATACATGTTAAATAAACAAACCTAAATTAAAATCAATTATTTTCGAAGTGTAGATCGAATATTATGTTACAAGCTCGTGTAAAGGCATAAACAATGAATTTAGTTACTTATCAATTAATGTACACAATTTTCAGTGTTACTTTTTCATTTCAGGTACGTAGTCTTAAAAGTAAAAGAAAATTGTCCCAATAAATCACTGCGCTGTATTAGTAAACGACAATTTTACTAAACGTATTTCAAATGTGTCAACGCAACGCGCGTATTTAAAATGTGTCTTGGCCGCAGCGGATGAATATAATAATCTGATTTTTCTAGATATATTAAGTAAATAACCAATGAGCTCAGGTGAGCTTCTTGCGTACTTATTTTTTTTCCTATCTCTACAAAAATATCTAGTCTAAAAATTATAATGTAATCAAATAATATAATCTAAACTACTTTCATGAATTAACTTCGTGTAGTGAAAATAGTCAGTAAAATATGGTATATTAATAATCGGCATTAGTATACATAATTATGTTATCATCCTGTTCAATTCCACGCACCAATAAGGACATTTTTAAAATTCAGTAGAACATGTATTAAGTTTTATATATCTGATCTAATCTAAGACCTTTTGAAAAATTACTTGTTTTATGATTGCTTTGTAGTTGTGTAACTAAAACTAAACTTGAAATAAGAGATATTGTTCAAACGCATATAAATCTATTAACATAAGGTACTTTCAGAAAAAATTAAAAATAATAAAATAACGTGGCTTTAAAAGAAGATAGTTGAATGTTAGTCAATTATATTTCTAATGTGAAATATATTTTTCTATTACATATTTTATGAAGTAAATTTTTCTATGAAAACGTTACTACATTAAAAAAGGCCCTAAATTTGAACTCTTTTGAATATCTAGAAATCGAGTTTATTTTAGAAGTATTTTGTTGTGTGTAAAAAAATATACATAAAAAGAAAAGTGTATCAAAGCATATTTTACGTCCGCCGTAAATAAGATAAACAAACATGATTGATTGAATTAATACGTTTAATTTAACAAAGAAGTAAAAACATCGCTTTTCTCTTAACCAATTATCAATGTTATCATATTTCAATTTATAAATATATATAATTATCATTAAGTTCCATACCCATGCCTGCTATGATGAGCTAATTACATACAACTGAAAGAAAATATTATTAGATTTCATAGTAAAAATTAGGCATATTTTATTGTGTTACTATGTACAGTAAATGGTTGGGGACCATGGTCAATAACTTGAGATTAAGTTATTCACCGTCAGCCAATAGAAACACAGTCACGTTTTTATGACACCAACATAAAAGTTGCATTAATGATTTATATATAATTAATATTTGTCTCACATGTTTAATTAAAAATATATTTAATAGGCGGTTGTAGTATGTTAAGGAAATTAATGCCGCATCTTACGTGAAAGCTCCAGATGAAGATATCATAAAGCTAACTGCATGGGGCATTGCAATTATTTCAATAACCATATCATAATATAATTAACACCATTATTATATATTAGTGCGCTAAAATGTACTTATATTTATTTGCATTCTTCTTAGCGCATGACGAAGGTAGCATGCGTGAGGGATGTTTGGTCCATCCCCAGTCTTGCCTCATGATGAAATAAAACATTGTTTTATTAATTTGGGACTCATACGTGGACAACTTACTTTAAATAAGGAAATTATCTTACACCGACAGTTATAAGTAAATTGGAAATAAGGGAATGATAATACACTTTACCCGTTTATATATGAACAATATCATTATTTAATGGAATTTAGACATAATTACAAATAAAAAATATACTTCTAGAAAAAATAAAAAATGGTTTCTATTCAATACTGACCTTTAAAATGCAAAATAAATTCATGTCGACGATAGTATTTATAAATAATTATTTTCGTTTGATTCGTTCGATTTCGTTCGCTATTAATCCTTTATTTGACTTAAAGAGAGGCTAAAAAAAATATACAAAATATATTATGAAAAGAATTGATGAGTTATAGTAATAAGTAGTTTTACGTTTGAGTTTTACGTGACTTCTTTTGAGGTATTATACCTTTTGCTTAAACTTCATCACTACTTAGTAAGATAAATTAACTTGAATGATAAAATAACAGTTATTATTGTGAAAAACAAATATATTTTTTAGTTCTTAAAACAGTGATATATAGTGATACATATATATATATATATATATATATATATATATATATATATATATATATATATATATCTTCTTTATTCATTATAAAATATTTCTTCGTGGCAAATATATTCAACTTAAATTTTTACTGAAATCTCAACATATACTTATAGTGAGCGCTGTGGGACATTTAACCAAAAAAGCGACTTATTTAAAGGTTAAAAAAAGACTAGAAGGGGAGAAAAATTAGGAATTTTACCGCATATATTTATGTAAACAGTACCTAGATGCCACTATGATGTATTAAAAATACCCATCACTAAGAAAACCCTTCCACTTTTTCACAAATGGCTACAATAAATAACGAATTAATAATAAATATCATAATAAATAAATTAATAAAAATTAGGGATAGAGGTATTTACAAATCAACTCATAGCCAAATTTTATTCGTAGTTTTAGTTTGAAGAGCGGCCACATTCAGTAAAATTTCTTATATTAAAGTTAATAATCAAAATAAAGTAAAGGAAAACTTGCTTTGTGATTAATTCAGCAATATTGGAATCAGATAAGGCTTCGTCACGTTCACCTATAATTAAGGGAGCTCCAATAAACGGTCCGCTGCTAACACAATGAAGATCACCTGGAAGATTGACGATTAATAATGCAAACGTGATGTTGCGGTATTCAGATTAGTATAAAACGTTTTGAGTTAATATTTATACAAGCTTATTTATTTAGAAATTAATTAAAGTTTTTATATAAAAAAAAGCGTAACAAGCCCAAGTAAAAAGTATGAAAGATTAAAGATCTTAATATGAAAATTATTTTTGAAGTAAATTTAAGATCGCGTACAAAATCATAAATAATTGGGATACTGAATTGCCATGTGTTTAATAAAATTTACATCGAATAAAACGTTGATATAAAAACCCAATTGGCACCTTTTCCTGCATGGAACATCTTAATTATACTTATTTTCTCGTGCAGTCGCTAAACACCTTCGCTAATATTGTGGAACGACAGCAATCATCGGGGTCGGGGTATACCCGGGTATATCCGGGGTATATTCAATTAGTAAATAAGTCAGCCTCTCTCTACCTTGCACTGTTAAGGCAGTGTCCTCGATTTCAATTTAATTTTTCACTACTACTCTGCAAAATGCGGAATTCTGCAAAATTTTCCTGAGATTAACATAAAGAAACAAAAAAACGAACAAAAACTTGTGAGATATTACGAATTAACCTTAACTGAAGCGCAACCAAAACAGTCTCCTGTCATCCATAAATGAATAACATAATTGTCATCGCTGAAAAAATAGTTTTGTCTTTTTTTTGCCAATGCTATTCAACATACCGTTTTTTAAAGCGAACGTTCAAATCTGGTCGAAATAAGTCAGAACGAATAATATCGAATAAAGCGAACCATACACGAAGCTGCCCGAATGGCTAGAAGCTTTAAGCCATAACAACATTTTAACTTCCACCCAAACGCGTCATTAGACATTTCACATAAAAAAACTTCTCACAGCCTTTAAACTATAACTTGTCGCGTGGTGACACGTAGCCTATAATTTATCTTAAGGTATGAGGTTTTTAAACAAAAAGCAATTCTTGAATTCCAGAATATATGTGTATGCACAAACAAGTAAGCAAATAACTTCTCCGCTTCATATAGTTTTCTAAGTTGTTTTAATTAATAAAGAAATAATTATATAGTATGATCTTAAAAGCCAATGTATTTCGCCAATGACAAATAGTCTAATAACGGTCTCGTAAATTTGAAAAATTGTATTTTTACATGTTCCACGGAATCGTAGTCACGTGGCCAAGTACCAACAGTTTTAGATTGTTAATTATATTGGAATCAGGGAAGCAACATTTAGTCGGCAAAATTAGAAACTTTGTGTATAAACTTAAAAACAAAATAAGGATTTGCTTATATTACCAAATATGCTGTTCGTGGCACAAATGTCCCTTGAATATATTTTGTTCAGAAAATTTTTCATCCTATTAAATCATGAGAATACAATCGGTTCTTATGTGATTATTCTACTCATGGGATAAATCAAACCATTGATATAGAGTTACTCTGCACCAATTATTTATTGTTAATCATGTTATACTTTCCTATAGTTTAAAAAACATGGTAATAAATAAGACGCTACTAGAATATGATCATTTTGTAATGGACTCAATTTATGAATTTTATTTCGCTTCCTTACTTCGTTCATATTGTTTGTATTGTAAACATTATTCATATTACAAAATAACATGCATAGTGTGTACAATACAAATAATGTAAACAATAAATATCCGTTATTATAGAAAAATGTTGTTATATATGAAGACAAGAAATTTTAAATAAATAAAAATTGACCCCTTTTCCAATTCCTGGCTTTCAATCCTGATCAAAATGTGCCCGTGACATTTCAAATTAGGTTACTTTGACTTTTAGTGTTCCTTTTTGTTGTTATAGCTTTACGTTTTATTTCCAATGCGGCAAACAGTGTAACTAAAATGCAACCGACGTTTCTCCATGTAGTAGTTACATGAAGAAAGTTCTATTGATTTTATAAACTCTATTAGTTTTAGAGACCTTGTAAAACGAGGGAAATAGATAGAAATTTCTTTCAAATCCTCTAAATATATATATACACACACACATATATATACATATATATATACATATGTGTGTGTGTGTGTGTGTTTGTGTGTATATACGTTGCTACAAATGAATATTTGTTGAATAATTTAATAGAAATACTATGTACGCTTCAATTTTTTCAGAAACCAAAATGTGTACGGATCCCTCGTTTGCCAGTTTTACTTTTGTTTGACATATTTTATTTAAAATTGTCTATTTATCATCGGCTGCTTTGTTCATAATAATATTTTCCTGGTACACATTCGTAGCAAGGTGACAACTAAAAAAAACACTTTATGTGCACGTGATTAAGATTCATTCAGAAAATCGTAGTACGTACTGTACTACGTTAGCTACATTTCTGAGCTTGCTTTCTCTCGAGATATATAATGTGGTCAAAGTTATTTAATGATTTAGCAGTTTAAATTTGTTGACTTCTTCTTTTTAGCAGATATTTCAAAATAATGAAATGATAAGAAATAATATTTTAATTGTATTACCGCATATAATGGAATTTAATAAATACTTCCTTGATTTGCCACTAGGCTGTGATCATTTTATTATCCCTTCAGAGGAAACGGTGTATAAATATACTGATGTACATTATGTACTCACAAAATGTACTTACAAAAAGCAATGTTTATTCTATATAGCCTTTTTAATATTATATGGCAGATACTAAACTGCATTTATTTAGCATAGCAGCTGTGGAAAAATTGGCTATACTCAATAGATGTTAATCAAATTTTAGCCTCCTCGACCTCTACGATAAACGACGTTTATACATATAAATACCTCTACAAGGTACAGGTATGATGTGAGTAAATAATCATTTCACGTTCCTCAAAAGTCAATTAAGGAGAATCAAACGAAAGCTTCGTGAAAAGCAAAAGCTTCATGAAAAGCAAAAGCTTTGCCAGTATAAGCTCCGTTCCATTTCTCGGTGTAAATATCTTTTTCAATGTCTACGTATATTAATAATAATAATAATATAGTTTATTTGTGGATATAAAATACAACAGGTAAAGTAATAGACATGTACAGAAATTTTCTTAGGGCTAATGACAAAATTAAAGTTAAAAATTAAGTTACACGCCTTAACCTAAATTTTACTCAATATTTTATCCACAAAAAGGTTACTAGCTCGGCTTGTGCAGTTATGCTATAAGCAAAACCGACACAGCCGGTTTACAGCTAGCACCTGTTGATATACATACATATACTCATATATACATATACACACATATACGTATACAGTTTACACATACACGCACAGATACACAATATATAATAATATTAATAATTATTTTTAATACAGGTATTATATACAGACATATAACTACATACACATTATTACCCAAAGAAAAAATATAGCACAAAGAAAATATAATTGAAATGAAATGATTTCGAAGATAGAAGCCGATATTTTCCATTTATTCCGTTTGCATTTGCTAGGTCAAAAGCCACTTTTCAGGGGCGGAGGGAGGTTATTCCAAATTTTAGTTGCCGCAAATTTGAAACTACCCCGATAACCGGTTGTGCGATGTTCCGGGACTAAGAGAAGTCGGTCTCTGGCGCGCGTCACGTGGCTATGAGCACTGCCGGACCAGTTTAATATGTCGTAGAGATATTTCGGCTCTTTTGCTGTGAAAAGTCTACACAAAAAACAAAGAGTGTGATAACTGCGACGATTGTGCATTCGGAGCATTCCTAGCTCATTTAAATACGGTGATACACGGGATCGCCGCGGGATGCCGAAACAAAAACACGCGCATGCATTTTGTATTCTTTGGATTAAATTGGCTGTTTTTGAAAGTAAACGCGGGCTGTATACGATATCACCATAATCAAGTACAGGAAGAATGAGGCTTTCAACTAGAATTTTCCTAACGGGAACAGAGAAATAAGGACGGTATCTGTATAGCGTTTTGAGAAGCATAAAGCAACATTTAATTTTTGTGGTTATGTGTTCATGAAATCTCAGCTGTGAGTCCATTATAATGCCTAGATTTTTGGCGAATTATAATGCCTAGATTATATTGACATGCGTTAATGTATATTTCCATAGAATTAATATAAATTTATTCCTCTGACCGCACGCAACCGGATTTAATTGGTTTTATTTCAAAAGCGTTTATATTGAAATATTTATTTGATAATAAAAATTTAACATGAAAGAAATAAGAAATATTTTATTGAAACAATTTAACCGACTTCAAAGGACCGTCGAGAAAGAAGCGCACTAAAAATTAAGAAGTAATGAGAATATGAATATTTAGTAGGAACATTCGCGGTATAACACCGTTTTCAAACATAAATAAATTGGTAAAAAACTGCTAATATTAGGGATTTTTGTATTTATATCATTTATAATCAGTATATACTCGCCCAAAATAAAAAAAATTATCATCGAAATTGGTTGATCGATGCTAGTTTTGAAAACTAATTTAGAAAAAAAATTAATTTGAATCAAGGTACTCTTCCTTTTTTGAAGTTTGTTAAAAACTAAAAAAATATAGGTTACATAAGCTTTTTGACTTTGTTGTAGCATAAATTAAAAACTGTATTGATTATGACAAATTATCAAATATTCCCCCGAAACGATATTACACATTTTAATAATTAAAAAAAATACAAAATATTCTGTACTCAATTTTCTTGTATTAAATTGCTGGTAATGGTTCTTTTTTCACCTGTAAAAATAATTTATGCTTTATATTACTATTTAGTTTGAATGAGTATGTTTAATTTTTAATCGCACATAATTTAAAACTTAAAACAACGAATTAAAAGTATTCACGTAATATTTTGGCATTAGATATAGCAAGGTTAGAAAATTTTAATTTTGATCAGCTTTCCAGAAGTAGCTTAAACAGAGCCTTTGGCTTTCCGCCTCCGTTTTATCTTAAGCAGAAATGTTATCAAGCAGAAAAAAAGGAAGTTTTTATAAAAAAATTTAAACAGTTTGGCAAATGATACTGAAAACTTACATACTTCTGTTCCTACAGTTAACCAACTGATAGAAAAAAAGAATCCCCAAAATTAGTCAAAAAGTGCCATCTGCAGCGTATCATTTTGCTTACGTTTGTACATATGTATAAATAACGACGCAAACTCATATTACTTTGCAAAGGCAAATTTCGATAACATAAGATATTGGGAAATCAAAAAAGTGTATAATTTTCTTCGCTACTAAAAAGCTTCAACTCTGGCTGCTTTTAAGTAGGCCATGTATAACTTTTTTCTCACAAAGATTTGGGACTTTTTACCGTAAAAAAATTTTTAGAAAACGAAAAAATCTATGAGGCGACATATCATTTGTCGTTATTGGTCATAAGGGTCGAGGTATCCATCCTCCTATAAGCTGAGGGAGCCTCAGCTCATTCTCATTTAAAATAGATAATTTAGTATTACAAAAATATTAAAAATAACTTAATAGGAGATATAAAGTATAAAGCAACTGTTTCTGACTACCACATATCCTTATACACACGTCTTATACTCCATAAGACATTTTATTTATCTGAGAACTACTATAATTGTGAATCAAAACATAAAAGGAGTAAAGAGTAAAATTATTTTGATACTAATTTCCAATAATATATAAACTTAAATAGATAATATCTCGTGAAATAGACTTAAAATTCTGAATTTGCCTCGGTTTTCGTGTCTCTTATAATAAGTAACCTTAGGGTATTCGCCAAATTTTGACTGTCTACGTTATTTCTAGCGATTTTTAGGTAACTTTATGTCGTTAAATATAACGACGTCACGTTTTATTATTGCTTGCTAGAAATTAGGATTCTCTAAATAAATATCACACGAGACCTTAAAAGGTTATCATGATTATAAATTGCTATTGTATTTCTCAAGAAGATAAAATCATTTACGTTAATAGTTCTAAACAAAACGACACGTGATATGATCAAGCCTTAAAGCAATTTAATTTCATGACCCCTTATTATTTTCTAATTTTAATTTGAAAAAAATCATTTTATTAATTTAATGTTAAACAATTTCCATTAAATTCTAAATATGATAATAACTTAAAATAAAAATGTACATGGTGGTATTGGGATATTTTTCGAAAAAACAAATGTCAAAAAAAATTATTAGTCATATTTTGCAATCATATCTGTTTATGATGAGAATAATATTTCAGCATATGTCAATGTACAAAATGGTTCAGTCAGTATGTTCCGTTTTGGTTCAAAAACACATAAACAGTACTACCAAACAATTTTACTTTTTCTTAAACGCGAATACCTTAGATTACTTTTCTACGTAATTTCCATTTTTGTTAAATCATATAACATATTCAGGAGACAAGTAGATCATCCATACAGCCGAAATCTTGCCCAAGTGGCTATCACTTTTTTTTTAAACAGTATCCCATTCGAAGGTAATGACGTCATGCAAGCGTACAACTACAATTATATTCACTCAAACTCTATAAAGATGGGACGAAGAAACTGGTCTCATGATACGATAAACGCCTTTCCGGAAATTACGTGAAAAAATTTGGAATTGACTTTAATTTGCAAGTAAAAATAAAATTGTTCCAGCACAACCACTATTTTGGAATACCTGAAAAGTATTAATAATGATAGTACATAGTAAAATTAAACGTACAATTGTTACATAGTTATATGTTAGTTCTATTAGGTTAGAAGTAATAGTCGATCATCTTAGGATAGGTATTTGGGCCCGTATAAAAATAATAGAAACTCCGTACAACTAACTTAAATTAACTGCAAAATTATTTTTTTACCTTAACATGTATATTTATTATATTATAATATATTGCCTAGTTTATCTTTAACAGTAACGATGGACTAGTAAATATGGTTTTGCATTTACATAGTTAAAAATAATATTAGCTTTTGTGAAAAGCTTAGTGGAAACACTATATACGTTTAAATGTTTATATGACTTAGGTATGTACGGAACCTTCGTGTGATGCGAGTTATATAATTTCTATAACAAATTTTATTTTAAGTAGTATTTATTTCAATGGATTGCCGTTACCATTTTATCCTGTAAGTATCATAATTTTTGTCACTCTAATATCATTATGTACACATGATAGTGAGATTCTACCTGTTCTCTGATATAAGCTCCTTGATGATGAACGTCGCTCATTATTAGATACGAGTCACATGAATATGTTTATTACAAATTGAAATTCCATTACGTGCATCCTGTGCACGCAGGCATATGTAAAAATTTGAAAATTTAAGAGTGAATGGTTCTTTCATTAAAATATTAGGTGTAATAAATAAAACATGACTGTTATATTAAATCAATATAAATTAATTTTTGGAAATATTAAATTTGCATATTTTCTGATGAAGTAAAACAATTACGATAAAATCAATACTGTAGATTGTTTATATAAACAAGTTAATTTCTAGGTTATAGAAAAATAAAAATTAATGAATTGAGATTTTAGATTTTAAATAAACACACAAATAGACAAAAATTGCACAGGCCCATGGCTGCCCTAAAATCATTTTCTTTAAAGTAACTAGTAATAAAATGTATTAATAATTTTGATCCTGTCCCTATTGAATACCATAAGACATAATTGTTGATAGATAAGACTAAATTTGATTTGAACTATCCGTCCATTGATAGCGTTAATCTAAAGAACAACTTTATAGAGTAATTGGAAGTTTATACTGTTTTAAAGAATTTGTATTCCTTTATTTTGTTAAAAAAATGAAAACGTAATTATCAACAATTTCTCATGTACAGTGCCAAATAAAGGTGGATAATGAAATGGAACATTGTTCTAACCGTAGTACGTCATTAGCTTCTCGTATTTATATATTATTATATTTATACACCCTAATACGGAAGACAAGTTACTAAGAGTAGAGAGTTTTTACAAGTTTTGGAACTTCTTAAATTTCCAGTTTCATGGAAATCTCAACTGTGAAAAAATATGTTTAATCCTTATATCCTTCTTTCCTTGGCACAGAAACTCCATAATAATCTCGTTCATTGGAATTATGTTAAACAGAAATAATCTTAATTACTAATGTGTAAATCTAATTTTTGCGTGCTAAGATTTGCTGTTGATCTAAACTTGTTCCAGAGGTCAGATTGTTAGAGAAATATTAAAATTTTAAAAGCGAGTAAGTGTGAAGTGATTGCTTTACCTTGCACACACCTACAATACTTAGAATGCTTTACATTTTTTTAGTTAATATCACATTACGTAAGAGAATTTTAAAGCACTAAATTGAAAATATTATCATTTTATTTATCACTAATATTTAAGGGAAAAAACTATGTATTTTATGTGAACTTCACGTACGAATATTAAAAGGTACTTTTAATTGGGCATCCATTAACCGTATTTGGTTCAAATTTGGTCTATGCAAGTCAGATTATTTTGATTAATGCTTTTAGGAACACGATATTGGCATATTCTAATAAATTACAAAAATGTTCCTAGTAATCATATTCTGCATTTATGCAGATGAATTTACTTTATTTTTAATTTAGATTTCAAATATTGCTTAAATTCCTAAGACGTGCTAAAATTATAAGTTCTTGATAAAGTATTCAGTGAGATTTTTATTTTATTTAACTTTATGAGAATATATTTCACTTAAAGCTATATATTTCACAATCGCGTTGCATCTTTTGAAATAACAATCCAGATAACTAATAATTTTGCTTTAGTAGGAGGATTAAAAATATGCATTTACTCTAATGTAGACTAAATTATATTTGTTCCATACGGAGTTATTAATTAAATGTTTTATAATAAAATTAATATTTTAATATCGATCGCCTTAAACAAATTATATGAAAGAAAACATACCACATATTATAAGCTTGAATATTGAATGATGAATCACTATATTAAGGTATAATTAGAAAAAGCTCTCGAGGTGTTCGAGATCGAAAACATTTCATAAAGGGTAATTATGTAAAGACATTTCGTCGCTCGGAAAGGAAATTATGTTTGGTGGATTATAGTGAAGTCAACGCGAATTACTAGAATGAGTAAGTTTTTGGAAAATAACAAAAGATAAATAAATAATAAATTATTTCTACAATTTAAAACATAACAATTAAGATAGAAACGAAGTTGATATTGAATGTCACATTATTTATTATACGACCTTCATAATGTTGACAAATTTTTGAAGTCATATGTTTAATGGAACTAATCGGAGAAGCATTCAAGTTCATTTTAATACTCTGAAAGAAAAAAAAATATTTAGTAAAGATGCTCACAAAAAAAACTTGGAATTTAAAAAAAACACAAGCCATAAACATTTCATAAATTGTTAGACAAATTTTATTACATAGGATATGTAGTTATTTGCGTACATCACTTCTGAAATGTTGAACTACGTCCTGTTTTTGACTGATCAATCCAATAATACTCTGACGACGGAAAGCTATTTATTTGTTTAAAATCTTGCCACTGACATTTAAATGAATTAGTTTTGATTAATTATTAACTAAAAATTTAAAATCATCTGCATGTCAGCCAAGAGATTTATTATTCAACAAATTTTTGCCAGATATTTTTAAAAGACAAGTTGAAGCGACTCCAAAAAAAGACATTTCGCAAATTTTCTTTTTTAAAATTTTAACTCATGCTTAACGTGTCTATTCCGTTTATTATCGACCTTATTAAATATGGTTGTGTGTTGAGGTTCTCTTTTCGATCTTGTGTTTTAAAATAATGATTTTCTTATGCACTCTATATTTATTTATATGGAATTGCCCTGTTTATATTCCAACACAGATATCTTGGACTTTTCAGCCATAAGTCTTCGAATGATATTCTTTAGGACCAAAACATTCCCTTGATATCGCACGATAGAAATAGTGATGAATTAACAATTCAGTCGTTCAATTTTAAAAACACCAGGTTTCTAATACGTTTACAATGATTTTTCTTGCAAGCTTTTTAAAAAAATATTGTTTTTCGTAAATAAATGCTAAATTTTTTTTTCAGTTCATCATCCTGTTCTATTCTCCATCCCTGATGTTATGTTTATGCTTTCACTTATTATGTTTTCTTTATTAAAATATTATTACCTTACTTACAATCCCATAATTTCCACAGATTTGACTTATGAATATGAAATTTGTATGTAGAAACTTTGTACACAAATCTCAATTATTATGTAAAATTATAAAAACAAAATATTTACCCCTCTATATATGTAAAATGGGAACCAAATAAATATTTTAATTATATGAAATGTTTCAATCATAATTTGTTTCATTGTCGTTACTGCATTTGATAAGAAAACTATCTGCCCTCGGTTTCACTTATGCAAAATTGTCTTAATTAAATGGCGCACCCTCCCGCCGTCATTAATCCATTAGCTCCGTTTGCAAAATGATATCTGTCATAGGAGTCTGGTTTATAGTGGCCGAAATAATCGGGATATTCGGGAATTTCTTCTCATAAAAAAAATAAACAAATATTCCGAGAGTCGTTAATAATAAAATATTTATTTAATTTTATTATTATAACTGAAATATTTCTTAACGATGTATTGAATATATGTTTTTAATTTTAGAATATTGTTAGCGGACAAGAGTGTCAGTATCAGTGTCTCGACAATGACCGAAGTGTCAGTGTCTCGACACTAACCGAATTAAGTCGGACAGAGCCGACACGAAATTGGCTAAATAGCACGTCGGCGAAGCGCTATGAGAAAGTTTTAACTCCATCCAAACGCTTACCTTACACGTTAAAGCAATGTTTCTCGACTTGTTTTATATTTTTTTAATCACAGTTCTAACCCTATGAACCGTGGGGTAATAATATGACTTCTTCAAAATATAGGTTTTCTAAAACAAAAATAAATCGTTCGTATAATTCCAGAGATTATCGTGAACTAAAAAATAAACAAAGGAACTTTACCTTATTTTAGGTATACATATCGCCAAGATCTAGTGAAAGCTTTGTTCTTCAAAGAGCTTTTATTTCGAAAAATGTGTGGAAATCATTTTATTCATAAATTCATGTAGTGATTAGGAAGCATAAAATTAATTTTAACTTTCAGTGAAAACCACGATACGTTCCTGGATTGTCAATATCAAAAATACTTGAGTGTAATATGATATAAGAAAATAAAGCTTTGAGTAAAATTATTCTTAAATATTCTCTATATTCGCTTAAACCAATGTTAAACCAATATTGAAATATATAGTATTTACTTTGAAATATATTTAATTAATAGTTATAATAACAACATACATAACAATAATTCGGATTACGCTCCTTGATATTTACGATGTGTAACACCATAAATGTAATATAACGAACTGGAATTAACATACGAATCTATTAGTAAACAGGGAAGAAAATCAAAAAATTCCGTGCAAATATAGAAAATAATTGAAACAACAGTTACATAATCAAAAGTAATGAATAATACCTATATATTTTTTAATTTAAAGCAAGCGGATAATCTTGACTGCTAAGAGCAATCCAGCAAAAAACCATGCGAAATTAGAAGATGGAGTTTTTAAATAATATTAACAGACATTATCTAATAATTTTAATCATACACAATATAATTGTTTCTCGATTACTATTGCTAGGTGCAAAATATATCAAATGAGCTCTTGCTTAAATGGAAAAGAAGAGACACTTCAGGTAAAATAATTAATTTTGTGTTACATATTTATTCCCCAGTGCATAATAAAAGATTTAAATTTCAATCAACTTTTTTACAACCGAATGTACGGAAATATTTTTTCACAAATTCAAGTCCTAGTTATGAGGCACGAAAGTTAATTATCTTCATCTGTTCAACTTTAACATTATAAAAGCTATTAAAATAATGCCTGAACTTCGCCTATCGGTAAGTTTCGAAGTCCTTTTAGAAACTTTCCTTCTTTTGCTTCACTCAGAACTACTTATTTAGTTTGACATCGTGTAATGTCGGGTGCGTTCTCCGGTGATGAAGGGAAATCCAATCTTTAAACTTTTCAAAAATTATGCACATACATTTTTGTTCTTATTTCTCGAGTGAGGTGAAGGGTAAATTATTGTAATACCGTAATATAAAGTTAAAAAAATATTTACCGAAAACTCCAGTCTAATCTTCAGTTTAATCTACATATTAAGATTATGCTGAAGTGACCTAAAGATACTTTTGTTTTTAACATACTTTCTCAAAAGTTGATACTTTCAAATAAAATTTAAAGAATTTTAAACGTCATTATAAGGAGTATAAATAAATTTAATTATTGAAAATATAATGAGAATGTATCATCAATTAGTACAGATAAGAAAGAAATGAACCTAATTTTAATTCTAAGACAGTTTGAAAAATTACGTTTTAAAGGGTTTCGGTTTATGGCTGATCATGTCAACTGATATGTCTCAAAAAGTTCTCGAAAGTTAAAGTTTCGAAATGTTGTGATTCGTTCGATATTTCGCTGTGACTAATATTTGTATACAGATGACCTGTATAAAAAACTACGTTGTATAGTTAAAGGTGAAATTTGGTAGAAACCTATTGCGTAAATATGTATTATTAAACATACTTAATTTTTTTATAAATAGTTAATTTTCTGAGATAGGAAGATATTTTGACTTATCAATAAACTTGTAATAAAAAAAATTATTCAAAGTCTTATCTTGCAGATAATAGAGAGAACATAATAATTTTTGGTTTTATAATAATTTTGTAAAATGTCTAGGTCGTATTTCATACACCATTTTTCATGTAACGTTTAACTCAAACGTCTGTAATATTTGAATGTTACGAATCTATCGCAAGAAGTACGGAAATGTGTACTTAGTTAAAAATAGAGATAAATAAACACGATTAAATAAGATTAGAAGCGCACACATGAATGGAAATAAAACACAAATTGCGCTCACTACTGCTATCAGCGGTTTTATACGTTATGGATGTCAAAAGTGAGTTGTCAAAATTTTGCGCCAAAACAAATAAAAATTAGGCGCACTGCTGCTATTAGCTGTTTTGTACGTTATGTGTATATATGTACATATATATATATATATATATATATATATATATATATATATCGAAATCAATCTTTTCATTAAATAATTTATTTAAATAATTTAAATGGTGTTTGAGGGATGTTTGTATTAAATATTAAATTTAATTATTTTGTACACTTCTGCTTTTAGAAATTTTATTCAAGTCCTTTGCAATGCTTTCCACTTCCTCTTTCTTTCTCTCTGCCGTTTTGACCCCTTATATATACTTACAAATTGAAGTTTAGACAGCCAAAGGTTCTTCAATTCCGTAACGTGAATTACGTGGCATGCGATCTTATTTTTTATTTTTATTATAGTCTAATTTTTTTTTATTTTTATTGATTTATCTAAAAAATAAATGTAAAATAAACGACATCTTTATTTTAAACCTTGCACTGGTTAACAAACCGATAATTTAAAATTGAAAATAAGCGAATATTTAATTATCGGATATTACTCCTGAACTTTATCAATTTTTGGAAAGTGCATGGAATAATCAAGTAATGCTTACAATATTATAGATTATAAATAAATATTTCATTGTTCAAAAATTTAAACGGCATTATTTACTTATCATTTTTTGTTATTGGGCTTCGCTGTATTTAGTATATAAAGCAATCCCAGGTACCTGAATAACATATTAATATATTCTTTGAATCTACGAACTTCACGTATCTAGATGTAAGAATAATTTATTTATTCAAGGGTTGAGGGGTGCGGTTATAAATAATAGATTATTCCACTAACCGACAATTTACCCCAAAGGGAAATTTGATACTGGTTCTTCATCTTTATTGATTACTCGTAAAATTGAATATCTTATTATATATATAACAATTTTTTTTCGTAGTATAATAGCTATAGTATAACTGTTATTCATTTTAGCTAATAACAAGGTAAGAGTTAGGATTAAAAATAAATACCGTTTTATTAATATCAATCAGAGAATAAACATGTACATGTTTATCCATAAATATATACACTTATGTTTAAATATATATATATATATATGTATATATATATATATATATATATCTATATATATATATATATATATATATATACATATATATATATATATATATATATATATATATATTATTTAGTCGATATTTTGGTTCCACGACTACAAATTAAGTCTAATTTTTAATCTCTTTTAGTTAAGTATAGTCGAGTAATAAGTCTTTTTAATTAATTGAAGCCTTTTACGAAAATTAATGTAGTTCTCTCAAACAAATTGGAAAATATTAGGATTTTGTAATTTTTTCACCTAAATTTTATTTAAATAACAAAGAACCTACTTCAATTATTCTTGAAATACTAAAACATTCTTTTATTTTAATTTTCTGATAATGTTGAATGACAATTACACAATGAGAAAATAATGATTACCGACATCCCCAATTGTTATGGATATTACTAAGCATTTTTAATAATAAATAGCTATAATGAGGATAAATTATAATAATGAAAACATTATCAATTACAACATACATGGGTCAGTAGAGAAAATAAGTCAAATCTTTCGACAATTAGCAGTGCAGCATTCCAGAATTACCAATAGTACTGCCTCAGTGGAATGGCAAAATACTTCATCATATAATGTCAACATTTTATAATATATTTAGAAGAATGCTAATAAAACAAACGATGATGCAAGAAAATTTATTATAATCCAATTTCGTAAAATTCTCTCCTAACAAATTATCGTAAATCTCCACGAAACGCATAATTATTTAATCAATTTTTTTACCTATAATACCCAAGTAATCAAAAATAAATAAAACACACGATGATTACATTGAACCACGAATACCGGCCAAAATATTATAGAGGACACAAGTTGGTCATCCTCCCGTGAAAAGTGATTTAATGGGCGTAAAAATGTACCCAAAAATGGTCAAATACGCGAGTGTTCCCGTTATGCGCCGATTACCTTTGCTAAATTCGAAGGTAAAGGGTCGTATTCAAAAGGCAGTTAATGCTGTTTGAAGTGTTCACTTAGGAACCAAATCTCTACAATAAATAAAACCCCCGAATGTTTACCTCTAGGACGCTATGAACAAATAAATGATTTCGCTTACTTTGAAAATTGTTGAACCCTTAATAATCTATCCCTAAGGAAAATATTTCCAAACATAATAAGAACTTATATTTCATTCTATTACACTTTTTTTGCAAGTAACTTGCAAACTGAATGAGTAACTTCACTTTGACTGAATCAACTCAGTTTCATTGAAAAAATAAATCTTACCTTACCTATAGCCGTAACGGAATGTCATTTTATTTTATTTCAAAGCTATCGCTTCCCGCTCCTATTTACTATTATTGATAACCAAACGCAATATAAGATATTTCACTTAATCTATTGTAGGACTCTGACAATGAAAATATGTACCTTTCCATCAGCTTGGAAAATCTCACATATATTTATTAGAAATGTGTAAAGATGTCGTTATTCAGTTTCTTGTGATGCTTGTAAATTTCTGTATTTTTTCTAATTATAACTTATTGGAACATCTGGTTTTCTCTAGTATGCTCAACAAAGATCTAAATTCAAAATTGAAAAATTAAGGAGCTAAGCAGAAAGAAGATGAAGTGTTTAACACATTTTTTGCCCCAAATAAGAAAGTCTAGCTAAGACACAGGTGTCTTACCTGTGTTAAATATAATAGTTGACATTTTTCTCTAAAATTGATACGAATATACAAATTGTGGTATATTCTTATGTACATTAGGCTCATAAGAAAAGTTACAAAAGTTACGCCAAAATAATCACAATGTACTATACGATAAATTCCGTTACAGCTGCGTTACGAAAATGGTTATTTATTAAAACGTATTTATGGAATTATTTGTTTGTATAGAAAACATTCAACGACAAGGGAAATTGGTGAAGTTTGAGTGTGAGATTTGAAATATGATTCTAGTAGTTTGTGATAGATATAG
Source organism: Druceiella hillmani (assembly GCA_039881145.1). Lineage (NCBI taxonomy): Eukaryota > Metazoa > Arthropoda > Insecta > Lepidoptera > Hepialidae > Druceiella > Druceiella hillmani. Next base: position 13,310,189 of record JAYKKI010000042.1, on the reverse strand, counting down.
GAACCAAGTAGTTTAAAACAAACTTCGTTTTCATCTAAATTGTAGGAATAATCGATGTGTATTATCGTTCATTGTGCACTGTATCAAATTGATATAATAAAAACGTGGCTCCATTACCAGGGGTCCTTACATATCTGTATATATCTAGATAACAGAATTAGTATATAAAATTTATAAATAATTATTTGACATGAAAAACCGATCAACAATATTTTCCCAGCAATATTATTTTAATTATATAAATATTACTAAATCTGTTAATACTAATCAATTATGATAATTACAAAAATATTTAGACTTTAAATAAATCATGATGTTGAAATTGGATTTATTCATTATTTTTTTTGAATACGGTTTATTTGAACGCAAGTTAAAGCAATATATTTTATTGAAAAATATAATAACTGTATATGTATTTGTTTGTGTTTACAAATTCAGACTATTATCATAATTTGTTAAGAAATTCAAACTATTTTGCAAAAAGGTTCCTAATTTGGTGGAATTCTTTGTTGTTAAAGATATCTCAGTAATATACTATGAGATATATTTTTGTTGAATATATTTGGCGTTAATTTTGTAGAAATTCATTATTCACAATTAAATGAAACTACGTGATGTAGTATTATTTCTACTTTTTTAAATTTCTTTACCACGACCTAGGTTTCATTGTATTACAACATCTTCAGGTGGGATATTACCAAAGATCTCTTCAGGTCAGCAAAGAATATTTGCTAATATCCCACCTGAAAATGTTGTAATACAACGAAACCTAGGTTGTGGTAAAGAAATTAAAGAAAGTAAAAATAATACTTGGTGTCATTTAATTGTGATATAGTTTTGTCTTAAATCCACATTTAAATATACCCTATTTATTTCAATATTTAATAAAATTAACGTCTACAAAAATGATAGTTTTTTAAACAACGACAGAGGCCTTGACTCCTTTGTTGACTTTCTGGATTACCAAATGCAAATCAAAGTATCAGGCTAAAAAATTAAACAGACATTGATCAAGCTAGTCGTACTCAAGGAGTAAAAAGGTCACAAAGCGGACTCTAAATTTTATCTTATTACTATAATAGTTTTATAATCCTTACCCAGGAAACCAGTAGTTCTTTTTATAATGCTATTTAACTTCATATTTAGAATTCAGCTCTGTTTAAAATATTTCAGATGTGTATAGCAGCTAAAAACGGAAATAGTTCCATAGAACTTAGTTCTTAGAGACCAATCAGTCTTCAATGTATTTTATTATACTGAAACGTGACCTGGGAAAAGAGAAATGTGTGCCAAATTACTATTTTCTTGAGTAATATTCAATTATCCAACAAATCGACATAGCTGTAATCTAAATATGAAAATATAATTCATATTTTATGACAATTTCCTCGTACCTACTAGGAAGAGAATATCCAGTGAATTGCAAAGAAAACTTTCAGAATTATTTGACGTAAAATTTCAATTCCACACAATTCCGTTCTGAAACTAATAAAATAAACTATATATACTGTCGACTTGCTTAGTAGTAAAGAAACAAAATAACATGCAATAGTGATATTACATACCTTGTAAGCCATCATGACCTCTACCAATTCTCAAACATAATTTGATCCTGTATGCATGCTTCAAACATAATTAGATAAAATTGACATATGACTCAAGAAACGGAGAACAAAGTCACCTAAAAATACGGAATCAAATGACATTCACCTAAAGTAAAGGAAACTGCTACATACAATCACATAGGAAGGCTAACATCTTATCTAAACTGTGGAAAATTCCTACGATTTTGCTTAGACCAAAAATTGAATTGGATAAAGCACATATAAATAAAAAGGAAAAGGCAAACCTACAATATAAGAAATCAAACTGGTAGATAAGGTATCAATTTCCTCTCTCGGCAGCAAAACACTAGCCGACAAATACGTTGTAAAATCAATCTAGATATAAGACATGTAGCTCTAGGGTGATTTAGAGACATTGCAAAGATTTTTAAATAAAGTTCTAAGAGTAATAGTAGATATACGAAAGTTTGCTAGGAATTGTGATATTCTGAATACTTAAAAACCCTTCCTGTAGTCGGTATTACAAGGAAGATATGTAAGAGTTCAATTAAAAATGTAAAGAACAGTCAAATTTCACACAAATTAAGAAAATACTTACTAATTATCTGCGAATACCTTGCAGATTTCAAGAAAAATCATGTAACGAAACTACATCAAGCAAGAGACTGATTTCTGAATGAGATCTAATCTATAGCATTATCCACTGCAATGATTTTTTAATACAATAAGGTTAACAATAATAATTTCACTGGAGATATTAAAAACAATAATAATAAAAATATATGGTACGAGGTCTTGTGTCTTTTTGAATTGTGTAAACAACTCGTTATCTAACAATTCCTTCGATAATTATGTAATTTAGAAGTTTTTGACAGCTTATAATGTCATGAAATTTCAGTTCGTAATTTTATTTTTACTTGCAGATAAAACAAAATATTCTGTACTTGCGACTAGATTCTGCTCTGAAAATAATATAAATCTCTCAGCATGGAATTCAAATTTTAGATAATTATAAAAATCCAAACATTATATTTATTATATTTTAATTACAAGAAACTAAAGTACATGTGTACGGACTTTACATACGGAATATTACATTGTCAAGATGTCTCCCATCGCGGCGAACGCACTCCTCAAATAGTAAGCACGACTTTGCAATAACGCGCCGCAGAACATCAACTGAGATATATCTCGCTTCTTCCATTATTTTAGCCTTCAGCTGCTCCAAATTCATAAGAGAGGTATGAAAAACTCTTGCTTTGAGCTCATAGAAAAAAGTTTAGTGGCACCATCTTGCTGAAACCACACATCTGATTTTTCAATATCCTCGTCTCAAAGTCGCGGTACAAAAAAAATGTAAATCATTTCGATATACCTTGCACCGCGGTCATTCTGAAAGAAAAATGGCCCAATAATTGTTTATGTATCGCGCCATACGGTAACTTTAGGGCTGTATGTAGCGCACCATATAGTAACTTTAGGGCTGTGTGATGCATTCTGATGTTTTTCTTTTGGATTACTGAAGTGATGATGATTTCGACGATTTACGTAACTATCAATATGAAAGTGTGTTTCGTCACTAAAATGAACATTTTTCGTCCCATTTTCCTATGAAAGAATCTGACAGTAAATTTTCAGCTGGTTGTAATCTTCATGTTTGATTTTTTGAATGATCTGCATTTTATGGGGATTTAATTTTAATTTATAAAATTCTTCCATTCCTTTCCAAGATTCTTTGAAAACTTGAACGATGGATATTCAAAGAGGCAGTATGTTTTCTAATTGATCTTCGCGGATCCTCTTCGACCGTAGTGGCAAACGGTTAATGTTTTCAATTGATCGCACAGGTTTCTTTCGAGGTCCATTTGAATGATTTAATGTATATCCTGGCGCTCTGAATTTTTGTAATCACAATTTGATTAACTAAACATTGGGCCCATCATTAAAATGCCGGATTTCAAATGTATTACAAAATCTGCGTCATACCTCACTAACAGAAAATCTGTTGCAGAAATACGCTTCCACAGCGTAAGTCCGGCGTACGCCAGACCACTGTAATAATGTGACTGGAAAACCCGCGTCAATGAATTATCGAAATCCACCCATTCCCTCCCGCTAGCTCCATTGCTTGCCGAGATATTTTAGTTTAAAATTTGAATTTGCCGCTGAAACACCCGTTAGAAAAAATTGTCAGTTAAGCGAGAGATAACGAAGAAAATCGCACTGATATGTAAATGAAAAACGCACTATTCTCAAAGTACATGGATCGCTTTTTAAAGGAAATCCGTTTTATTTCTTTCAATGTGTCTCTTTCTTTTGAGTAATAAAAATTAATAATATTAAGTTAAAAGTATTGTTTATAGTCAAGGAAATAAAAAGAATTAAGAAGAAAATTTACTCGACTAATTTAATAATATCTAATAAAAAATTAAATTGAATTTCCTTTATATATATATATATATATATATATATATATATATATATATATATATATATATGTATATACATATATATTTATATCTAGAGCGTACGGATTACATGAGAATAATTAAGTATTTGAGGATGTATAACGAAGGTCTTTAGACGATTTGGAAAAGGATCTCTTTCCGATATGGGCAATATCTCTGGCATGATTTTCCTCAATAGGTTTGAATTATAATTTATAATTATTAATGGACAATTAATAACTTTCAGTAGGAAATCGTTTTCATACTGTGGAGCTCCAATGTCAGTTGGTTGTGCCGAATATATTTTCTTCCAAAAAGAATTCACAATTATATTTACGTCGTTTAGTGGTTGGTTCAATGCATAGTTCCAAAATGGTTTCCATGACAAAATTGTCTAACAAAGCCTTAAAGCTTACTTCTCTCCATAATTAATATCTGCCTTTTTGATAAAATTTAAATGATTATATTGTATATTTGTAACCAATCAAACTCATAATATCTATTCTTTTAGCTTACGGAGTTACGGTTGGCTGAGAATATAATTTTATACTTTTAATATTACCTAAACATTGGGATGATGTATTGTTCTATTGAAATCTTATCCACATGGATATATAAATTCGACAGTTGGAAATGTGTAACTTGACCTTTTTACTAATCTCCGATAATAGATATTAAAATAAATATTGGATGCAATTCCAAATTTAAGCTTGTTAATTTGGTAGTGAATTATTTCAGAAGTCATTTTACATAGCAAACGGTGTTATAATCTCTTTCTCACACATAAATTCGACACATAAATTCAACAGTTAGAAATGTGTAAGTTAACATTTTACTAACCCTCAATAATAGATACAACAGTAAATATTGGATGCGATTCCAAATTTTAGCTCATAGATTTGGTAGTAAACTATTGCTGGAAAGAACCTTATTATTTGACCCAGCAGACGGTGCTCTAATCTCTTTTATTTTTACTACTGATGGTCATTTAGCTAAAATAAAATTCCATCCTAAGAAAACTGTAAATATGTTATGTTAAAAGATTTCTCTCAAAATTTATGTGTCATTTAATTTTTATTTACCCCGATAAAAGTTACCATAAACCATGGATCAAAGCTATTAAATTACAAACGGGATGAGATATGATACTATTAAAAACAGACGTTTTTATCAAAGTCCCGCAATACTGGACCCGTTAAAAAGCCGTAGAAAAGGTCATAAAATTTAATCGTCTGTGGAATAAAATTAAAAATTAATATATACAGAAATAAGCACTTGCTCAGTGAAATGGGTCAAATTAGCAAGAAAATGGAATAAGCTAAGCAGTTCAAGATTTAAATTCGTTTATCTATTTAAGAAAAAGTTTACAAATAACGGCTAACTTAAACGCATGGCTACATTTTAATAATATATAATCGAATTTTTTTAAAATAATATTGTCAATATTTATATTTTTTTAATTTAAAATTCTTCCTAATCAATCCTTTTTTGTTAAGGTCAAGAAGTAACGTTAGAATAAAAATAATTACTAATGGCGATACCCAAAATAGGAATGTTTTAAAGGATTATAAAGTAAAGAATACTACTTCGATATCAGCCATTTCTTATTTACTGATTACAAATTTTTGGCATCTCAGTTTTTATTTTAGGGTTATTTTTTCTTTACCCAAAAAAGAAATTATAACCCATGGCAAGTAGATTAAAAGAGATAAATAGTATTGAATACATGTAAAATTTAAAAAAAATTTATAAGATTCCAATCAATATTAGGAGAATGAGATAGATTACAAAAGTTATTCATTGCGGGCAACATAGCGACACAGAAAATTAGAAATAATTTTCCAATTGCTTTCCATGAGACCATCTCCTATGGTTGAAACAGATAGGAAACAAATTAGAAATGTTTTTTAACAACTTTTTTTTTAACTGAGACTCCAACTCCAAATGGAAACCACTCTTAGTCTTGAGGAGACTACTAATAAGAATAAACAGTCAATATCATAAATAAAATAGTCCTTCTGTCTATTAGTTTTTTGTGTCGCTTTCACGCCTCAACTACTCGATCGAAAATATTTTGTTAATTACGTTTATTATTGATGTACTATTGCCTTAAAAATAAAAATTTTAACAATGACATTTATCTAGAATAGTGAATAGATGAACATAAGTATTGTTTAATAATTAGGATAAAATAGAAATCTGTTTTGAAAAGCATGGCAAAGGTTTTGACTATAAATATTGTTGACATTTTTACCTATATAAATGGAACTAGAGATTTATGATAATGAATTTCAACGACAAACTGAATCGACTGCGTGAAATAATGAACATACCTAAATCCAGCATGAGTTGTAATATGTAACATCTCTCAGTCTATGTTAACCCTACGGAAAAAATACTTGCGTTAGAACTTGACGTCGGCGTTAATACAAATCTCTATAGACGCTAAAACAATCGGATGATATTAAGAAACAGAACGTTGGTTAAATGTAGAGTTTATGGCTCTATAATAGACAGTGTATACTATTTTCATATACTTACACATGTATGTTTCCTTATTAGAAGACGTAATATTTTTGTGACGAAATCAACATAAACCATGGGTAAGAACAGTTTTAAAGTTTTATTAAATTTTAAAGCCAATAAAAAAATTATATTAAAGTACAATTTAGGATCTAAAAATTTTAATCGCGGCTGCAGTATACTTCATAAAAGGCCTTAAAATTTAATCTTGATTACGCAGAGAGAGAAACATATTAATGTAAAAGTAAATTGTGAAGAATATTTCATGGTTGTAGGAATATCAAAAATTAAAAAAGGAATAAAATAGAATAAGTAATGATTACAAGAGTTATGTTTACATTATGAATGTAATGTAAATTTATTGCGCGTGCATATTTTCAATGGGCAGAAAAATCTGTTCTACGATGTAAATATTCAGGTTTGTAATCACCTTATATTTTTTTTAAATATAACAGCTCGATTCACATTAATGTTTTTGTGTATTTAAATATAAAGGAAGAATTAAACAAAGAAAGCAAATTGGGATATGTAAGTTTCTGAAATTAATGTACAGTTTTAATATATTTGATACGATACAATTTTAATATTTGCTGTATTAAACTGTATAAAATTAAAACGGAATTTATTTGAAATGGATTGTAGAAAAATATTTACTCTATTTGACTTATTTATGTGAAGAAATTATACTTTGATCCTGTTTTTAAAAATCAAGCATTAATTGAGAGAAAAATTGCAAAGGAATGTAACGCATGTTTAATGCAAATCACTTATTAATTATCAAATGATTAGATTTTAATTTAATTTTTCATAATATGAGATCAAATAAAATTCTTTTTATAACCTAAATAATTAGAGGATCGTTTAATTTTGGAGAAATTCAAATTTTTGAAAATACTCATACTCATGGCAAAAATTATAGACAAACAATGCCGCGCATTTGTGAGTAGATCTTCCATATTAGTAGTCACAAAATGAAATAAAATAATACACATTGCTTTTACATTGTCTTCCTGCCATTTTGAAAACGAAATGAAATGTACATAATAATCTCTATATTTAGTACTATCTATAATGTTTACGAATTTTAATATTCTCAGTCGTAACTTTTCACATACGCACTCAATGCAATCAAGCAATGAGTTATTGTATCATAGGTAAACAATCACCAATTTCACTGTGAGAATCAACACACGGCTATACTTTCACTGCATATATGTCCTTAATAAATTAAAAATAGGAAATATAATTTATAAAGGATATATTCCTATGATAGAAATTCTAAAGGGAGTTTTAGTTTACCGAACTCTCTCTTCATGTTGGTGTCCACCGATGGATCAGGTTGATGACTGACATGAAGAACTCTTCTTAATAAGCACGCTTTCTTATTTCTCTAAGAAGTTATACTAATTTTTTAAAAGCCATTTTCTTCGTAGTTTCGTTGACGGTATCGTAGGGCATCGTAAACTGTTGTAGAGTTTATGTGTGTATTTATATAAAATCAATATTGTATGTTTTATTCGTGAAAATGTCAGATAAATTAATTAATAAATACAACAATTTTCTTTACATTTTAATTCAAAATATTAAATAATATTCTGTATACTGTCCTGCTAAAATACCGCGCAATCACGTCTATGTTATTAATCGTTAATCTACCAGGTGATCTCCATTGTATTAGGAGCGGCCCGTTTTGCTGCGGCCCGGTTAATGGTAGGAGAACATGACGAAGCCTTATCTGATTCCGACATTGTAGAAATAATAACACAGCACGTCATTTTGTTTTAGTCATCTATCTTAATATAAGAAATAAAATATTGAAACAGCTCAGTTTTAAACCGTTATGATGAATACAATGTAACGCTCGTAATATGTCATTCTTTGTAATAACAAGTATATTTTCGTACTATTTTAAGTTAATTATGTATGTGAATTGGACGTTTTCACAATTACAAAAATAGTAATCGAAGAGATAGATATGCTATCTGTGTACGCTCTACGAAAGAGAATCTTTCATGACGTCCTTTATTTGTCTACTTATCGAAAAGGCTGTTTAAAATCATGCTTAACTTCATATGTACACGTAACACTTCAGTATGTTGTGAGGGGCAGTATGTGTGTATGTTTGCGTAGTGCACAGGTTCGTATCTGTATGTGTGTATATGTGGGCTATCACTAAGCTAGTGAAATTTGGAGGAGATAGGGAATGAAATTGGAAAATTACACAATTAGTTCAATAATTTATTAGGCTGATGTATTCCAAAACTACTTATTTATTAATTTTAAGAAACAAATTCACAGATACTTGCGTATGCAAATTCTACCAAACAGAAAAGAAACTATCAAAAAAGGAAGGTGGTGCAATAAGTAAAATAAGATAAGAACTTATTAAAATACAATTTGGTTAAATTCACTATTATAATATTTACATGATATCAAAATATCATTATGGAGAGGCAGATTAGAAAATCTACACGTGAGAGTATGGTAGACCGATAAAACCTCATGCCGACTTGAAGTTATGACAAAGTTTTTTTCACTAATTCTTGCATATTGATTGCAGATAAAAAACATACCTTAAATATTATACTCCATTCCATTTGAAACGAAAATGTATGTTGGTTAACCAATGTGATAATTCACGTCTTGTACATGTTACATTCGTATTAGTAATTAAACATGGATTTATTTGGTATTTTTAATTAAAAAATATAATTACATTCAAACTGTATACACATGTAAGTTAGATTTTATAGATTATATTTAATATTTAAAAGAAATTTTCAATAAGTAAGATGAAATCTTTCCAATTATTTGTAAATATATTTATTACCTAGAAAATTTATAATACCAACAATTTTCCTGTCGTAATTTTCCCATGCACGAAACTAACTGCTAGTTTCGTGCATGGGAAAATTACATACTTAATAGATTGGCATATTTAAAGGGTTATTGTTGATCAAATTCTTATAAGTAAGTCACGCTTAACAAACTGTCATCAAGCTGTATATTATATATACTCTTCTAGCATACTAGCCAACAATATTTACTTTCTATTTATATTAGACACACACACACACACATATATATATATATATATATATATACATATATATCTATATATATATATATATATATATATATATATAAATGTATATGTAACTATCGGTTACATGTAATTATAACAGTTTGTATCATAAGGTCGCTCAGATTAGAAATGTTTATGACGCTACATCATTTTTATAATAAAAAATAATGTAATAAATAATCATTATCTATTTGTATTATATTGCAATAAATAATATAAACAGAAAAATTCGTATTCTATTTTATTTAGTTAATAGCATATTTCACTTTACTATCACACAAATGAATCCTGCATGTCATAACTATATTCATTTACAGAGGAGAAAATAAAAAATTATGTGTAAATATATTTGTCACTCACTTTTTTTAAACATATCAGTCTTTGAATAATAATTGCTTTTTCGTCTATTTTCTTAAACGAATAAGCATTATAGTTATAAATTCAAAATTAACTAGTTACTAATAACTCATTAGTTCATTACTAAATATTTTTTTTGTAATATTGTGGCTCTGAAAATTTATAGCCAATTCACTTTAAAAACAACGTTGTAATTAATATAGATCGAAAATTAAATTAAACTAGCCTCTTATTAAGATACGCGTTTGAAAAGTATTGGTGATTTTAAATATTTTTGCTTTACGCTTTTCGCAATTTTAAGATTTATGTTCGACCGACACATATATCATTAATAGATAGATGGGTGCTCATTTAACGGCCAGCCATTGATTCGCTTGAAAATTGACAAACGCTCTTCCATCTGTAACTATTCCCATAATTTTCATATTTCTGCTAAGTTGACCCATTTTCAGGTTTAAACTTTTACTTCTATATATACTTTCTTGTCTCCTTCTACAGCTCATGTCAAATTTAAGGAACTTTTCCGTGGACGTATTACGAGAATGTTGTTGAATATTTATTTATAATAAACTGTACTTTATTAGGTTGTTCAAACTTCAATTAAACCTTTTAAATATGATTACTATTATCATAAAAGGAATTATTTATATAGGGATTTATTTTATGATATTTAAATTCATTACTTTTCTTTTACGAATTCTTAACGAATCGATACTTGAAACAAAGAAAAATAAAGTCTTTATACTAATATATATGTTATTTTAATATATATAAATTGTTTTGAAGATTTTTATTCGTCTATTTACTTTTGAAAATCAGTATCTACAATCACAATTTTTATAAAGGGAAAATATCTAGTTTTAGGCAATCATTAATTTTTCAGAGTTGTTTAGTTGCCATCACCGGTTACATACATATTCAAATTATTGCTGCATAATATTTCGTTGAGTATGGTTCTCATAGTAAAAGAAGAACACAGTGTAGTAGGTACTCTTGGTTCAGTCTCATTCAGAAGATTGCAGTCTAGTAGACTAAGTGGAGTACCACTTTATGCTTTCTGTTGCGTCCTTCATTGTCAGCACATATAATAAGCAGCTATTTTGCAATTATTTTATTCAGCAATTCTTTAATTTTTTTTCTAATAATAGATATTTCCGAGTTATAAAAAAAAGGAAATACTATTTTGAAATATAATCATATTTCATAAAATTTATTAAAACTTAACTGGTTTGCTGTTATTAACCAATCAGCTTGACAAAAGATGTTGCGAAAACAAGTAAATTTAGAGGTATAAACAATATAACACATATAGGCTAAAAGACATATTAGTTACAAATGTAACGGTTTTAAAATTACATTGCATATACTGAACTGCGTTACACTTGGCGAAGTAAGAGAAGAAATATTTGAGTTTTAAATTGCAATTATCTTATTTAGAAATTCTTTGATTTTTTTTAATTATAGATATTTCCATGTAATAAAAAATAGAAATAATATTTTGAAACATAAAATCGTATTTCATGAAATTTATAAAAACTTCACTGATTTGCTATTATTAGACAATCAGCTTGAGAAAAGATGTTATGAAAACAGGTAAATTTAGATATATAAACAATATAATACATACAAGTTAAAATATACGTTTGTTCCAAATGTAACGATTTCAAATTTATATTGCACACACTGAACTGCGTTATACTCAGCGCAGTAACAAGAGAAAAATATTATACCTAAAGCAACCTCTATAATAAGCTATCTATTACCCAGGAATATCCTACAAAATGCAGGTATCCGATGAATAAGTAATCATGTCACCTTCATGAGAAATTAATTTCTAAGTAACAAAACTGCTGCGATCATAGCGAAAGCTTTGTCACCTAAATCTCTTTTCTTTCCCTATAAATTTCTTCATCAATAGTTAATATATTTCGTGTTCATGTTTATTTTAATAACGAAAATTAGTTCTGAAAGTCTTAATTGAAATATATGTACGTGTCCTTCAGAAACGGACATTTTTAATATATCATTAAGGGTAAGGTTATATGCCAAGAGAGTGATTCGTGCGATACCATTATATAAAAATAAAACCATTTAAAAACTATTTTAAGAATAAGAGATAATTGCACCGTCTAGACTTTCTATGTAAATATTAAACGTTTCTACTTTTATTCTTAATGTGAAATGTATTATGTGCTTTTTAGTAGTACTGCAATTCATGTCATCTTTGTTACTATAACGGATTTTTTGTAATCTATTAATTTTTAAATAAATAAGTCAATGAATTTCTAAATTAAGATTGAGTTTTAATATATGTTTTTCATATTTTATTAGATATAAATAAAATTAGTAAAAATTGCAAGTATTTTTGTATCATAATCGTGCTATATGAAACGATATTTGAGAATTAAGCTATAAGAAAACCATTCAGACATAAGAAATAGCGTTATGTCGACTTATACATACCTGCTTTTTATTATATACGTTAAAACTACAGAAAGTGTATTTTTAAATTTTGCCACCTGATAATGAGACAGAAATAACAGCAAGAAATATATCTGATTTAATAGAGCTCAATTCAATTAAGCCAGGTCTAAATGAGCCACTCACTCTAAAGCAACCATTTCTGCCACCAGTTTAGAAGTTGATCTTAATACATTTGAGAAATTAAAAAGTTATTATACTATACTGCTACCCAAAGGAATGCAAATAACGTAATAAGGAGACTACAAAGGAGAATTATATTAACATAAATTAGTTGGATATATTTCTAGGTAATATCTCGTGGAGATTTAAAACATTTTTTTATTAGATAGATCGTCTTACACTTTTATCAGCTAGATTAGTTTAACATAGTCTTTGATAACGTGTGACCCTACTAAAGAAAAATTATTATTGTCGGCGTTATTCGCAATGACGTTTAACTAACTTTCTACCCCATAAATATAGCGACTCGACATTTTATTATTGCTTCCTTAAAGTTACGATCGTACATAAATAATGCCGGTATTCCTAATAGCTTATTAAGGGTCTAAATTGCTTTTATATTTCTCAAGAGAATGAAATGATTTTCGTCAATGATTTTAATTGTAAAAGCACTTTGTGTATATAAAATCATGTGATAACCGCACTTTCACGACACAATTATTTTCTGCAAATATAAGTTTTATTGCGAATACGTTTTCTAGGTTTAAAATTATTTTAAATTAAGAAATTTAACTTGGTTGGTTTAGTGATAAACTATTACGGTTAGGTTCTAAATATGGAAACAAATTAAAATAAAATTTTACTCAATTCCTAAGACAAGAATATATTCTAAGTAAACGTATATCAAATAAGGAGCAGGTTAAATTTTCCGTTAATAGCTGCTAAAAATGAAATTAATAGTTTAGTAAGGTGGCAAGTTCTGTATTAGTTTCAAATATTACAGAAATCGTGATTTCAAATAGTTTTACTTCGGCATAAAAGCCAATACCATGAGTTAGTTTACCACAATTTCTTCCGTTATTAAGACGTTTATACTATAAGGAGATGTATGGATCATCATCATTTCCCTTAGTGACTATTACTCGTTTTTGTATTGAAAAAGCATGTCAGCCGTCAACTATAATGATGTCAATAACCATATAACTATGATTATCCTCACTGGCGGTGCCGATGAAAAGCTGGTCTTAAGATACAGTTTTATGTGAAAATAAAATTGTCCGAAAATATTTTTTTAAACGCAAAACAGTACTTTTTTCCGAAGGAGATGTTATAATTCTATGAATGAAATTTATTAATTTCAAATGATTTATTGTTATTCTAAATCAATAGTTAATTATATAATTAACTATTGATTTAAAAAATTAAATTCCTATACATTAATATAATGATAATAAATGAAAAACTTATAAATTGTCGTTGTTCGCGGTTCGACCTATTTAATTTCTAAATATACGACATTAGTATCGACCATTACGTTTTATAATATGAAAATCTAAAGCCTAATGTATTATTTAGACATCGAAAAAGTATTTTAATCTGTACTTGTTTGTTCTTAATGATAATAATGTAAATAAAATTGATAAGAATATAATTAAATTCAAAAAATTTTTGGAAATAACTTCAATATGAAATCTGGATATAACTTCAATATGGAAACCTTTATATAATAATTTATTTCACTTGACATAAAAATATATCAGTATATAATAATATCGCAGCCTCAGTTATACGAAACGGGAATTGGGCGGGGATGAATAGATATTGTATTTTTAAAATTTCCCCGGTTTTTGTCTGAGTGGTTAATATTTTACGATAAACATTTTCTGAAATAATTTGTAGCAAGTTTTAATAGTTTATGTTTGGATAATTATGTGATTACAATATTATTGTTTTTGTGGAATATTTTTATTTTATTATCGCCTATAATTTGAGTCACCATTTTATACGAGTAATACAATCAATCATAATATAACTAAATTTATCTAGACGAATATTCAATGTATTTCCTCAAATTATCGTTGTGCTTTTACTTAGCACAAAGTATGTATTTCTAATTAATATTTATAAATGGTAATTCGATGAATCCTGAATGATGGAGGGATTCTTAAATTGATTCAGTTTGAAAACAAAATAAAAATTTGGTTAAATTGCTTTAATTCTAGTAACGTGGAAAATTATTTATTTTCATTTTGGTTAAACAGTAATTTTTCTGCATTTATATTTATAAATAAATAAATAACTCATAAATGGAAAATTCAAATGAGCTCTGTTCTAAAAAAAAAATTAAAGAACAAATACTTTCTTGGAAAGTACTTTGCTTCACAATAAATTTGGTTTTCGAGAAAGAGCAACACATTTATTTTTCTTGACAAAAGCTTAAAAAATTATTTACATTTCTTTGTATCTCAGAATTGTAACCATCACTTAACTATAAGTCTCTGACATAGTTATTTGAAGTCCACATGAAATATTTACTTAAATTTAATTCGGTTCCAAAATATAAGGGCCGTATATAAAGAAAAACAAACGGTATACGGAATAAAAGACGAATTCAGCTTGTTCCAAAGAATAAAACAGGGGAAAATATATATCTTATGTATTTCATGAATTTTCTCGTGAATAATATTTGTTTTTGCTTACTTCGAGAAAATCTTCTGGTTTCTCTTGAAGTTGGATCATTTTTAAAGAGTCGATGTTAAAAAATTTACAGTGACTGAATCCAACTATTGTATAGGAAGCTACCGTATTTAATTTAATAGCAGACTAATGTCGTAAATTTGCTAATTATTAAAACTTAACATAAATTAGTTTAACATAAATTATTTTAGTCCACCATATATATATTTTAATACAATTTCGTATTTTGATTTCGAAATACTTGGATTATAATGCAAATTGTGTATCCTGATACTTATGAATAATATCTTAACTCATAATTTCAAGTCACTTCCCAGAAATTTATTTTGAGCTTTAAAAGTTAATTTGAATACTATCTGTTGTTGTTTTCCGACATATACAATCTATGTGTATTCTCCGGGAAGCAATACATGATTAATAATTATTTATGTAAAGTGGACCAAGTGCGTGATGCAGCATACATAAAGAAGAGTTCAGTAATTGAAGTAAACCTTTTGATATTATCTAGGCATGTCTATTAATATTAGATGTTTCAACTAAATGTTAGTTTTAGTAGATTTTTGGCTTAACCCCTCGCGTAGGTCTCAATGAAACTTAATTCTAGCTCGAGCTCGCAGACATCATTTCCTCAATATCGGTACCCGCGCCATGTCGATAAAATAATGTACAACTACGAAATTAATGATTCTATTTTAATTATATAATGTCATACCGTATCTAAATTTGTTTTCAATAGATAAAAACAAATTTAGATACGGTATAACATTATATTACAAAGGTAAGTAAACTGTTAGAACTTTAGAACCCAAGAAAATGCAAATTATCAAACTTCTAACATCGAAAAAGATAAAATGTCTTCAAATAGATTATAAATATTAATTGAATACTGAACCGATTCAGTACTAAGAATAGCGGTCAAATGTAGTAAAACAGTCAATTTTAAAGATGATTTAAGGGTAAGAACAAAAATTATTTTGTTAATTGACACATCGCTTTATGTTCATATTCAAGAAACTCAGGCTTCAAAGGAAATCTGGAACAATCTAGCACGTGCTTTCGATAATGAATGGTTTTCACTATGCCTTGCCCTGATTAGAGATCTGTATACGACAACTCTTTTGGAAGGTCAAAACTTAAAAAGAATATGTTAACAGAATAATATCCACGGTGCACAAACTTCGAAATAAAAAATGTCCAGTCAAAAATGAATGGCTTAGAACAATGCTGCTCTCCGGTTTACAAGAATCATATAAGCCAATTACGATAATAAAATGCAAGAATAAACGACAAAGATAGCAAGGCATTTGCAACAAATGAAAATTTTAAAGGGTCAAAGTATAAATATAGTTCTTAGAAAGGACCGTTATGTTTCAATTGCAACAAATTCGGTCACATAAGAGTTACTTAAATTATATCAAACCTAGTACAAATATTGGAAAAAATTAGGACAATATTTGGAAATGGTTTTTCATTGTGGAAACATTTTTAAAAAATCGTGACTCCCGTTATGTCATAATTATATAAGCTTCCAGTTATGTTTCAGTTTATAACTAATTTAACTATGAACTACTTCCACTACGTTCCGTTGTATTTGCCATATTATGTTACAACCGTTTGACTTACTGAAATAAGTAAATTATTTAATGGAATTTTATTTCAATTCTTTTCTGCTTTGATTATGATTACTTCAGTTCAACATCACTTTATTTCAATTTACTATAACCAATTTAATAAATTTGGTTTATAAATACTTCTAAATTTAGTTTAGTTAACAACATTTGCTATATTGTTTTGCTTTAACTATCTATAATTTAATTTTAACAACGATGTCACCCAAAGTGGTAATATGAAAAAATAGTCAGATTGTATTGAAATTTATTATGACCATATTGTTTGAGTTATACTATAGTTATATACCAAAATTTCGAACGCTTTGGTTTTCGAAGGTCATAAATTACTGTCGATATATTTTAATTTAATTTTCTTGTACGAACACGTTAGAATTAAAAAAATATGATTTTTACATAATCTTTTTCGTTGGCATGTGTTTATCTATTACCATATCCTAGTTAGGGCATGGGTATCGGTGTTTGGTAATACCACAATACCGGTAATACCGGCCTTTGAATCATTTCTGTTAGTATAGGAATGGAGTACAGAAACATCAAAAAACCCGTTTTTGGTTTTAATAGAAAATGTTTCGGTTTGTAGATGTTGGCAACACTAGTTTAACTTGACAACACTACCGTGCTCAGTGCTCAGTATAGCGATACAAAATTTCGTTAAGAGAGGAATACACGAATTTTAGCTTAAAGCTTATTTAGCAATCAAGTTAAAGATACCGTCCAAATATTTGATTATTCATAAATAAACGGAGCAACCGTTTTTGGTGCAATATATTTTGCTGTTGTATTACATGTGTAATATACCTGAAGAACTTGCAGTGTCCTTCAACCATCCAGCATTCCGATCACATTTAGACCGGGCAAACAATTTTTGACGCCGGTATTGATTTTAATTACTTTCTATTTCCTGTTAAGTATTAACATCGTTTTGTAAATAATTATTATACAGTTCAGTTAAGTGAAGATAGTGACAATGATTAGTAAGAAAATCTTTGTTGATCAGGTAAGCAAAATAAATCGAAGTATAATTTGTAAATAACAATTTTTGTGGGATTTAACAGTTTAGTATTATAAATGCAAAAGACAGGATTTATTTTAATTGCTTTGAATGAAATTTTACAAATACCTAACGAGCGATTACCTTGAAAATTTCAGTTTGCTTAGAAAACTTTATTAATTTCCGAGCAATGTGGTGCGCGCATTACAAACTTGTTGTTAATAAATTACTTTTACTACCGATTAGCATTTAGTCAACTTAATTTAATTTTTCATTCATAAAACTAGTAATACTAGTAGTAATAAATATTAATTTTTTCAGATATTAAAATATTAACATATCAAGAAAACGAAAAATACAAAAACAAGTGCGACAATAAATCGACAGTTTTGTATTATTTTCTACAGTCGGAGGATGCACAATCCGGTAAATGTAACGTTTGCTAGAAAACAATTAAATGTATCGGCGGATCAACATCAGAATTGCGAGTCCATCTAAAACAGTTTATAGAATTGACCTTATCATTGAGAAATCATCTAATACATCAGAGCCCTCTACATCTTCTCAGATCCAACTACCAGCACCAGGTAAATGTTCATCACCAACTGACAGCTTTTAATCAGGACCTATTAAACGTACTGATTCGCCATCGTGTTCGAGAAAAAGAAAGTAACTAATTTTTTTCCAAGTTCCCACAGTACTGAAGTTACTATAACTAGAATGGCTAATTTAGATGGGATAATTTAAAAAGACTTTTTAAAAAAGTAGGACAAAATGATTTGCCTGAAAGGCCAAATGCGATTAAAAATATCATAATAAATTACTGCAAAAAAGAGAAAAACAATTAATTTCAAAGTTGAAAAGCATGGTTAAATATGTTAATAAGTTTTCATTGCCATGATTGGACTTCCACAAGGAACCATAGATATATAATGTCATTTTATGAATCTTGGTTTAATCAAGATTTAATCGATCATGCTAGCAGAGACGTGCATCAGGTTTTTGAATAAAAATATATCAGAGTTTGAACTATTACAAAATTATGATATAATAGGGATTAAAACCGATGAAGCTAGTGCTATGCGAAAATTTGGTGGGAGCATTAGCGCTTTACATCAGGTGTGTCTGGCCCACGGTATAACCTGGCAGTCACAGACGTACTTTCTTTTGAATAGATTTCCACCAGCTGGAAGTCCGGGAATCTGGGGCCAAAACCTCTGATAATAATACCAACGCCAATGATGATGATAATTACACAGAGGAAGGATTTGCGGTTATCCATGAAGGAACTACTTATTCATTGCTTCAGAATTAAAGCAGTATCATAAAGAAAGTTCGTGATATCGTCAAAATGTTTTCCTAATCTCTGACAATAAATTATATCTGTCTACAAAAATATGTTAAGGAACAGGAAGGGGCAGAACTACGAAGTATTTTACGAACAGTGTTTAAAACCTGGGCTAAATACAAGTCG
The DNA here is from genome assembly GCA_039881145.1 of Druceiella hillmani. Classification (NCBI taxonomy): domain Eukaryota; kingdom Metazoa; phylum Arthropoda; class Insecta; order Lepidoptera; family Hepialidae; genus Druceiella; species Druceiella hillmani. Next base: position 13,290,995 of record JAYKKI010000042.1, on the reverse strand, counting down.
AACTCACGCAGGAAGGGTTTCGTAGCACCAGACCACTTTAAATTGAAAGTTTGTTTTTCTCAAAGACACTGTGAAAAATATAGTTTTTACTACTGTTAGTACGGTAAATATTATATACCTCAATAAATTTACACCATATTTTTTTCAAACCACTATTCATTGAAAGTTTATTTTAAATTCTACCACCCTAAGTACAAAAGGGGACCTTTTTTTAAGATTTTAGAAGTACCATCTCACCATCCATTGACTTAAATAAAAAAAATAATTTGGAACATTTATATTATTTTTAAGACTTGGAAAACGATACTTTACATGCCTATGCCCATTCGATTTTTTTCAAGTATGGAGTGTCACCTTTATTTTTTTTTCTAATTTCCTTTTTCGTCGTTTATAGAAAGTATGTACCACCTAAATTTAATCTATATTTTGCGAATTTACTCCGAGTGAAATTGCTGTAACGATAGACAGACAAGAGGAAATTTTAAGTGTTTATTTTTGCCATTTGGCTGGTTACTGAATCCTAAAAATGAAAAAAATGGTGACGGGAATGTTTATTTTGTTTGAGATACCTGCCCAGTCCAAACACACTAAATCATGCGGGCGAAATATCCTAATTTTTTATGTATCAAAATGTTTTGCATTTTTGATAGAACTATTAGTACATATCAAAAATATATTACATAAAACATTATGCTACTCCGAAGCATCTACTTTCAAATTTTATATCCATGGATACAAAAGTAGAGAACCTAAAAGACTATATCAGACGAACGGCAAGTGAATCGATATGACAAACATATAATGATGTAAATTAAAATAATTTACCTATGCGGCCCCAAAAAAGTACTTGCAAACTTTTAAATAAATTTTCAAGAATGCTAACTTGTTATGAACTATTTAAAAAATGACCACTAACAAGCTCACTCGTATAAAAACTTTCTGCGATAAATAATCGAAATCGTATGTCTTATCTAATTTACGATGTAAAGCGTAAAACGTTAATCAGTAAAACTATAATTTACAATAATCGTTATGAACGGAATTGGTATTTTTGGTAGTTTGTTGTGTTGGCACTTTCTTATAAACATAAGAGGAAGTGCGTTATTCTTGAATATTTGTAAGCCAGAATTTTAAGCACTTCAAGTTTCTTGCTTTCCAAAAAACTATCATTGAAGTATAAGTTTAGTCAGCCCAAAACTATATTTACAAACGTAGCAGGAATAAATCTGCATATCCTATATTTTTAGGGCTCGTTATTCAAACTAGTTATTCCTATACTTTAGGCCATATCTCTCTATCCGTCTGTATGTCACAGCCAATTTACTACTGGAATATTTTTTCAAACCCAATTAAAATTTTATGAGCTTATACATATTTATAACACCTATAATTTTACAAAATAAAATCTTAGATAATCTTCATTAAGTATAAGAATAAAAAAATCTTTAAAATCGATGTCAGTATAGGGAGGCGATCGCAGCCAAATGAGGGACAGTTTCGGCCGAAAATATTTCAAACTTCCGTAACTTGGCTAAAGATATACATCGCTCCGCTATCACAATGTCGTTTTAAAAAGCTCCTTATTATTTTTATAGTGGGTTATATAATAACAAATCTCGGTTAATTCATTTGTAACTTAGATTAACCAACTGAATATAATAACAAAGGTCGGTTAATTCATTTGTAACTTAGATTCATTTCGTAACTTAGATTAACCAGTGCATATAATACTCCAATTAAAATATTTTGCAAAGGTCGTTGTGATCACGGAAGAACGAGTTTAAATAAATAAGAACATATTTCAAGATATATTTGATATAATATCATTCTTGTAATATGGAAAAAAATATTCTTAAAATTGTCTATTCGTCTAGACGTATATTTGAATTATTTACGTATTTCACGTTCTATTCCAATTTTTAGTATAATAATTAAATTAAAATGTTAACTATATTATTGTTTAATATTTGTTATAACATATAGGTGACTTTGCCATTCAAAAATAATATTTAGACTATGGCACAATAAAATAGAAGTAACATTTCAATTGTCTTCTCGAAAATATTAGGATAATCGTAGCCTTTAATTAGTGTTCGGATACTGGCTACTATAAAGATTCAAGATGTGTCACGTTTCAAGGCATGAAATAAAATAATTGCATTGAACTAATATCAACACCATCAAATCACAACGCCTGCACTGTAAAGCGAGCGCAGAACGTGAAGAACATATAATTCTCCATTATTGTCCTATATATGGTGCAATGTATAGGACAATAATGCAGACGCCGTATCCCGTATTACGTCATTGGATACGGCGAGCTCTAAAGGCTTCATGGGAAGCTTGTATGTCGATGCCACGTAGCTACGGTGCGAGGCTTACGTATGACGCGTCACGCTCCAACGATTTCTTTCTATCAATCGCCACGTATACTTGCGCAAGTTTAGTGGAGGATTAATGTAGACTGATGCGCACGGCATATTGTAACTTTAGCCACGAGATTTTGACATGAGATAAAAATAAATCTAACGAAGGTTACACTAACTGAACAAATGTAATAAGTACCCTTTTTCCGCACTATTCATGAATTGTGGTTGAAAAACAGGGTTGGAAAAGATCGTAATTAGTAAGTATTAACTCTGTTGTCGAGAAAAAAATTTTCAAAAAACCATTTGTATCGTATCACCATACCATTTGTAGCGGTTCTAAATCATTATTTTTGCTACATTGTTCTCAAATGTAATAGTAAATATGTACGATGGATGATTGAACAAAAGTGATGAGAACATTTAAATGGACGAAATTAATTGTAGAAGCGTGCCTGATGTTTCTGTAACTGTTAAAACAGTTTATCTAAACACCTACAAATTTGATAAGTGTGATCAATAAGTATAATTGAAATATAAAAAAAGTTTGACGCAAAAATTCTGTGACACCATTTTGTCAATTGATCCTTTCTTAAATTTTATTTTTTTCGATACTGGTTTATTGAACTGTCACTATTGGTTCGTTAAATTGACTTAAACGAGTAAAGTAAAACAAAAGTGATTTTTTGCATTACAGTCCACTTAAAATATGAAATGGTAACATGGGTAATATTAAAGAATAACGAATCTGGAAAAACTTGAAAAAATTGCAATTTCTTAAATGTTTGGTAAAAAATTATCAAATTTATCTAAATTCTACATTAGAACTAAAATAATAGTAACTTGAAGTAGCGTAAAAAATATTTCAAAGTGGGAATAATATAAAAAACAAAATTGCGAATGAATTAGGGAAAAATATATCAAAAACTGTAAGAAAAAGAATAACTTGTTTCATATTTTGGCTGGGAAGGGCATGAATGTAAATGTTCAACTGAATATGTTTTTCAAAGTTAATAAAATGGAATATTAAAATATAATTTCGTGTGAAATGTTTGTAGCTCTGACTCGATCGTATGTAACAAGTAAGAATCTTAGTTTCTAATGCTGTAATTCAATTTTGCATACAAAGTTAATCTACACATTTATAACAAATGCTATGTCTACGCGTTTTTAATAAGTCAAACCGTTCTTAGTTAAAGCGGATATAACGCAGTATTAGTGGTTACCGTATCTCGATGTTAAACGTTGAACATTTGTTTAAATTTGATCGTCGAGATTAGATACGACCGGCGAGAGGGACGTGAAGGGAAAGAAGGGAGTGTGACAAATAGTGTAGCATTGTTTCGGCATGACTCTTTTGTTTTGCTGGCATCTTGATAGAGCTAAGATCCTTTCATAATCGCACGTTTAGCATTTTGTTTGATGCAAGATGAGAAGATATAGTTTGTAAGGGTGGATAGCGAGCTGTAGTTGATTGAGATCTTTAGATAGAGTGGATGAAATATGTTCTTGCAAAAACCGATAAGAACCCAAGCCGAGCGGGAATAGTTGAAATGTAGATTATAAATATTTATATATATATATATATATAAATATATATATATATATATATATATATATGTATATATATATATATATATATATATATATATATATGTATATATATATATATATGTGTGTGTGTGTGTGAGTGTGTGGGTATAATTTTTCTAATGTTTTTTTTCTACGGTGTAATTTATTAAATCCATTTTTTCCATTACATAAGATAAAATTGTATCTATTAATTTTTCCACGTCGGCCGAAATACTTTAATAATGTACTGAATAGAAATATTTATCCAATTGTTTATGTACATAAATAGAAATATTTATCCAATTAACTCATGAAAAGGTATAATATTTAATGTTATTTGGATCAACACTTCTACTTTTGAATAAATGTGTTATTTACATTATTCTCATTTTTATTATTTGTTGAATTAATACTGTATCCGTTACTAATAAAAATACAAACGTTTGATTGGATTTTTTGTAGCAAATATCATTTATAAACATGTAAAAATTATTACATATTATAGGTGTTAGAAATGTTTGTAGTTGATGCTGAGTCTAATGTGACACTTATTTATCTGCGTAAGAGAGTGCATATACATAAAAGAGAGAGAGAGAGAGAGAGGAGTCATAAGTGTGGATGTACACAAGGAAAAAGAAGAAAGAACATCTTTAACATCTAAGTATAATTTCCTCCTTTGTATAGATTCTAATAGATATTTTGCAAATTTATTCATGTTCCGAAGCGATATTTTACAGCTAAAGTTCCAACTAAATATTTTTATTAAGAAAAATCTCTAACGGGAATAACCTCCTGTAAATTTATTCATGTTTGCAACTATATTTTACTACAAACGTGCTCATCAAAACTACCAATTCTCATTATTTGACAATTTTTCGTGCGTTTCTTATCAAATAGATCTTTGAAATTGGTTCAATCTTTTTGTTAATCGTTTTATTTTCGCACTGTTAGTGCTTATGACATCTTACATTATCCAGAATTTTACAAACTCACTCATTTTAATAATACTTGTTGAAATTGAAAAAGCGAGAGATGGTAATATGTCCACAGTTAAAACTTTTTGGACAATTAAATGAAACTACGTAATGCAGTATTATTCCTATTTTCTTTAAATTCTTTGCCACGACCTAGGTTTCGTTGTATTACAACATCTTCAGGCAGTCTATTAGCAAAGATTCAATCTTAGTTATCATTTTTGAGACACGAATTACTTGGATGGAACTTAATAATCCTTAAAAATACGAGAAAGTAGCTACATATATACTCTTTTTTTTATGTTATCGTTATAATATCGATATGCTAAATCATCTCCGAGCTACGTACCACATATGTACGCATACAAAGGCAATCCCGTTTTGAAAAATGAAGTAAGTTGGCCTATTCATATAATATTAAGTCTAGATTGTATACACAAATAAAAATATTCGAACAAAAACACCATTATATTTTTTAGCTTCACTGTGATCAGGTGAAATTATACTATTAATTCATTAACAAATGTCCTTATCTGGCATACCTCTGTTATATATAGCACTAAATAAACTATTACCCCGTTTACATAACAACAAATCAGACAAACAACCTAGTAATTGTAGAATGTTGATTGGGCCGGCAAATAATACCAAGAACTCTTTAATTGGGAAGTCTGGGTTCAAAACTTCTAACGAAAGGACTCGTCGAGGTAAATCAAAAGAACACAAACACAGCGAGTGTGCTCCTCACCACTGAAGAGTTCCAGTTACCACATTTTTCTGCATTATTGGAACTTGATTATCATTTATGATGAAAGGACTCGTCAAATAATTTAATGGAGATCAACATCGGCAAAGCGGTTTCCCACCATTGAGGAGTATTCTTATAACGTTTAGGCTCCACCATCAAACCCTAGCTTATACTAGTGACCAAAAGACTCATCAACACAAAATTCCATAGGTATACTCCATAGTTTATAAGAAGTTCCTGTCACTATCTTCCGGCTTCATCATCAAACATTAATAATTTATGATCAAAAGTCTCATCGAGATAATCCAAATAAGCATGCACTACATGAAATACATGCTCACTATTTAGGAGTATTATCAAAACTCTTATGCCGTTAGACTCTTTATTTGTAACCAAAAGACTCGTGAGGAAAACTGAAAGCAGCGCAAACATCCTCTTATCGCATTTATGTGGCTTCATACAGAAAAAAATAATAATGAAAATTGATCGACGTGTCTCTGAACTATAATTGTGATACATTAAAAAATACGTCAAATTGGAAAGCTCCTCCATTTTTGATGTCGATTAAAAATATATTTGTATTAGATATATATTTCATGAATGTACAGGGATTGTTTCTGATAGCTACGTTAATACGAATATAATCGGAATAATTCGTTATACGAATTATTCGTTAATACAAATATAAAGGAGAAAGTTTATAGTAAATATCATAAGGTTGATAAGGCCAAATAAAAAAAAAAATAAATAATATCCTTTAAAATATTATTCTTTTAAATGTAAAGAAATATTAATTGGGAAATATCCATAATTTTCTTTTATTTTAAAATGTTTAACAAAAATTAATACACAAACATTAAAATTGTAGTTCAAATGTCAAACACTTTCGTCCCATAGAACGATCTCTAAATTAAGAAAGTAAGGTTACCAACTATCCCAATCTCTGCCATTTAACGAACATTAGGAATTCAAGAAAAAAATGAATCCATAAAGATATAATGTATTTTCAATATTATTAACATTAAAGCCCTATGAAAGTGAAAATACGACGTACATTCTTTCCCTCTTGTCCCTTGCCACGAAGAAAATTCCTAAAATATTTAAAACGCTGAACATAATAAATGCCAAAGTGGATTTCTTTTATAAAACCCTACGTTAGACAAGCATATAGTAAATATCCATATGCGCTTGATCCGTTGTATATAATTTAAGGTAATGCCATCCAAAAAATATTTTAAACTGGCTCCTTTGAAATTTTTGCTGAAAATTTCGTTACATAAAATGTCGCATTTTACATACTGAAGGAGAAATTTAAATTCTTGTCAATTTTGCTTATTATAAGGAGCTTTTATTAAAGGGAGGTTATAAATAGCTTTCACCATTTCACTAGAGAATAGGTAAAAATATATTTTTTTGCCCTTTTTTGGTGTTTAGTTGAGAATATTTGATATATTCCTGAAAAACTTAAGCAAGAAAGTATGTAATTTATAGATAAGTCATTTTCTAAATGAATAAAGCTAAAATATTATGAAAATAGTATAAAGATCTAAACTGTATATCGTTACGTAACGCAAATGGAATAAAACTACGTTTTAACAAATAGCTAGAATACCAGATAAACGATTACTACAATATTTGTTTGTATGTCTTTAATAAACATTTTGTTTTGTTGAAGATTACTTGTAGAAAATTATAATATTGCATACTAAAGAGTTAAAAGTTGATGTATATTTTGGCGCTAATAATGATCCGTTTTAAGAGCCAATAGTTGAATAAACTTTTTAAGAGCTTTATGAAATTATTTTAAGAGTTTCGTCAAATACTGACTAATAGATAACATTAAAAATTCATTTTAGTTAGTAGATTTTTGATGAATAATTATGTGAAAATTATTTTGGAAATCGATTAATATATTGAAAATCTGGAGTTTAGACAATAAGTAGTTTCTGCGCAGTTAGCCGGGGAAATATAATTTTTTTTTAAATCGTTAAATAATAAACAATTTTCGATTTATAATTCTGATTGACATAAACCTGATTTTCATATTCTATTAATATGATTCTGATTTTTTATATTCTGAATAATATAATGATTTACATGTCTAATTAATATAAAACGTTTTTAATATAAATTTTTAATTTTATAAAGTTACTTTAGAAAATAGATTTCGAAACAAAAGAGTGTGCTGAGTTTTACAAAATATATGAAACTGACAATTACAGTCACACAAGGTACTGAGTTTTAATTTAATATTATAAATGAAATTAGGTTTAACTTTTGTAAACTTCGATGTTTCGTATATGATTTAATTTTATGGACCTCAATATATATATATATATATATATATATATATATATATATATATATATATATATGTATGTATGTATGTATACGCGTTTACAGAGAATGGTTCGTTCACAATAGTCTAAAAATTCTTTTAAATAGACAATGTTATAACAAGTTATTTATAAAAAAAATTAGTTTTGCGAAAATCAATAGTTTAGGAGTCAGGCTTTTTTTGTACTTTTGTGAAAGTCTTCTCTTCTCTTTTTTTCTTCATTAATCACTTTTTTTAAAAACTTTTCTACTAATTTAAATGTAATTTGTTATGCAGCAAGCGGTATGCTTGCACCATTTTTGTAATAATTCTATTGAGCGTTTTTGTATTAATTCTTAGCTTCCGCTATTGTTTGAAATTTTACGTAAATTTTTTCCGTTTAAAAAAACATACATTTAAAAAAAATCATAGTCGTAAAATTTGCTTAAAATTATATAAACCACCTTAGTATATGGTAATAGTCTAGATAAAAATCATATTGATATAACTATTGCAACATCTTCAGAAATTAACACCATATCACTTAGTCACTAAATGTGAAATTTCTGCCATAATCGTAATTTCAGTAGAACTAAGTGTATTTCTTTTAAAAAACAATAATTCAACTCAAATTGACCTAAGCTATTAGCAAATCAAGGTTTATTGGCCCTAACATATAATAAATATGTTCAAATAAAATTACACCACTAGACAGAGCTTTTATAGAGCTTTTATATTTTAGAGCTTTTATATTGTACACAATGTGACCTATTGTTATCAGAAAGAGAGCAATACATACTATTTTTATCGTCAGGGCGAATACTATTACGTCTTGCCATCCTTTTTTGAATTTTGGTCTGATCTGGAGAAATACCTCTTGCAACGCCATAACAATAATGCATCATTGCGCATTCACTTGCTATATAGGATACATAAAGTCCACGTCCATATTAGCCATACGTACGATAAAACAGTTTTGCAGTTACTAAGCACGCTAAAAAGACCAAGTCACACAACCGAGTAGCCAGATCAGCAATTATCAGTTCATAAATAAAATCGGCTTATATCATATCATATCAGTTCATAATAAAGTTCAAAAATCGTTATGAATATTAATATTACTGTTGAAAAAACGTAGTAACCACACGCGTCAAAGATAGACAATAACTGCCAAGTAACGATGCTATTGGTTCAAATGATTGCTGGCTGGTGACTAATCAAACGAGTTCTAAATAATAACAATAGTCGCTCTCTTTCTAATATGCGCACAATATAAAAGTGCTCTGTCCAGAAGAGTTATTTTAACTGGACGTATTTTGTTCATGTTTAGAATAATAAACATTGATTTGCGAATAGGTAAATATGAATTGATATAATACTTTTTCGAAGAAACACACATACTTCCGCTAAAATTGCGATTATGGAAAAAATGTAATTTTTTGAGGATATTGCAATAGCCATATTACTAAATTGTTTGTCTACACTATGATCACACCTAAAGGTAGTTTTTAAGATTATTTGCAAATATCTAGTTGTATAAATTTTATGGTAGTAATTTTTATAAATATATTGTTCGAGAGCAAAAAAATTAATGTAAACTTTCAGACTGGCACAAACTAGGAATAAGTACAAAATAATTGCATGCTTGCTACATGACTATTCTTCTTCTATACCAAATTTCATGATTTAGTGGAGCAGTCTTCGTACTGTTATACTCCTACTATATTAGCAACGACACGATCATAGCGATATTATCGCTATGAGGCAATCCCTTCGTAAAACTCCATTGCTAACCAGCATTTTTATAAGTAGCTCTTTGTTATACAACCCTGACGCAATCACTTCATGGAATGCTCCATTACCAAGCCAGCACTTTCATAAGATGCACTTTGTTCTACCAATGTGACGCAATCACTTCATGAATGCTCCACAACTAAGCCAGCACTTAAATAAGAAGCGTTTTGTTCTACCACCCTGACGCAATCACTTCAGAAAAGTTCCATTGATAAGCCAGCACTTTCATAACACGCGCTTTGTTCTACCAACCTGACTTAATTACTTCATGAATGCTCTATGGCTGAGAAAGCACTTTCATGAGAAACGCTTTATTCTACCACTCTGACGCAATCACTTCGTGGAATGCTTCGCTGATGAGCCAGCACTTTCATAAGAAGCTAATTGTTATACCACCCTAAAGCAATCACTTCGCTTATTCTACCACCTAAACGCAATCCCCTCGTGGAATGCTTCGCTGTTGAGCCAGCATTTTAATAAAGAGCGCTTTGTTCTACCACCCAGACGGAATAAGTTCGTACAATGCTCCACTGCTGAGCTAGTATTTCTATGTCTATTTAAACCAGGTATATGGACACGGCTCAATTAGTTCCAGCTTAATTAGTTCAAATTTACTAAAAGCCAGTTCTAACTTAAGTTTCACTTCAAGCTCAGTTACAGTTCCGTCTCAGTCTTACCATTTCCAAGTGAAGTTTATTAAAGTGAAGTCATTTTGAAGTAAATCTGTTAAAGTTTTCATTTCTAAACCAACATCGGCCATGTAATGCCATTACTCTTATTGTAAAATTATTGATAATATAAACTGTGTTCAAATCATGAATAATATAATTTGTGTTCAAATCAACTATTTATTTACAATAAAATATATAATTTCACTATATATATTTTCAAAGAAATTTCATTCTTTTTTATTAACTTTTAAAGTGCTGTAACAGTACGAAATAGATTAGCATGAGCGGAGTAATGTCTTTTTTAAATTACAAAATCATCCCAACTTTTAAACTATAGGTTTTCTGGGAAATAAAGTTTTATGAAATGATATATCACGATATTTCTTATTCAAGAAAAATTGAGCCACGCAAACGAACAAGCCTTTATAAAATTTTACTTTGAGTATATAACACCAAATTGTGGTAACTAAAATATTACTAAATGTATTGATTCGTCTCGATACAAATAACATAAACATTACACTCGAAGCTTGATATCCAAATGCTTTAAGCTCCGTTTATAATGTAATTTTATTATTCCCATTCATTTACTTTCCCGCAGTGCTCGGATAAAATAATGTACACAGGCTACGCGTAATTAAATGTCATAATTTCGAAGTTGACACTTAGAAGGGGTCCATTTCCACATGACAGGGCAGGCATAAATGTTTTTCCCCGGGTTCAAATTAATCATTCACGTCAGATTATATGCTATATTGGGGAGAAAAATTTTAATCAAAACCTTTTAATTTTTTATTAAACTATATGAATTTTTAAATATTTATTAAAACTATGTGAATGTATATTTACAAATATCTCTGTACCTACATTATGACAAAACGAAAATATAATCATTAAATTCCTGCCAAGTTTCAATATGTTTTTGCCACGAGTGATATTAATGTAAGTTAATTTTCATCTAGATTGAAAAATTAAAAATTCATTTAATATAATTGTAGACTGGGATGTCTATATTTTGAAAATATTAATGGAAAATAATATAGGAGGATTTATAAAAGTTATAGAACACGAAATTTTCTTTTGAGAATTTCAAGGAGTTCTAATGGAGCTTTAACCATAAAATTCTATAAGGTCTCTAAGTGCAAAAATAAACGTAATTTTATTGAAATAAATCTGCTAGAAAAGAAGATATGTGCATTTGAAATTGCGGTGCAATTAAATTTGAAAAATTTACTTTCATTATGATTACAGGCGACATTAAATATGTTTTAACCATCAATCTTACGGTTAATTTTAGAATATTTTTTAAAGTTATATAAACGAGTCAAGCAAATAGTTAATAATATTATAATAAATTTGAAAAATCTGTTAAATACATTAAATAGGTGATGATAAATTGTTTCATGTGAACTATAAGCACACCGATTACTTAGAGAGAGAGAGTTATATTGAAGTTACAAGGAGAGACGTCCAGTGGAGTCCCAAGGAATAAAGACATGAATATAATTTATAGTTAAAACTGGACTGGTCAGAATTAAGGGAATTTTCGACTCCAAACTTGCAGTGCAATATTGAATGTGCTGGGAAATACATTTAGTAACATATTTCAATCTCCTCTTCTTTTAAATGTATGAACACATATTGAAAAAAATATAACAAACATTTTGAAAACAACGTTTTACGCTTTGGGTTTTTGGAAATAAAAAAAAAATTTTAATCTTTCTAATACAATTTCAATTATTTACCAAATTCGTCCGATAAATCGACTCATGGGTAGTACAAGTTATGTGCATTATTACATTCTAAATCTCGATACGACCCGCAAATAAATACAAAAAATAAAAGCTTTAATCGTAGCACACCGCTAAAAGGGACATCGCAGAATTATATTTGAAATGTGGCAAGCAAATGTTAAAATATATATGTACTTATGAATTTTGGCTGAAAAACTTGTCCGGATAAGCAAAAAGTCGTAAAATAGTACTGTTTTTTAAAATATAAATGGTTTTGTGAATAATTTGAGATATTGTGTTTAAATATAAAGTAGACCCCTAAATTTTGTGTACTATTTTAAATATTTTATTCTATAATTGAAACGATAATAAGTAGTATCTCATTGACGCAATTTCTAATGGCTAAGTTATTCCAAACTCTACCGTTGAATCGTTTAACTCATTAAGCAAATAGAGAAACGAGAGCAAAATTTCTTGAAAAAAATTCAAGGCACTGAAAATATTGCGGTAAATAAAAATATGTCACATTAAACCACATTTTTAACATATAGCAGAGCAATAAAGAAATTTTACATACGAGATACATGCAATACATTTTATTAAAATATTTATTCAAAAACTTATTGGATAGTTTCTTTGATTTAAAAACTTATTAGATAGATGGTAAGATTTAGCGAAACAGGTAATAATCTAATGAAACTAGCTTTATGCATATTGAAAAACGTATAAAGCGATTATTATGGTAATTAAAAATATGGAACCCGATCTCTTATTTTTTGCAACCATATTAGCATCGACGAGCAAGAAAGATATGTTTTGTTCTGGATACAAGCTATTAAATATCTAATAATAAATATTCCAAATAAATTCCTTATACAATTTTCCTTCGAATTCTTTTAAATAGCTTGAATATCGTGGTAAATAAACATATTTTAGATAAACCCTCATTTTTAGCAACAATGTTAGCATGGCGCAGCAAGAAAGGAATTTTACGTTCTGGAAATTTACGCTATAAATAATTTAATATTAATGTTTTGATTTAACAATTCCAATCAAATTTGAACACTTGTCAAAATTTATTACTTCCGTCCTAACTCATATAAATATACGCATTCTATTTTTTGTCTTTTTAAACGCTACCCACCATTATCCTCGTTATTACTAACGATACTGTTTTTATTTTTTTAGATATACATTGTATATACTGAAACATCTATTATAGCTTACCAAGCCACACACTTTTTAAAACTTACTGATGAAACTGACTGGAGGATGTATTTATTGTTAAAATGTTGTATTGTTTGTATTGTTAAAATGTTTGCCTGTATACTAGTTGAGATATTGATCCGAAGTATTGAAGATTATTTTAAATTATTATCATTCATGAAACAATAGCATTTACGCGAAATAATAGTAAAACAATAGCAGTTAGCAAAATTAATATCTTGGAATACCCTAAAAAATAAAAAAAGAACTTGAAATATCTAACTAATAGTAACATCACTCTAACTTTGAGTAAGTGGTAATAAAAGATTAGGAACAATAATGAAATATAACTGTATATACATGAAACAATGAAGTTTATTATAAATGGACATTGTGTGTATTGTTAAAATATTTGACTGTTTACTAGTCGAGATATCATTTCGTGAAACAATAGCATTTACGTGAAACAAAAGCAGTTTTATATATTTCAATCATTTAAAAAAAAAAAGATCTTGAAATATCTAATTAATAGTAACATCACATTAATTTTGAGTAAGTGGTGATAAAAGATTAGGAACTCTAATGAAAGATAATTGTATATACATGAAACAATAGGAAAATGCTAATAAGTATGAATAATATTGAGGGCAACTGTAAAAAATGGATATTAAATCGGCCAAGTGTAAATCTACCTCGCTGTCAAGGATTTCGTATCTCGTTTAAAGGAAATTACATTATTTATCGCGACAGTGCCCTAGTCATTACCGATATGAATTTCGTGGCACATCCAAATTAAATTGGAAAGAGCCTATGTGGCGCAAAGCTGACCAAATGGCACGTCGCAACGTGTGTTAGATGTTTTACATCAACAACATCAAATGATATATATATATATATATATATATATATATATATACATATATATATTTATTTATATATATAAATATGTATAAATTTTAATTTCTTTTTCTAATGTGTCCTTTGCCCATCTTCCACCCTCTAAAACTCCATACAAATATTTTTGGGTGGTAGGTATTGTCGTACATATATTCAGTTAACAATTTTCATTGGTATTTGAAATTTTTAGGTTTAACTTGAATTGCTTGACAAAAACAACTTGATACGCGGGCAATCGGAAACATAAGATATCTTATAAAGGTTTCATTTAGTCCCTTTAAAATACTGATAAATAAAATTCAAATACCTTTTTACAAAGATCCATCCGAACAAAGATCTATTGTGAAATCGAGTCATGCAATTATTGTAAGTAAATAATTCTAACTGCTCCAATATTAATTGCATACAGTTAAGTAACAGTTAATAAGGAAGTAATAGATATTAACATCCGGCTGATAGGAATAGGGATACATACTGGCAAAACTGTTCCAGTAGATTAAAAGCTAATTTGTGTATATATATATATTACGCAATGAACAATATCGTCACAGGCACGTTATTTTATGAGTTATATAAAAGCACGCTATTAATGATGTAAAACCAATCATGTTAATTCCATTTCCGAAATGAAAACACAGCTTGTAGCAAAGTCTAATCCATGCTTCATGAATATTTTTCCGTTTTAACGCTTAAACATTTGAATCATAGAAAATGCAAAACGATAATGCCAAAAACAAATATAAGCCGAGGGCACCAGGTTGGCATTTGCCCAAGATGAAAGATTGAATGAGCGCGGAACGCGCCCAACAATGATCGAGCACGAGCTACATGTCCGTTCCCGTTACGCCTGGGACTCTTCATCAAATCCAAAATTAATGCAAAGCTCGTGTTCAGTGTTTGGGAAGAAGCTGCTAATGTTGCTTATTGAACTATTCACTCAAACATCGAACATTCGCAACAAATAAAATTGAAGTATTTCTGTACGGAAACTTAAATATTGTTTTAGGTCATAAAAACTTCACTATAATTAGAAGTAGCCCATAAATAGTGATTATCATAATTAATACGGTACGCACGTAAGTACGTTAATTTGAAAATAATTGTACGAGAAATATATATTTATTTGTCTGAAATCGTGACACAAAGGACGTCATGTTTTACTTGAACGGTTTCTGCTCATTTTATTGAGTTATACTCTGAAGAAAATGTAACTTGACGCATTTTGTTTATGTTTTCATAGTTATTTCTATGTAAACCAATACATTTGCAAAATTATTAATATTGTCACAAACGTCACTGCAATGGTATATTCTTTACCATAGATGAAATAAAAAAAAGTGAAATGTCCCTTTGGTCCATTTGTATATATATTTGTCATTTTATATTTTATTGTAAATCATATTTTTATCAATTTCCCAAATAGTTTATAGCGTATTGGCAATTACTAAAGACAAGACACTAAATATAAATTTAATTCATAGCAATAGCATAAGAGTTGTTTGTACGTGCTACAATTGTAGGACAACAACTTTAACATTTTCATTGAAAACATATAAAATATAGAGTTATAATGTTTAAAATTTAACATCTTAGTGAATTGAGTAGTTTTAAGCACAAAATCAAAGCAAGATATATAATATTATGTACATTGTCCAAGATTATTTCAAGAAATTATTACAATTATTTCAAGAAAGTTTGGGATAACACTTCGAATAATAAATTAGTATTTTACTTTATTGAGTATGGCGATTTAGGTCGAAAAGTGGATTTTTTTCAGATATAGTATCAAAATATAAGTTTAATGATAGGACTTTGTTAAAGACATAATTAATATAGAAGCTATATATACAAACTAAGTTTCAATTACAGGAAAAATATTTTCATCGGACATAATTTCAGTGTCCCTTGCTTCACCTTCTATTATTTTAATTTTTATGTCCCTATAAAATCTATTTTAAACTTAGCATGTTATATATAAGCCCATGGTGCGTCTATATTTTTGGATAAGCTCATTAATTCCGAAGGTCAAAAAATCACAATCGCTGGAATAATATTGTTTTTAAAAGGGTGATATTGTTATTACATATTTGTGATACTAGTAAAAAAAATCGATGTCAAAAGCGATGAAATGTATGTATTTGAAGAAATATATTATTTTGGACACTATTAACACCATATTGGTCCAAAATAAAATATAACAAGAAGGCCATTTTCACTGACTTCTATTATACAAGTTCACTGGACTGATTATATCACATAAAATTACAGCTATGTTTCGTGCTTAATTCAAATGCCGCCACGGACGTATTGGGAATTAAAATTGACATTTTTTGGCATATGCTCAAAAGTCTCCTTTGTATCAGTGTATTATACCGCAATTCATTGTAACGATACAAGATAATGTCACATGGTTTTGTGTAGACACTTTTTTATCTTTATATTATTTTGTTTATCTTAGGAAGCACATAGGAAGTGAAAAAAATTGCCTAAGTACGATTTTGATTTGTATCAAAAGAAAAACTTTACAACTGCCTCTCAGTCTCGCTATTGTACAGTAAAATAAAAAAAAAACAAAGGAAGAAATATAATCACCATCGCTGTAAGATTAATTCAAGGAATTTTTACACATACTTTTTGCGATACTTCAACGTAAACTAAAAATCTAAACAGTATTTTGAATATTTATTTATATTTCTTAAAACATAATATATTTCTTTTAAAAACCCCATGCCCCACTTACATATTTATCCAAAACGCTGGGTATGTGGACGAACATATGACACATATTATTGTTGTTAAGAAAATATTGTACGTGTCAGCTTCTGGAATGAACTCCTTAATTACGATTATCTTGCAATGTATAAAATAGGTAACACTTTATATAGATTTAAATATCATCTATCAATATACCTCTTACCATTAAGGCAACGTTCATAAGAAACGCATTCGCTCTACTGTTTTTTCGTTGACTAATGATGCAAAACTGGTCTCTACGAACATTATTTTAACGGTAAAATATACAATCTATGTTAAGGTCATACAATATGTGTCAATTTAAGGCCCTTTCTAAATATTTGTGAAAGAATATTTGAAATCGGATGATTAGTTTCGGAAATTACCTCCTACATCCAAACTTAAAAAAATTAACTTTTTTAACATATAAATTTTTTTAAACGGGACAATAAACAACCAATGTTTTCCTTCCAAGGTCCTTTACCGAACATGGTGTCATAAGCGTTATATGTATAATAAGCTTTAGATGAGTATCAAAAACCTTCATCTACTTTCAAAATATTCATCGTATTCCTTAATTGAGAATTTATATTTAGAAAAAATAGAAGAAAAAGGGAAGGAATGTTTTCCTTATTTGAAGCAGTTCCATTAAATACAACGAAATTAATCTTATTAAATATTACATTAAAGTTGCAGTCATATATTATCCAATATTTCGTCTGTTTTTTTGGGTTTCAAGAAAAGAGAATACGTTTCACTTCACTTTTCACTATAATAATAATGAAAAGTGCGGCTGGTATTGATAAAAGCCAAGGAGAGCCCTTCATTTTAATGTGAATTATTTTTGGTCATTTGTATTAAAATATTCTATATCTACAATTGTTTTTAATTGAATCAAAGCATACAGGACACGCTCAATAGATGTATTACAGGTTTTGGCGGGATTCCTACCTGCCGATCTGTGACGCAGAACGCACGACTAATTTTGAGTCGGCACTAGGAAAGAATTACGATGCAGAATAACTCATTTCGTGTTTCAAGTAGATAAATCCCTGATTACACAAAAAAAACGCATTTTTGTGGTTGTCTGTGCTCACTGGCAGACTAGATGACCCACGCCGAATTTCAAAGGCAAAACAACAGTAAATTTTTTCCTCCACTATTTCTGAGCATATTGAGAAAATCTGGCTCAAACCTAACTATTTTAAGTTGCAAGTTCTTTCGGGACATAGCGCCTTGCGCGCAAACATATTTAGATTCGCACTTCGAGAGGGCTAGGCCTGAACCTGGGGTTACGAGGCGCAGGACATGGAACATATTTTATTTAACTGCAGAGACCACGAGGATGCGCACATGGTTTTATTTGAGAGTATGCCTCGTGAAAGTAGAGTAGAAGCAAGTGGTTTCTTAGAACGTAACTCCTTTGTTCATCGTGACTTAGTTAAAAGTGGACCGAGCTTTGAGTCATTTAGAATGTGAGCTAAATGCGTTTTTGAAAAAATGGAGGCGCTAAAAGACTTTTTGCGTAGGGACCCTGTTTGGTCCTATTAGGGACTTATTAAGGGACCTTCGAAGGTGTCTTTTTTAATATGAGGGGGATTCTTATTGATCCCTGAAGCGATCCTGAGACAGGCCGTATGAAAAGGTGGGAAAGGTTTTTTGATTCAACTTGATGCGACTAAGCAGGCGTTATGGTTCACATTCTTTCGAATCACTCGAATGATAAATTATACAGTATATGTCGTATGTTCTTCTACCTTTCACAGCGTTTTGGGTAAATTTGTAAGTAAGACATATTGTTTTCAAAAAAATAACAATATGAGTAGATATCTGAAATATTGTTTAGATTTTTCGTTCACATTGAAGTTTGGTATTTACCAAAATCAGTGTAAAAATTCCCTGAATTCTTTTTAGCGAAGGTAATTATATTTCTTCTTATGTTTTTTTAAATTTTGATGTAGAATAGCAAAACTGAGAGGCAGTTGTAAAGTTTTTCTTTGGTTATAAATCAAAATCATACTTAGGCAATTTTTTCATTTCCTCTGTGTCTCTTTAGATGAACAAAATAATAAAAAAATTCGGAAGTGTCTACACAAAACAATGTAACATTATCTTGTACCGATACAATGAATTGCGGTGTGATATATTGATATAAAGGAGACTTTTGGGTATATCGCAATAAACGTCAATTTTAGGATCCAGGACGTCCTTAGCGGCGTTTCAAATAGGAGCAAAAAGAGCCTAGAGGTCAGTGCACTGGGCATTTTGATTGTATGTTACTTTGGGAAAATATGATGTTAAAGTTTATTTCATAATTGTTTACTTTAATTTTACGAATTGTTAATTTTATTGATGTCATATATATATAAAAAAACAATGTCATCCTTTAAATAATATTTCTATTCCAGCGATTTTGAAGTTTTTGAACTTCAAAAACATTGAGTTTACCAAAAAATATAGATGCTCCATGTTCTTTAATATTATTTGCTAAATTTAGAAAAGTTTTCAAAGAGACAAAGGAATGAAATTAAAAGAAGGTGAAGCATTGGGAAATGAAGTTATATTTTGTGAAAATAGTTTTTTCCGTACAATGAAACCTTGCTTTTAATGTAGTATGTCTTAAACAAAGTCTTACAATTTAATATATTTTTGCTACTACAATGAATAAAAAAATCCACCCATTTGACCTAAACCTTATTCTTATTAAATTAATAAGTAACACATTAATTATACGAAGTGATCTTAACCCTTCCTTAAGTCATCAATGACTGACTTAGACACTATACTTTTGAAAGGCATGTTTTTTTAACAATAGTTGTAAGAAAATTTCAGACTTCAGAGTAATTAGAGTGTCAAAGAACTCACTAAACTCTTTATAATGTTTTATATTTCGCTTTGGTATAGTCCTTAATACTAGTCAGTTTAGTAACATGTTGCTAAATTTTAAACATTATGAATACATTAAATATTTATTTGATTGAAAGGCAAGGAAAAATATTAAAATATTCGAAAGAATTAATTTTGTTACATTCCACTTGAACATTGCTAAATTGACGGTTTAATAAAAAGTAATTTAATATATGCTATAATTTTAACAGTGAAGACATTTGGAAACAAAGTTCAATTTAATTTAAGAGTTATTTTTCAAGAACAAAAAAACAAATATTAATATTTATACGACCTGAAACCTCTTAAAATATTGTTAAATTATATTTTATTTTATATCTTTTAATGTAATTAATTACATATTTTAAGCCTTTTTTCATAAAATATACGTATACAAACACACATACACACACACACACACACACACACACACACACATATATATATATATATATATATGTATATATATATATATATATATATATATATATATGTATGTATGTATATATGTATATATATATATATATATATATATATATATATATATAGATATAAATTTTTTCTGGTATACCATTTGCCCAACATCCACCTCATAAAATTCCTATGAATATTGGTATATTGGTATCTGATGACATACATATGTTAACATTTATTTGTATGTAAGAATTTGAACTACGTGTAAATCCCCCCCCCTATGTCATTACATTAAGTATTATTAAATACTT
Source organism: Druceiella hillmani (assembly GCA_039881145.1). Lineage (NCBI taxonomy): Eukaryota > Metazoa > Arthropoda > Insecta > Lepidoptera > Hepialidae > Druceiella > Druceiella hillmani. The sequence continues at coordinate 13,270,373 of JAYKKI010000042.1, read as the reverse complement.
ATTGCACTACAAAATCCACATTCAGATTTAAAACCCTCTATGAACGAGATAGATTTACACATGGCCGTGTTAAGTCTTTAAACCTTTTTGGAAGGGTAACAAATGATTTAATATTTTCTAGGAGAATTGCGAAAAGCGATATATGAATTATTTTGGTATATATATATATATATATATGAATACGAATATTTAATGAAAAAAGACTTTAAATATGTAATAATTTTATTAAGGTTAGTTGTAAGCAATAATTTAAACACATAGTTACGATCTATCATAATTTTGCTTTGGTTTGCATGATATTTTCCTTCGTCACGATATCGTGAACCGATCCGGATCATAACAATATGATACGATGTTGGGGTCGAATCGAATAGTGACGATCCGGTCTTCCAAATATCATATCGATTAACCCACCATGGAATAAAAATCCTTTTGAACTTTTGTAATAGTTCATCTATTATTTAGTTAACTCAGTATTATATACACAATAAAAATAAAAAAATAATATATTAAGAACATAGTAGGTAGGAGGTGAAAAATATAACTACATTTGGATAGACTTATATAGATGTAGACTACAGGTTGTTATTATTATTTGATATTTCTATGCTCCCTTTCTTGTTAACAGATTATTTATTACTTATGAAAAAAAATTCGCAGATGAGAGTACATAGAGAAAGCAAATCTGCCGGTGTCCGCCGCCAACCGCCCAGAAAATATTTCAAATATTATATATTAAACACATTTGATAATTTAGTGCGAATGACCGTATGATTAGATTGTATCCTTAATACGATCCATTCAAATTGAATGGTTCGATTCAATATAGGTACACCTGTATCGATTCAAGCCTGTTTCCTATTTATTTGACCGATATAAAATATTGAATGATGCTTAATCGAAACTTGAAAGTTCAATCGTGAAACTCTGTTGTGAATAATGCTTATCCGTGAACAAATGCGGTTGATTTATTCAAAAGTTACAGCGTTAGGAGCGTTGTAACTTTTGAATGCAGAAACGAAACTGAAAAGAAAAAAAATGTCTTTTTTTTCAAATTGAAAAATATATATTTAATTTTGCACTAATGTTTTGTAGGTAAGATACGAATGTTGGAACATATTTAATCTATGATAAAATGGTACAAAATGTTAAAAAATATCGTAATGGAATCATTTCAAACATCCCAAAAAGAGTTGATATCATTCCTTACACAAAAGTTGAAAAAGAAAGTATTGGATTATTACGAGTTTACTTACAGGTTAGCGGAAAACTGTTACGATAAATTTAGATCTAAAAGTTTTTGAAAAATCCACGGTGTTTGCTTAAGCCTGTGAAAGGAAAATTAAAAATATAACTACATGATCAAAGACGATATTAATATAAGTAAATAATATTATAGCAACACTGTAAAATAAGATAATAAAATAAAGTTTTTTTTGCGGTCAGAGATTTTATAAAATCCACCTGTTAAAACTCCGTCAGAATCCCTCAATATTAAAAAAAACATTTTTCCATAATTCTGTGAGCCCCTTTTATTATATTTCAATAATATTTAATTATAATTAATTATATTTCATTAATATTTGCATTATAAAAAACATGCCAATCTACAACTTTATTGTATGGATTTCTAATTTCTAAATCTAGGAAAGAACAAATTCGAACTGATGTCGTACGTGGGAAAAATACATGAAACGTTGCAGGAATTGAATGATCATATTTTCGTTTTTGTGCCATCCTACGCACAGACTACATTCGCAAATATACATTCTCCCAGTTTTAATATACAGGATCTGTTTGAAATTTTTCTCCCCAACGTAAATAAAGCTTATCATCCGAGGTGGGTGATTAATTTGAACCCGCGAATAAACATTTATCCCAATCCCTGTCATATCATAATGGATCTCTTCTAAGTCAACTTGGAAATTATGACACTGTATTACGAGGTGCCTTTGTATATTGTTTTGTTCGAGTGCTACGGGAAAGTGAATAAATAGCCATAATTAAATTACATGATAAACGGAGCTTAAGGCATTGGAGTCGATTTTCAAGAATAATTCATTTAAAAAAATACTGTCCTCAAATCTGTACAATCAGAGGTATACTAGTGACATTAAAAACTACCTCAGGATATGGTCATAGTCTGGACAAAAATTGTAGTCATGGAATTACTGCAACATTTTTAGAAATTTATATCATATGCATTAAGTCACTAAATGCGAAATTTCTGCCATAATATCAACTTTAGGAGTATTGACCGTATTTCCTTTAAAAATCATTACTTAAACTTTAGATTTAATTAAATTATTCGTTAATTAATATTTATTGGCCCTAACATACACAAAATAGGTTCAGTATAATTATTCTGTTGCAGAGGGCCTTTATGTTTTGCACATATCAGAATGAAAGCGACACACCCTATTGTTTTTGTATAAAAAAACATTATATAACATTATATATATATATTTATATATACTTTTTTAATTTAATTTTAAAATTTTTTTCTGAAAAATGTTTTTCGCTGTCGTAAAATTCTTGATTAATTAAAAATATAACTATAGACAATGGTACGGGTTCCCCTCCAAAACTTATTATATGGGTTTGGAATTAGGCGAAAATAAGAAAGATATTTAAACGTACTAAGCGCCTAAATTTTACATTAAAACTTTTAACAGCAGAAGCTAATATTGAAATCCAAATTTATTCCACATATCCCAATTATAAAACAATTTAATTTTATAAATTTTTTATAAAATAGTGAATTTACAAGAAAAATCTGGTAAATATGGCAATGTAAACCAAAGAAATAAAAAAACTCTGGTTCCAAAACTAGTATAATTATGTAACATCAGAGTTTATATAAGTAAGATTTAAGTTCATTCACATAACTAATTTAAAACCAAATCATGTAATTTGTGAGTACATATCAGAAACATATATTTTTAAACCAACAATGCACTCTCAAAAATTTATTTAAAAATTTATGCTTTAAAATATATGTACAAAAGAAATAAATATAACTAAAAATTGTTTCAGAATTATAAATCAAAAATTGTTAATTTAAAAAGATTTTGAAGAAAAAAGATTTTCTCTATGCCTATATATCCATTTAAAAAAATTTCAAAACGATATCTACACAATTCTTCTACAAAACACATCCACAAAATTCCGCACTAAATTTAATTCTCTACTGGCTAAATCGAAAAATTTTATGTCACGTAATAATTAATATTTGACGAAACTTTATAATTTTTTATTATTATCAAAATGTAGATAAATTTTTATTTTTCTATTATGCTAAGTTATAATTGTTTCCCATAAACAATCTCTAAAAATAATATCTCTAACAGACTTATAGATAAATTATAAAGTAATCACTTATCTGGTTGTCTATTTATTTGGCAAAAGGTAATTGTACACCAGTTGTGGTGCGTAGTAAGATGCACTTGAGATTTTCAGCATATTTTTGCTTTTTTTAACCTAGTAGAAATTTATCTAAACTAGACAAACTTTCTTCCTTGATTTTTCCGGAAGACTTTTCAAACAATAAAAGAAAAAGAAAGAAGCAACCCTGCTCCTGTGGCGGGACGGTAAAAGCTATTTATCGACCAGGTTTAATAAAAGCTAAAGGAAATAAGGAGCAAAATTTTCAGTAAAATTTTCAAAGGAGACAGTTTAAAATACTTTTTTGATGGTATTACCTTGAATTACACGCAAAGGACCGAGCGCACATAGATATGTACTGTATCTTTGTCTAAAGTGGGGTTTTATAAAATAAATCCATTTATTATATTTAGCATATTAAATATTTCAGAGATGTTCTTCAAGGTAATAGAGAGGAGGGGAAGAATGTACGTCGTATTTTCACTTTGATAGAGCTTTGATGATAATAATATAGAAAATATATTATATCTTGTTTATTAATTTTCGGCTTGAATATCTAATGTTCGTTTAAATGCCAGAGAGAGAGAGATTGTTCAAAAATTTTTCGCTAATTGAATAACAATTTTAATTTTTATGTTTTTTCATTTAACATTACGACATAAAAAAATTGTGGATGTGTGCTTATTCGTAATTCCATGTAATATTTATAAAAAGATAATACTTAATTTTCTTTACTTCTTTTTTGTAAATAAGTTACAACAGTCTTATTGAAAAATTACTGCAAGCTTTTCGCCGTATAATCCCATTAAATAAGGATAAATAAACCAATACTATTCCTGAAAAACAATAAAGGCTTTAATTTAAATTAATGTAGCCATCAGTAACAATCCGCGTATATTCATAAAAGTACATATAATGCACGTGTATTTTTTTCGAATTTAAAGACGGAGGAGCTTTCCAATTCGTTGCATTTGTTTTTTTATGTATTTACAACCGTAGCTCAGAGACACGCTGATCAGTTTTCATTATTTTTTTTTAAACAAATGACTTCAAATAGATCTCGTATAAGTGTGGTTATAATATTGTAATGATCTCTGGAGAAATTCGTAAAGTACTACTCGAATAAGAGTTAAAAACTTGTAGAGGAAATTGATAAAGAGTTTCAACTCACTTAACATGTATTTATAAATACTACAGTGAGAGATGACGGTTAGGACTGGTGATGGAACTGGAAGGTATTAACAGAAATCCTAAAGTACAAGTAGTCATTCAATATTCTTTTGATTTGTCACGATGAGCCTATTAGTCACAAATGGTTAGATGGAAGGACAGATAAAAGTGGTGACAAAAATTATCAATAATGAGGAGTGGACTCACCACGCTTGCGCTCGTTTGAATTTTATACACAAGCCTTTTGGTTACCAAGAGAGAGTCTGTTGGAGTAACTTCTCAACGGTGAGAATGATTCTTATATAATATTGGATCGTTTCACTTATCTCGATAAGTCATTTGATTATAAATGGTAGTCAAATTTGATGATGGAGCCGAAAGTTTGTGACAGGAACTTCTTACTGCCAAGGAATATATCGATCGAATTTGGGCTCATCTCACTTATTTTTGTAATATAAAATATCATGACTACAAAAAAGAGTGAAAATAAAATTTGTTAACGAAAATATTGAAACAATTTCAAATAACTATTGTATAAGACATGTACAAAAAATGAATAGTTTTAGTGGGCACATTTTTGATAAAATTCGTTCCAAACCTAAACAAATTTATAAAATATTCGTACTGTTTGAGGTTTTGTATTATTGAAGATAAAATAATTTATATTGAAATTTTGCTGTAAAATATTGTTTCCAAACAAAAATAAATTCGCAAAACATCTCTGTTATTAGAGATTTTTTTAATCTGTGCCAAGAAGGACTGATGCTTTGATGTTAAAATGCCTTTCCCTCTCCCATTTTTGCGTACATCTACACGAGTAACGTCTCTCTCTCTTTTATATACATGCACACTCGCAACCGCAAAAGCGTCACATTAAACTCGGTATTGACTACAAAAAACAGTAGCAGTATATAACATTTTTAAATCTTAACAAATGATATTTTCTGCACAAAAAATCCAATTAAACGTTTGTATTTTTATTGATGAAAAATCTACAATAGTTCCAATATTAATCTTATAAATAATATATTATTCGAGTATATTTTCACGACTTAAGTGGATAAATATTCCTATTTTTGTTTCTACATTAGTGACGTACTGGGTTGGCGTGTGAAAATTAAAAGAGAAAATGTTATCTTATCTTGATATTTTCTAAACAAATGTCATAAATCAATTAAATATGATAAAACAAATTTGAAAAATTGTATAAATTTAAATAAACAATTAATAGTGAATATTCATACTTGGCTCGGGTCCTTATATGTTTCCCCACAACGTACCTCATCCACAATACCCAACCTTAATTATCTCATTCAGTTTCAGCTGCCTATCCGCCCTTCCAAACTTCATCTTCTCATTTTGCATTAAGCAAAATCCGCGACGTGCGATTACGCGTGAATTTTTTTTACAGCAACATCACATATACGTAATTACAAATGTTATGCAATAGTCTCATTAATACGTGAATTACTAATTTTTTTAAAGAATCAAGATAGAGTATTATGATTTCAAAGCTTGGCTATAGTTTGTCCAGTGAATAAGTCAAAAGAGAAGTCGAGTAGATAGAAGTGGTGTTATCACCCCTGGAGCTGCAAATAATTTAACTGAGTTTTATTATCATAAAACCGATTTTAATTAATATGTCAAATTTTCAAACAAGATTATGATAGCGGAGATATGTTCATCTTTAGCCGAGTTAGGGAAGTTTAAAAAAAAAGTTTTCTATACCAATTATGATATGAACTGGTTAAATTTGTATCGAAAGTGAGATTAAATATTTCAACTGATTATTCTTTAAACACTATTTTATATACTCTCTGCGTCTGTGCTATCACATATTGCGAAATGTTCATTTCACGTAGACGTTTGAAATAAAACTAAAAAGTCATAAAATCTCTGTGTCATAAAGTCATAAAGTGCTTTGTCAATATAATGAAAGTTAGGCCTATTCTTTTTTTTAAAAAGTAGAAATGATTAACGTTACTATAAGTTATTTTCGACCATATAATTTAAGAGTTACTTGTAATGTAAATTTTATTTTGGTGATATAAGTATGACGACAAGGTTAAAAAATTGCACAGAAATTGGAATGAGTTGAATTCTTACTTAAAGTATGAAAGAATAAATGGGTTTTAAAAAATATATGTGTATATGTGCAATGCTCATTAATACCGATATCAATTTTAAATATGGAAAATAATTGTTTGTTCCAAAAAAAAAGAAATCGAAGAAAGTGAAGGCAAAATCTGACTTCGTCAGAAGTCATATTTTGTGAATGTATCATTACATGTATATATTTAAGAATAATTCCACACCATGAAAAAAAATTAAAAAATCAGAAAGTTTTGTTGTAAAATTGGTCTAGTACGTCTTCAAGTTTATATAAAGTGGTTTGTTAAGAATTTAAAATTAGTTTTTTACAAGGTTTGAAATGAGCCCACTTTGAGGACTAAAATTTTAAGTAAAATGGGTGAAAGATAACATAAATTACTTTTTAGTTTCTTGACTTGACATTTATTTCGAAGAATACTTCTCATAATAAGATACGGGAAATGTTAACTATTGACCTTTGTGATGTTTTCACATTGACTTACTTAGTCTCATTTTGATAAAATTTATACTGTTAAACATTTAGCATACTAGGAGGTTAAAGTATACGGACACATTGTATAGATAAAAATATTTTAAAAATAATATTTCTATAAAGTTCAGCATATTCGTACAAGAAAATTAAATTAAAATGTGTCAACCCTAATTCATGACCTTCAAAAACCAAAATGTATGAATTTTGGCGTAAAAAATAGTTCATAATTGACATTGATTTATTTTTGCCAAATGTAAATATTTGGCATGGAAACATTATGACCCTAATAAATTGCAATGCAATTAGACAAAATGGTAGTCAAATTTGATGATGGAGCCGAAAGTTTGTGACAGGAACTTCTTACTGCCAAGGAATATATCGATCGAATTTAGGCTCATTTCACTTATTTTTGTAATGTAAGATATCATAACTACAAAAAAGAGTGAAAATAAAATTTGTAAACGAAAATATTGAAACAATTTCAAATAACTATTGTGTAAGACATGTACAAAAAATGCATAGTTTTAGTGGGCACATTTTTGATAAAATTCGTTCCAAACGTAAACAAATTTATAAAATATTCGTACTGTTTGAAGTTTTGTATTATTGAAGATAAAATAATTTATTTTGAAGTGTTGCTGTAAAATATCGTTTCCAAATATAAATAAATTTGCAAAACATCTCTGTTATTACATATTTTTGGAATCTGTGCCAAGAAGGAATGATGCTTTGATGTTAATTTGCCCTTTTCCATTTTTGCCTACATCTACACGAGTAACGTCTCTCTCTCTTTTAAATACATGCACACTTGCAACCGCAAAAGCGTCACATTAAACTCGGTATTGACTACAAAAAACAGTAGCAGTATATAACATTTTTAAACCTTTACAAATGATATTTTCTGCACAAAAAATTCAATTAAACGTTTGTATTTTTATTGATCAAAAATCTACAACAGTTCCAATATTAATCCTATAAATAATATATTATTCGAGTATATTTTCAAGACTTAATTGGATAAATATTCCTATTTTTGTATCTACGTTAGTAAAGTACTGGGTTGGCGTGTGAAAATGAAAAGATAAAATTTTATCTTATCTTGATAGTTTCTAAACAAATGTCTTAAATCAATTAAATATGATAAAATAAAATTAAAAAATTGTATAAATTTAAATAAACAATTAATAGTGAATATCAAACCTTTCAACTATTCATACTTGGCCTGGGTCCTTATGTGTTTTCCCCACAACGTACCTCATCCACAATACCCAACCTTAATTATCTCATTCAGTTTGAGCTCGCTATTCGCCCTTCCAAACTTCATCTTCTCATTTTGCATTAAGCAAAATCCGCGACGTGCGATTATGAAAGGATCGTAGCTCTATCAAGATGCCAGCGAAACAAAAGAGCCATGTCGAAACAATGCTACACTATTTGTCACACTCCCCTCTTTCCCCTCACGTTCTTCACGCCGGTCTTATCTAATCTCGACGATCAAAGTTAAACAAATGTTCAACGTTTAACGTCGAGACACGGCAACTACTAATGCTGCGTTATATCCAATTCAACTAAGAGGAGTTTAACTAACTTACTAAAAACGAGCAGATGTGGCATTTCATATTGCAAATGACACAAGATTATCTTTTCTTGCAAAGAAAAGTCACATCATTAAAATTAAAGGCTACTCTACATTTTTGATTTACAAAGGAGTTTGAGTCACAAAAATTCCACACGTAAATTATTGTTAATTTTTAACTTTTATTAACTTTGTATACATTATACATTAGCATTGATGCTCTTTCTAGTAAAATTATTAAACAACTAATTTTCTGTCCTTCAGTTTTAGATTTATGTTTTCCATAGTTCATTTGCCAGGTATATTTTAAGATTACACCCATTTTGAAATATTTTGTGCGCCACATTTATTTGAATAACTAACATGAGTTATAATTTTCTTAGTGTTAATGAAGAATTTAGAAAATTTTACACAATTTTGTATCTAACTTTGCACAACTTGCATTTCTTTCTAGTTTTTCAAGATCCATCGCTTTTCAATACTACTCATTGTATAATTTGTTATTTTAAGTAGGGTGTAATAGGAAAATTTACTTTCGTTTTATTTTACTGATTAAAATCATTCAGAATATTGCTCATTGACAAAATAGTTTTATAGATTTTTGTGTCAGACTATTTTTTAAAATGAATTCACAATTTTTATTGGTTAAATAATTAAAAATATTTACCTATAACACTTATATAATTTATAGTTAATAAGATAAACTGTTTTAATAGTTAGAGGAACATCAGGCACAGTGACCGAAAAACGGTTTCAAGAAAACCTCATTGAAAGTTTTATGTTAAAGTTACGCAATTAATTGCAAATTTAAATGTTCTCATAACCTTTATTCACTCATATATCCTACATAGTTACTATTGCATTTGAGTAGAAAGAACTAAAAATAATTATTTAGAAGCATAATAAATGCACGATTTGATTAAAGACTTAGACATCCTTAAGGTTTTAAACAATTTGTTTTAAGAATTACGAAACGTATTTAACAAAAGAGTTAATATTTATGTATAAGCTTCGATGTCTTTCAACACTGATTTCTTCATCGTTATCACAATATATAAAAAGTGAGGAAACACGATATTTATTATTTTGTTCAATAAATCTAACATTCATTACATTTATATTCGTCATATGTCAAAGTCATATGGCTAAGTTACAAATATGCCGCGCTCACCAATCTAAATTAATCCTATACCAAACTTGCTTTGGCAGACGTGGCGACTGCTAGAAAGAAATCGTTGGAGCGTGACGCATCATACGTAAGCCTCGCATCGTAGCTACGTGGCGTCGATATACAAGCAGATAGTGTCTCCTGTGACGGCTTTAGCGTTCGCCGTATCCAACGACTTAATATGGAATTGCACCGTTTATAGGACAATAATGGTGAATTATTTGTAATTCACGTTCTGCGCTCGCTTTGCAGAGCGGGCGTTGTGATTTGATGGGGTCGATATTAGTATAATGCAGTTACTTTATTTCATGTCTTAAAAAGCGAGAGGTCTTGAATCTTTATACTGGTCAGTTTCAGAACACTAATATAAAATAATGATTATATTGATATCTTCAAGACAACCCTTTAAATTTTGCTGTGATTTTATTGCGCTATAGCCAATAATTCAATATAGACGCCATTTGAATTAAGATTTTTTTTACAGCAACATCACATATACGTAATTACAAATGTTATGCAATAGTCTCATTAATACGTGAATTACCAATTTTTTTAAAGAATCAAGATAGGGTATTATGATTTCAAAGCTTGGCTCTTGTTTGTCCAGTGAATACATCAAAAGAGAACTTTAAGAATAATTTTTGTATAATGAAAATAATTTTTTTATTATTTGCAAATCTTTACTAAAAATTAAATTTTAAAATATGTTCTCGTTTTGTCAAGCTCGTTCTTTTGTGGTTACGACGACTTGTGAAAATTTGAAATTGAGCAGATAGAAGTGGTGTGGTCACCCCTAGAGCTGCAAATAATTTAACTGAGTTTTATTATCATAAAACCGATTTTAAATATTTTATAAAATTTTCAAACAAGATTATGATAGCGGAGCTATGTTCATCTTTAGCCGAGTTAGGGAAGTTTAAAATTGTACGTATGTTTTCTATACCAATTATGATATGAACTGGTTAAATTGGTATAGAAAGTGAGATTAAAATTTTGAACTTATTATTCTTTAACACTATTTCATATACACTCTGCGTCTGTGCTATCGCATATTGCGAAATTTTTATTTCACATAGACGTTTGAAATAAAACTGAAAAATCATAAAATGTCAAATAGCTGCTTCTAAATATGTGCTTTGTCAATATAGTGAAAGTTAAGCCTACGTTACTATCAGTAATTTTCGAAGAAATAATTTAATGATTGCTCGCAATTTAATTGTTAATTTGGTGATGTAAGTATTATAATGAGGGTAAAAATTTTTACAGAAATTGGAATGAGTTGAAGTCGTACTTAAAATATGAGAGAATAGATGGATTAAAAAAATATATGTGTATATTGGCAACGCTCATTAATACTGATATCAGTTTTATTTATGGAATACAATTTTTTGCCTAGACATTTATTTCGAAGAATACTTCTCATAGCAATATGCGGGAGATGTTAAATATTAACCTTTGTGATGTTTTCAGATGTACTTACTCAGTCTCATTTTGATAAAATTCTTAATGTTAAACATTTTTCATACTAGGAAGTTAAAGTAGATGAATACGTGGTAAAGATAAAGATAATAACAAAATGATATTTCTATAAATTTCAGCATATTCGTACAAGAAAATTAAATTAAAATGTGTGAACATCAATTCATGACTTTCAAAAACCAAAATACATGAATTTTTGTCATAAAAAATAGTTCGTAATTGACATTGATATATTTTTGCCAAATATAAATATTTGGCACAAAAATATTATTACCGTAATAAATTACATTGCAATTATACTGTTTTAATACATCACCGCTCTTAGTGCCATGGTAGTTAAAATTACATTAAACGTAGTTCCAGCGGAATAAAGCAAACCTAATTAAATAAACTAAAGTAAATTTAAACTAAGTCAAACCAAAATCGATTAGACAAAATTAAACTTAATCAAACAATTGAATTGAGTCAAACCAGATATAATAAAAAGGTTATACTGACTTTGTGCAGAAAGTAAGTAAAAGGCTCTCCTTAATCAAAAAATAGTTTTTGGGCTGGAAAATTATAAACAAACGATTCTAGAAAAGTTTCGATTTCAATGTAAGCTCTAGAGGCATGGAAACTCTGCTCAAAATGTTGATGAAAACTAATAAAAAAATAACATTTGTGTTATTTATATATTATTGTACAAATGTTTGTATTACTTACATATTATAATATAAATATTTTTAATTGAAATGCCATTTGTTGCAACTATCTTGATGATATTTCAGGGACGGTTACGCAATAAACATAAACGCATAAACCTTTTTCATTTTTAAACTCCGTCTGACCCTCGAGTGCACGTGTTCCTTTTAAGCAACGCTTGCGCTTCCGCTGTTCAAAAATACATATTTCAGTTCAAATAAGATAAATTTGTACAACATTATATATCACAGGAAAGAAAATATAATGAAAAATCGAATGGCGATACACATTTCTGTGGCGTGTATTTATTTTTGCCGCTATGACTTTAGTATCGGGCCAATTGCGACAATTCAGAAGTGGCTCATGAAACTCTTAACGACAATACAAGTTTTTATTAGGGTAGATGACTTTTGGTGATTTGAAACTCGATGAAACGAAAATTCGTCAAGACAAAGAAAAAAGTGAAGCTTCTTTAAAATCGTTGTGATTTGAATTATAGGTCTCCTCTTTATTCCATGTTTCGTAGTATTGCCCTCTCGTCTACTAAGCATTGTACATATGTGTGCGCCTGTATATTGCCGAGCTAAAGCAAGAGAGCAAGCATCATATTGTATCTATATTGCACCCGCCTAATACTTGCTCTGATCCGAGCGTTCTACGTGTGTATATTAGTATGTGTGTTAATACGTGTGTATGCGCCTGCGTATTACAAAATTTTAGTAAAATGCCAGCGCGGTGTATTTCGGTGTACTAAATTGTAAGCACTTATATATTTTCTAATATTTCTAATCCTTTCTTAAGTAATTCAGTTTTAATTGCATCAATTTACATTTCTCCCAATTAATAAATAAATGCAATTATTGAATTCATACACGATAAATCAAATTTCATAAAGTACAACCCTGAAATATATATTTTCAATTGACAAAAAGGATTTCGATAAAATTCCAGTGATTTTTATGTGAATTTTGCATCAGATATAGCGCTCCCTTTAATTGAGTTTCTCGACACAAAATTTAATTTAAAATGTGCAGCAGTCACGCTCAATCAATCACCAGAACGATAACAGTAATTGACGCAGTATTTCAAAGATATATATTAAATTTAAACTAAAACATTTGTTTCCTATTTTAGTTACCATAAGCCTCTCGCGTTTGTTCAAAGTGAAAACATGTAGACTGACTAATATGTAATGTAATATATGTTAAATAAATGTAAAATAACTTTTAAACGTGGTAAAAATATTACAAAAAATATATTTCATTCTCTCGTAGGTTACTTTTCTTAAGTTTCACTTCTACTGTGTGTGAATTGCATACACACACAATGTTTTTTATTATTTTAAGTTTTTTATGGTTATTACGAAAGAAATAGTTTATGAAGGCTTGTACTTTTATGTCTTTTTTCTGGAGGTAAGGAAAATGTTTGCGTTCATTATTTTTATACATATATGGAATCATCATGAAAGGTAAAAATTATGGTATGAAGTTGTATTTACCTTAATTTTTTTATCATCTAAAAACCAAATATATCGCAATCAAAAATTTGGATGTCATACATTATTTTATGGATATGGCTCGGAGCCGATGTTGCGTAAAAGTCGTCTCCGCGTTCGAGGGGTTAAGTTTCTAATAGGAACATGCGAGAATTTAAGCGAAAAATCCATTAAAACCTATATTTTATTGAAATTTTCATTTCAAAAGTCAGTTAACTTGCAAAGATAACATCAAGAAAATTACACAAGTACGGAAACCTATGTATGCTGCGTCACGCATTAGGTCCGCTAACATTTTCAAAAAATAATTTTAGCATATTTTCTCACTTCGATATAGGTGTATTGACAGATATTTTCTCCACTAATCACAACTATCTATCGCAACAACCGTTGCTATCACAACAACGGTTGTTAAGTTAAATACAGAATATATAAATTACTATTATACATGGAATTCTCTCGGAGCATTTACTTCGATTGTACATTTCGAAAACAACTCCAGGCAGAATTCAACTTATATTTCGAAACTTAAAGTAAATTTCTTCGAAGTTACTTGAAATTTTATGTTGAAATATTATTCTTAAGCATCATGATATACAATATGCTTTGGCAATATAATCGAACGTATTTCGAATCAAATATACGAAATCGAATTACAGTATATATTGGTATAGTAACCAATTTGCGTTAAAATATAATGACAAGGAAATTAACGATATTAATCTGTGATTGAATCAGACACGTTTACTTTCTATACAATGCTTGGATTCCTTTACATTACAGTTTTTAACATCAACATTATAAAAATGAATCAACTGCGAGAAAAGCAAAAGTTGTTTCTCTAAGTTATCAAAAACAAATATTATTTGCATCAAAATTCACGAAATATTCAAGATATCCATTGAAATATGCTGAATTCGTCTTTTGTTCTGTATACCGTTTGTTCTTATTTATATATGGCCCTTACATATTAAAAACAAATGAAGTTTATGTAATAAGAATGTCAAAAAGAACAACAGCTAAGCTATACTCGTAGTTACAATGCCGATATACAATTAAATATAAAAAAAAATGTTTATGCTTGTATTAAGAAATATACAAATATTGTTATTTTTGCCAAAACAAATTTATTTTCAAGTTAAGTAGTGTGCAAGAAACTATTCCTAAATATCTTTTCAATACAGATCTTATTTGACTTTCATAATTATTTGTTATTTATTTAAAAATAAATATGACTACAAAAAAATTATTATACAAATAATTTTCCACATTAATAACATTCAAATAGTTTATTAAAAATTATTAATTACTTTTCAAATTGAATCAGTTTAAGCATTTCTTCATCATTTAAGGTTATCATTGATGAATAATAAAAGGTTAATCATTGAAGAATATTAAAAGAAATGCATACTTTGTACTAAGTAAAAAGCAATAGTAATTTCAAAAATTACATTAAATAATCGTCTAGATAAATTCAGTCCTCTGTTACTAAGTAGCGAATGAAATATCATGTCACAATAAAATACAAGGAAGACAATTATAACTTGTTACACATTACATCAGAAAATATTTATCATAAAATGTTACCTATTCAGACAAACTGGAATTTTAAGAAACGCTTGCATCTATTCACATCTGCTCAGACTCTGTTTAAATAACCGAGACTGCAATATTATTTTATATGTGTGTATTTTTGTAAGAAGTAAATGGTTTGTTATAAAAATGGATTTTGTATGTAATTAATATCCCCATTAAATACTATTTGGCTGGCAATGTCCCTAGATAAGCTAGAACTAATACCGTTTTTGTTATCAATAAGAGTAATATATTGTCATCACAAAGAATATAAAATTACAGATTGAAATATTTCATGACTATCTAAATAATACCTTGGGACTTAAAATTGCATATTTAAAATCGCAGAGGTCATTAATACTTTCATAAATCTTAAAATGAAATAAGTTGAATATCGAAAAACGATAAGTCGTAAGTTTTTCAATACATATCATTTTATACATGTGTAGGAATTTTAAATGATATTATTATTATAATAAAGTTATAGACTGCATAAAATAAAATCACTTATCCCCAACTCATGTGATAATGTAATCAACTAGTGATTCAGTTTAATATTAAATATCTAGGGTGTCATAAAATAGAATGTTATCATCGTTTGATATGGCTGCAAGTACTCATTCTCTTCCTTTTTTTTATATGTGTATCTAGTTCTTTACTTTAATATGATTCATGCCTTTATATACATTTAATAAATATATAACATTGTATCTATTTCAATACATATATGTTTATATAAATTTTACTTTCTCGTTTCAATGGTTATGTTCGCAGAATTATTTAAATTTTTTATTACATTAATTTTTCACATTTCTTGCTGATTTTAAAAGCTATTCAATGAGGTGTTAATTTAATCTAAACAAATATTTAGGAACTTGATCTATATTATATATAAATTAAATATGTATATGGAATTATCAAAGCTAGTTGTACAACCTGTTATACCTCTTGGAATAAAAACTTTTTAACAAAAAAATAGTATTATTATTGAGTATGATATAAGTTATTACAAACTATTTTTATGATTCGTGAATAAAACGAAAAAATCAATTGACTTTTTGTGGTGACAAAAAATACGTTGGATTGCGAAGACTCTCTTGGAATTTATGGGCCGGTTATGTGTGCGTATGTAGTGCATTAATTAAATGATCATAAAACAAATTTATTTGATATACAAAACTATTTAGAGA
Source organism: Druceiella hillmani (assembly GCA_039881145.1). Lineage (NCBI taxonomy): Eukaryota > Metazoa > Arthropoda > Insecta > Lepidoptera > Hepialidae > Druceiella > Druceiella hillmani. Next base: position 13,254,068 of record JAYKKI010000042.1, on the reverse strand, counting down.
ATCCACATATTATTTAAAATTTATGTTCTGAACTCTGGACTCTGACATCATCTTCGGAAATAAGATCTGTTTTGATTTTAAAAATTTACAGAAAAATATTTTCATGTATAGACACCGCAAATGAAGGTGATCATAATTTTACAGTTACTGATGTCATTATAGTTGATAAGTAAGTTGCTATTTTAATGTACAAACAAGTAACAGTTACTGAGGGTAAAAAAGTCTGCGCTGTACAGTGAATGATCCATATGCCTCTTTATAGTGTAAATATCTTAAGAATGAGGGAAATTATGTGGTGACCTAACTCAAGGTATTAGCTATTATACGAAAGTAAAATTATTTAAATTAGTATTTTCGTATTATAAGAAACCAATTGCTTTCAGGTGAGACGAACGAGACGCTTTCGGAAGGTAAGTTATAACTTACTTTCCGAAAGCACTTCTTTCATTGAATTGGTCTACCATGAAATATTAATCTCATTTTAGGCAAATATAAACGAGAATCTAACTTACTCTTTATTTAAAACATGTTCGCCCGGAATATATTCTTGTTTTGGGAAAAGCCTAAATTTTTATTTTAATTATTTCCTATATTTTTAAAATAACTGAAATAGTTTAAAATTAAATGACTTGAATTATGGAAAATATATTTCATACAAAACATATAGTTTTATATTTCGGCGTCGTCAATTTGAGGTTACTGTATGATATTACAAAGCGTCTTTACATATAAAATCATTGACATAAACTATTTTTTTCTCTTGACAAATATATAAGCAATTTACTTACGAGGTCTATTTATATATTCTAACATTATGTAAAGGGTAATGAAACACCAAGTCGCTAAACTTTACAGTATTAAAAGTCAGGTAAAGGTTAATCGTTATTAAAAATAACGCAGAAAATCATAACTTTTCTTCATTATGGTCACTCATTATAAAATGTCTTATAATACATTTTTAATATGCATTTAGTGACAAATTTCATGAACTCTAATGCTAAATATAAAAATATTACTTAAATTTCTATTTACAGCTAAATTTCTCTGGTTTTGGATATAAAATTAAAAAGTTTGTTATTTAAGAAAACGGATGAAAATACTACAATTTTTTAATGACTGATATGTTTTGTATGTTAGAAATATTTTCACTTAATTTTTTTTCTCCTTAGTAAATGTATGCAGTATTGATATGGAAAATTTATGTTTGTTACATTAAAGGGAGGTATGTTAATGATTAAAGGATACGAGTTTAATCAATTAGATACATTTTTTTATTACAGATATTATGTAGCAACACAAAAATATCTAACTCGACCTAGGTTCGAATTCAAATTTGTATTAGAATATGTGACCGCTAATTGCATAAGTTACAGTTTTGTGCAAGATTGTTAAAAAAATATTGAAACTCCTCTTTTAAGCCTCTTTACCTTCTATGTAATGAATTTCATCCCAAGGCCTAAAAGAGGAGTTCATCTTTTCAGGTATGGAACTCTATTTATACACAAGGTATATTTGTAGGTTGTGAAACTGAAATTTAATTTTGAGTTAAAAAATAATAAGTACAGCCATACAAAAATATTTAAAATTTGAGGTAAGCGCAGTCCTACAATTTGCAGTAAGCAAACCTAATACTGGTCCAGTCACCTAAAACTGTTTCTATTATATTGTATTAAAGTTCATGGTGCTCGATGTATAGTGGAAAGATTTATGCTTTATTAGCACATCTACATGCATTTCAATATTCTTCTCAAATAAAAGAACTGTAGTGTTATATATATATATATATATATATATATATATATATATATATATATATATATCTATATTCACGAGTAATTGCAACCAACGGTTATCCCTGGATTGCTTTTTAAGTATGTAGTCAAATAAATGACTGAGAACTGAATGAAATCAGTTCTAAATGCGAAAAATCTTTGATTTGTTCAATGGTTTTTTCAGCTTCATTAAAAAAATTCTTCAAATATTTGTAAAATTCAGACGTGATTTTCTTGCTATTTTCATACAAATTGGTTCATTAGTCTTGTCAATTATTCCACATACAAATTTATTTCCAAAATTTCCTTCAGATATTTCGTGATGGTTCTATCAGCGTTCCTCTTTTTCTTTTCTAGTACGCAATATTAAAAACATATTTCTTACAGAATCTCACTACTCTGACTCTGAGTTTAACAGAAATACTCATACCAATATTATTTATATGTATCTAAATGTATACAGAGCTCTAATAGAGGATATTCTATTTATACAGCTTATTCACATTTTTGTTGTTTATGTTACAGACCAGATTAATTTGTGCAGGATATCCGTATGCCTATAATAGGATTCTCCATGTTATGAGATTGTGTTTGTTGAGCCTAATATTAAATTGCACGAGCGATATTAGGACCTGAGATTTATTGTCTCTTTTCTAAATAACATATTTATAACAAATCAATAAATTAAATTAACATTCATCATTAACTCATGATAAATCCTAATGGTGAATAATCCTAACGCCGCGGCGATAGGTTAAAGCCACATCTGCTTCTAGCTTAAACCAGGGGCTAGCAAAGGGCTGTGTAAATGACTTCGTGATAATTAAATAAGAGCGCGCGCCCTAATTTCGAGAAAAAATTATAAAAAAAAACAATTTCCTAACAAGTTAAGGATTTAAAAAAAAAAACATAAGTAATTTTTAAAGGAAATTATGGTATTTGACATTACTAAAGTCTTTATATTTATTATTACATAAGTTGAAATTAATCTCTAGATTCAACAAAATAAAAAAACAATTTATTTCAATTCAAAACTTATTTTATTGATTTATAAGTACAAACTACACCATTTACCAATACGAAAAATTATACATACTATATATATATATATATATATATATATATATATGTATGTATATATATATATATTTATATATATATATATATATATATATATATATATATATATATATATATGTATATATATATATATATATATATATACATATATGTATATATATATATATATATATACATATATATATATATATATATATATACACGTATGCATATAAATCGTATTTATACATGTGCATGTATTTATAACACATTTCGTCTTATGAGTTTTATATACTTGATAGCTCAGTTGGGAAATGATGTTGTCTAGAGTAATGAGGCTATAAACACTAATATCTCATAAAATAAATTACCTCTTCTTGAGATTTATTTTACGTTATCGATACCAGTCTTTGCAAGGGTTATATAAGATATTTTAAACGTGTAAGTGACAGCCAGCATACATTTCAGTGGGCAAAGAGAATATAAATCTAGTTAATGGATAAAATAAGTCGCCGTGGTGTATTGGGTTGATCACAAGGCATACGGCCTTTGACGATGCGGCGCACTGCGGGGACCCGGGTTCGATTCGTGGACGATCGTCCCTGGGCTGGACTGATGTTATGGTTAGCTGTAAGAGATTGGTCTCGTAGCAATAAGCCCTCCGTATGTAACAATTAGATACATGAAAGTAGATAAATAAATAAATAAATAAAATAAGTGAAGGCGTTTTTAGGATTAGGTCGTCATTATAGAAATGCACATCCTTTTTTAACCAATTTGGAACGGAGAAGAAAAAAGGTTTTATTATGATAGTGCATACCTGAATCAAGATATAACTTAATATTAATTTATAAATATCACATGTGGGCGCACTTTAACTAAAATCTACATATGGCATAAATTTTTCGCGCAAACGTGCATTGTCATAAAACTTTTCGTGACGAAATGGAAGTTTTCAGCCCATTTTAATTAAACTCCTGTTAATAAAAATAATTATACGATTTAATATAACGAAACGAATGATATTTCTTGGCATATTTTTTACATAATTTAAGAAATAAAGTAACTGTTATAAGTTTCATTTAAAAATTGTATAATTTCATTACAAAGTTAGTAGTTACCTGAAAAAACATATGCAGTTTTTAACAAAGCAATTATTACGGTGGAAATAAAAGGAATGGAAATTATTACAATATCATAATTACTGTAAAATGTTTACTCATTTTAATAAAGCTTGACACGATAAATATCTCTTTTCGTCGCTATTGCATCTTATACACCAAAATAATTCACACAAAATTGTTAACAATTCACAGTCATGAAAAAAAATAAGTGTTATCGTTAAACTGACCATTCAAAACAAAACCAAGACATTAGTGGAATATTGTATCTTTTTTAGGGAAAAGCAAAGCATCTTGAAATTTATTTTAAAATTATTAAAAATAACCTCAAAAACAAATGTAATAAGAAGCATTTGTACATTACGACATTCAATATCAATTAATTATTAACTCGCGATAAATTCCATCATGGAAAAGCAAAATAAAATAGAAAATACTTCTTGTGTAAGTTACATCGTACCTAACGACTAACAACTATTTTCGTGTATATATTTCCTTAGATACGAAATGCTTCGGTTTTATTTCATTGTCCAATTTTTGGATAACGGTGTCGTTTTTCGTTTTCAGTAAATATGGGCGTTTGTAATTATTAGGTGTGAGTGAGATAATTTTTTTTTGATATGAAATTAAATATATATATATTTATATATATATATATATATATATATATATATATATATATATTTATATATATATTTATATATATATGAAATTATATGTAATATATATATCAGATGTGAAAAATATTTCATTATTTCAAGTTTCGTTGTGAATCTATATCTTAGGCGTTTGTAATATCTACTTCATCATAATATGGCTCCCATCCAATGGTATTTTACTGAACCTCTAATGTCAATGGCAAACCATTTTTGTAGTCGCTTTTTCGTACTAATAAAATTGAACAAAATAATTTTAATTTGTAACAAATAGAGTTAAAAATAAAAAAAATATTTGTGTTTGTATTGGCTATTCGTTTCATTAGGAAAAGTATACGACATACTGTTTGAATATCTTTTTAGCTATTCTATTTCCGGTATTATATCTTCAGAGATATATTGATTTTTTTGACTACTATCTAATGGCTTATTCTGATATAAGTAATTTAACTTGTTTAAACAAAAACTATAATTACGTTAAATTAAACAAAAAACTTGAAAAACTACGCTTATTGCTCGATCTTGTATAAGCGTTAAAAAAACTCGTCGCAAATTTTCTCCGATATATTCAAAGGAAACTATTCCAATTATTTATATTTTATTTACATTATAACACCTTTCCTAAATCCCAAAGAATGAGGATTTTGCTCATCCCGTTTTTCACATGAGGATTTTGCTCACCAATATCTCGGAGAAAATTCCAAATTGGTTTTTAAAAAAATAGCTTGAATTAAAAACGAAAAATCTAAACGATATCATTAATAATTTCATTAAACTTTAATTGCTTTTTAATTATTACTTCTATAGGTATATTTTTGTTATTTCACATTTGTTACCTTAAGGTTAATTTTTCCATATGTGAATAAAAGTATGTAAGGTCACACGAACAATCAAAGCGTAGTAGGTAAGGTATGACCACATATGCTCCACGCGCCAGTAATACTTGTTTATTGTGAACCAATGTAGCTGGACTATTTAGAGGCGAATATGCTTAATACTGTATTTGTCAGATTTCTAGATAAACAGTTTCTAAATATAAAATTAATAATTATATAATAATATTTATGTAACAATTCTTTTGAACAAAATAACGACAAATAAAATTAATATAATATAATCCATATATATTTATAACTGGAAAAATGTTCAAGTTTGGTAGAATTTCATTTATGTTATTAATGTTCCTTAGACGATTTAAATGAAGTTTTCTAAAGTGCCTACAAATTTTTCAGAAAGACTTGTAGCTGCACTCACCTGACGTAACACACGACGACGGCCATATGTTATTAAAGCACAGAAGGCAATTCCAAATCAAATGTTTGAAAAAGGTCTGTTATGAGGAACATAACAATATTTTCTTTATAATATTTAATTGCATATTTAAAGACATTCTAAAAAGATGCAAAAATATGAAACACCGCTTCCTTACTTCCTAAAGTACTGAATTAGAAATCATGAAAAATAGGGTTGATATGGGCCAACTGAAAAACTAGAGTAAAACTACGGCGTTAAGCCTATCTAATTTTTTTTAAATATGCCCCATGTTTTTATGATTCTGAAAGTTAAATTTTATAATACATTTACGTAATGAAAAATTAATATTTGTAAATATTTTAATGAGATATGTGGTATGCTCAAATGTTTATAAATAACGAAATATATAACGTATATATATGTATATATATATATATATATATATATATATATATATATATAAATATACGCACACGCCCGCATGCACACGCACACACACACACACGCACGTACGCACGCGCACGCTTGCACACACACAAACGGCGTGCGTGTACATGCGCACACACGTGTACTCACCCACGTGCACACGCAGTCACACGCGCACACCTGCTCATACATGCTACACACGTGTACACATACGTACACACACGCATACTCACATACACGCACACTCACACACAAATACGTGCGCCCACAGGCGCAAACGCGGGTACGCAGGCGCACGCACGCGCTTACATGCTCGCGCCCGTGCACACACTCGCGCTCATACGCCCACATTAGCACGCACATGCGCTCACACGCGCGCACGCAGACACACGCACGCAAACGCATGCGCACGAACTCACACACACGCGCCCGCACGCCCATTCACGTACAGATGCACACGCACGTGCTCACATGCGCATGCACGCGCTCCCATGCGCGCACACACGTACATACACGTGCACGCACAGACAAGCGCCAGCTCACACTCGCGCACTCACGCGCACACACGCTCACAAATGCGCACACACACGCACATACACGCACACACGCGTGCACTCACACGTCCACACAAACACACACACGCACGTGCACATACGCGCGTAACAACGCCCGCCCGAGTACTCTCGCACGTACACACACGTCCACGCATACGCTCACAGGTACACGCACGCGCACACAGGTGCATGAATGCACAGACACCCGCATTCCCGTACGCACGTGCACCCCGTGCACGCACGGGCCCACATGCGCACGCACGCGCACACCACACACGCACGCGCCCACACGCGCACGCACGCGCACATACGAGCACGTACGCGTGCGAGCGCATACACAGAAACATGCACACACACACATATATATATATATATATATATATATATATATAGTATATACGGTTAAATTATAATATAGAAAGCACATCCCGACAAACGGACCGTTCTTTATACGATGGAGATTACCTGGAATTAGTCATTAATAATGCAGACGTGATTGTGCAGTATTTGGGCCTTGTATCAAAGTGATATTTTGATTAATATAAAACGTTTTGAATTAAAAATTTATGTAAGGCAATTTATTTATCAATTTATTTCAAAGTTTTACGTAGAAAACTCAGATGTAGATATTTTTTTATATGGAGAAATATTTGCTTTTTTTAACTCATTATATTTCTTTAAAAAAAATACTTATTTTAATGAATATTATAATTCGAAAGTATTATACTAATTCACATAATTTTGAATAGTATACTTACATTTGAATTTCCATAGTCGTAAGTTTCAAGTTGTCATAGAGTCATTCATTTTTGACTTTTCCACTTAGCCAATGTAAACAACAACGTTACTTTGAGCCGAATAATTCACAGTTAGGACTTTAACTAAAACGAGCAGTAATTTTAAATTAATTTCCTAATTAGAGTTTATAGTCACGTATCGATTATTTTGATTCTGAAATTGTGCCTTTGAAAAAATAAAGTTACACGTGTGAAGTATTTATGGTTATCGGCAAATAAATGGTCACCAAAAAAGTGGGAGTTCATAATCTAATCGGGCTGTAAAAATATCGGTGTTTGGTTTCACTTTGCATCATAATATATATACATACGCACATGCTAAGGTGTTAAGCGTATGTTGAAAACCATTAAGTCATATTCGTAATTATTGTTAAAAGTGAAGCGGAAAATTGTCAAATAGATCACAGAATATTTACATCGGACTGATAACCTACATAGCAGCAATTTTTCTACAAAATTTAAATATACAAAAGAAAAATACGAAAATCCGATAACCGTCTTTTTAAGAGTTCTTCGATGAAAAAACTTGAAATTTGACTTTATGATGAAGCGTATTAATTCGCTTACATTTAACCGTTAACATTCAGAAATGATATGTTTGAAAGGAAAACTCCTTTTTATTAGTGAAAAAAAAAAGATTTAGAAATATGTATTTTCACGATGTAAAAATTTAAAGCGGTTTTTTATTTAATAATTTTAAATTGCACATCACCAGAAGTGTGCTGAAAAACATAGGGATAAATTATTTCAAATGAAACTACTTTAACTGAATTTATTATAATTATAATAAAGAAACTTATTCTAAGTTTTAAAGATATTTATAAAATTATCGCTACATATCCCATATCTCTTTGAAGGACAAAGGACACACACGGTGCTTTGACAAGCTTTGTATCATGAATTGCTTCAAATTCTACTGGATTTTTGTTAGAACTTTGCAATTTTTTTAAATTTTATTTCAGGCTATTATTTTAAATTCGCATTTTGTTTAAATTCGTCATAAATATTACGTAACATTAAATGTTTTAAATTTTCATGTACACTGAACTAGTGCGTATGGAATCCTCGTGGAGTTTTGTTAGCACTTTGTAAGGTGTTATGTTTCACATCAAAAAAATCACTAATTTTTGTTATCCTTTCTTCAAATAATTATAAATACACTTATGACTTTATGCAAAGTATTATAAAAATGATTATTATTAAAGGCTCTTTGAAGCCAATTTTTATTACAAAATTATTCCAAAAAATATTGAGTAATTATGTTTATTATCTATTTGTTTCCATTAAATAAACTTTTGAAATACTATTTTCAATAATATATACCATAAATTGTATAATTAAATCAATCTGTAATGGATATAATTTGCATTGGTTTCGATTTTAGGTGCAACTAATTATTGGCGCATTATAATTATATTATAAAACTGAAGTTAAGGCAAACACCTTTAAAGCAAAATAAAAAAAAATGTCTGGTTGTAAATATATGAGTATTAAAGATTTAAAACCCCTCATTGATGAAATTCAAATGATAATGATACCCTAACACTGAATTAACATTTATAAAACCAAATAAAACTAGCGTCTTTTCCCTGGCTAAAACAAATTCTATGTCGTTGCCTGAGTGCACGACATAATTACAAAGGGTACATTCTCTAAATTTGTAAATTCTCATAACTTTCTCAATTCCATATGAACTATGGCTTAATAAGAAGTAAAATAAGCTTAAAAGTGTTCTTTCCAAAATTTCCGCCTGCTTCCGCCGCTTGCCGTTCAATATATAGTCCTTCATTTTAGCTATTAATTTTTTGGTTTATTCATAACTTTTATATCGGATAAACATCGGATAACCGAAATATTTCACGATCAAAACATGTTTCATTATTCTAGGTAAAAATTTAACACATAGATTAGAGTAAAATATAAAATAAAATATATTAGTTTCAAGCAATAGAAAAATATTACTTCAGAGTAAGTACATAAGTGTAGATTCAAACTACCTTCAAAAATTTAATCTCCGCAGGGACAAGGCTTACAAATCGAATCGTATACTATTTTTGTCTAGGTCAGAGCCAACCAATTTATTCTCGTATTACTTTGTTGGAAGAGACTTGCAGAAGAATTCGTTAATTATTTATTGCGATTCCCCAAAATTAGTACCTTAGTAATTTAATAGATTATAACGTATTACAATAAGGATTAATGAAATCAGTTATATTATTTAATATTATGTATATTTCCGATTCATTTACACTAAGATTTATTCAGTACACTGCATTGGAAGTTAAAAAATATAGTCAAAAAATTTACATATGTAGATTATGAACTTACCAACTTTTCTCAAACCGTTAATTCATTTAAGTGTCTCAAAGAATTAGAGTTGTCATTAACAAAAAATGATAATTTCCTGTTAGCTATGTAAGCAGTCATTCAAAATTTCAATCAAATTAGTTCGATACGATGTAATTTTATATCAATGAAACATGTAAATAATAAGTCGATAATAATAAGTAACGAAGCAGATAAATTTGTCAATAAACTAATGGACGGTGTTAACAGTCAAAACGCATTGGTTTATTTATGCTGTATAAATAATTAAAATGTTAGATGTATTTTAATGTAATTTTATGGTAATCCTTTATATTTAATGAATATTGATTAATAAAATAAAAACGTCATTTTATTGTCATTTTTATGCAATTTATTAAGTAATGCTCCGATAAAAATCTTACTACAATTAAATGAAACTACGTGATATAGTATTATTTCTACTTTCTTTAAGTTCTTTACCACGACCTAGGCTTCGTTGTATTAAATCTTTAGGTGGGCTATTAGCAAAGATGTTGTAATATAATGAATCCTAGGTCGTGGTAAAGAACTTAAAGAGAGTATAAATAATTATACATTACGTAGTTTCATTTAATTGTGAATAATGAATTTCTACAAAATTAACGCCAAATATATTCAAAATGTTACTAGTAAGTCATGCTATTTGCTACGTTTTTCCTTACGTAAATAAAAAAGTGCGCTTTTTTCTTTCCTGGCACTACTTTTGACTAAAAACTCTCTCTAATGTATTTCGAAATATTTTGAAAACTTTTACGGAAATAAAGTATATAAAAGTTAAAATTAGGGAATTAATGCATGCAAACATATATATTTTGGCTCTATAGTTAAAACAGATATTTTATCAATTCTGAAATGTGCCTCATGTCACATTGGCTCCTATGAATTATATTTTTCCAAGACAATTCACTATTGACACAAGAATGCTTGCAAAGGCTACTATTAGCAACTCACTTGAACTGGTGTTTTATGTATTTACATAAAATGTATTCTAAATGTATTTTGTACATTTAATTTATAGAGAAGGCTTATTTAGTATCATTTGTGCCTTTGTTTTCAATGATTATATCTCCGTAAAATCCGTTCTTCTTTGAACCTTAGAATGCGTGCTGGGTATGTATTACTCTATACACCAAAATTTAGTTGCCAAGTGAACAGATATTCAATCACCGTACTATTTAAATACGTTCCCAGATAGGTTCAATGTATTTTACAACATCCTAGACATAGGTTCAATATGGTACCAAGTTTATTAGTAGCCAGCATAATATATCTTAAAATTCCGCATTAAATTTCTATTAACGAAAATCGAAGGCTTTGTTTTATCCTGCTAGTAGAGTACAATCAACAAATTTATTACAATTCGCAAATATTTGGAGGTAATTGAAATTTAATTATGTTGTTATAAACCTAATTGGTGGTCTCTAATATATTTTGGTCTACCATTTATAGAAAAGCATTCCCAGATAGTAGCTTTTACACTACACTATACTGCTGAATATTTCCAGGTCCCCACTTCAGGTTGAGTGATAATGTATGTAAAGTTATTTTGTTTGTATGCTAAACGGAAAATAAAATTCTTAAGATTTGCTAGCTAAAGAAGGTCATGATTCTGCAATATTCATTCGTACATATATCACAGTTTCAGAAATTAATTTTGTACTGTATTGATTGATCGTTCGTTATCCAAGATCAATTTTAGCATATGTGTGTATGTTTGCAAAATTTAAAAATATCCAAAGAGATAAAAGCAAAAAAGAAATATATGTTAATTGTAAATAAATGGTTCAAGTATTAATTTGGTACAGTTAAGGTGTAAAATTAAAAAGGTAAGATTTTATAAATTAACCTTGCAAATATTAATAGAGAAGGAGTAATAGATAAAAGATACAATTGATTTAAAAATTGTATAGACTGGCCAGAAAAGGACTTTTCGTATAAAATTATAAAATTATTTAAAAAATGGTGACAGAGCAAGCTTTTAGAGGGTGGTACAAGATAATTAACAGACAATTCATTGATTCTGTTTCTGAAATATGATAGATTATATGAAATGGGGAAAATAACGAAAATAAACCTAGATACATGCAGGTTGAATCGATAATAGACTTTCATACATTCACCTTTAACCAAGAATTATTTGGATAAATTTTATTGTTACAAAAAAGTGATATGCAAATAAGAAAAACAAACTCAGTATGGCAAGATCAGTATAATATAATAAAGAGAATATACTTAATTGACAAAGGCGGGTTTTCGTTACGATAGCTAAAAAATTGCATTAAGTAAATATGTACGTGCTTTGAGAAAATATATTTTTTTAATCCTGTAGTTTATGTAAATAGACGGCTATAATTTTTTTAACTTATACCTATGTTTTATATATGTCATTTTATAATAAGCTCAAAAAATTGCTCGTGAAACAATAAGCTCCCAGCAATTAGCTTTCTATATTATCAGGTAATTACAATAGGAAAATAAAAAACGAATTGTATTACAATCATATAATCATCTCTATATTTCGAACGAAACATTTATAAACTTACTAAATTCATTCAAACGCTTTAAATTCTCAAATTATACAATTTATTATTTAAATTGCCTCCCTGTATAAATTTAATATTACGAAAAAAAAAATGCGGTTATATTCATATTAAGCGATTCCTTTTCACTAACATTTTATTAATAATAAGCAACTGGCATAAAAATTTTACCTTACGGTGTAATCCGTCTGTTTATTAAATAATCTATTATTTATAACCGCACCCGTCAACCCTTGAATAAATAAATTATTCCTACGTCTACATACGTTAAGTTCGTGGATTCAAAGGATGTATTAATATATTATTCAGATACCTGGGATGTTTCTATTTACATTTTACAGCGGTGTTCATCAGATTGGAACTAAAAAAACACTACTAAATTTTTCTGTTTTTGGTTGGCCCTGAAAATTTAAAAATAAAAAAAAATTCAAGTACCCAGTAGAAGTTCTATATGTAATATTAATGCCAAATATACACAAATTTGATAATTACTGCTACTGTTGTAAATTTTAGCAATTTCTCTCACCAACGTACGCACTATGAGCCCCACATTCAATTTGGTACTTTAGGATTAATTCCAAGAATTATAAAAAATTTGTTTTAAATAACTACATTGATTGAATGAGTTTTTTAGAATATTTTTAAGTTAATTTTTTCCAAGCATGATCAAATTACATACTTTTCGAAGATGAAGGGCGAAAATAAAAATACGACTTGCAGTATTGGATATTGCTGCAGTTATTTTTGTGAAAACATCTATAGATACAGTATAATGAAATAATTTTTTTTTGGTATTGCTTAGTTCATTCCAAGTTTACATTTATACAATAGAGTAGAGTAGCATGAGTGGTAGAATATAAGAGGCTTTAAATTTATTTAATATCCCTAGTACAAATGTGGAATGTTTGTAAGTTTTCACTTACGTAGTTGATTTATCCAAAACATTCACTAATTTGTCTGACGCGACCTGAGTTGTTCAACCACGTTTAGGTTGCCTACACTTATGACAATATTTCGTCATGGTTTTTGACCAGTGTTTTTGGTGTCAGACTTTATAGAATTTTATTTTATATGCATTTGTACCCGATTCTTATCATTTTGATTGTATTTTACCCCCAATATAGCAACATTTCATGAAAATCGAGATAGCTTCCAACTTTTTAAATTAAAATCACCTTTTTGATTTTTTTTATAAACATCATCGGAGTCAGACGGAATTTTAACATATACACTCCTCTTCAAATATATTAATTCCGGAGATATAGTCCCGTTTTTGGACTTTTGTCGAAAATTTAATATTATAAAACCGTTAGTTCACTTCGCCCGTTTTCTTTTTTTCCTCTTTGTATACATTTTTTCTATTTTTTGGCCAAGTTACGGAAGTTTTAAAATACTTTCACAGCAATTATCCTCATTTAGGCTCGATTGCCTCCCCACACTCATCAACAATTTTATAGACCTTTTGACGCCAAGGAATCATTCGGAGTTCTTGTGAAATCTTAAAATACGAAATATGAATAAGGTTAGATTAAAATGTCACTAAGTTTTAAGAGACACATAAACAAAATCACACATAATCTTAGAAGAATGTAATCCAACATGCAAGAAGAATGCAATCAGCAGCTTACAAAAAGGAGTACATACATTCATTCCTCCATTATCATTCTTATATTTGCACAAAATATGGGCGTATAAACAGCATACGCCTATTTTTTACAAAACTCACTATTGAAGTTCAGGTTTTCATCAAACTTCAATAAAACGTGAGAGTCAAAATTATCGGGAAATCGTTTTGGAACTTTTTATTACGAAATTAAAATATTTTCTCCGGATGCCATACAAAAATGAACATATAAATATATCTGCATTATTCGTGAAAAGTTTAAAGACATCAATTTCCCCTCCATTACCGGAGAATGCGCTTAGTGATGTCAAACTAAATAAAGTAGTTATGACTGAAAACGAAAGAAGGGAAAAATTTAAAAAGACTTCGAAACTTACCGATCAACCAAACTTACCGATCTCCAGGGTTTCTTTTACAGGTTTTATAATTGTTCTCTTTGAATAGATGAAATAAAATAACTTTCATGATTCGTAGTCATAACACGAATATTTTGAAACAGTATTTTAACATGTTCGCCGACGTAAAAGTTGTCTTAAATTTGAAGCTTTTTCTACATTTTGAAGAATAAAAGAAATGCTTATGTTTAGTATTTTTTTAACAGAAATATATCATCTTTGGATTTAAAAACTCCCTTTTTATAATATTGTGTTTACATCAATGATGAAGAAATTGTAATGCAGTATATGTATAGGACTGCTCGAGATCGCTGTTCAGATTATTTCAGAGTTCCATCTCGTGATACATCATGGTTCCTGCTGGACTCTTCAAATGTAAAATAACATATTTATTTTAAAATGTTTAAAAAAACTATTATTTTAATAGATTCTCATCAACAATCCAACCATGTTATAGAACTATTTCCAAATTCTTGCATAATTACGTGAAAACTTTTGAATTAGTTTAAATAAATGAAAAGATTATATCTAAACATTTTTTTTGTCTCAAGATTTTCTTTATATCACGATAAGCTCAAGCTTTTTTGATGTCGAAACTCTATATATCTTTGTTTTCACAACTAGGGAAGGTTAAATAATTTTCTGCTTCGTAATCACAAGTTACATGAACCTGGGAAAAATACTTCGAATTATTTTTCGAGGTAAAAGCTCTTTTAAGCAAAAAATTTTTCACAAGGTCTTGGAGATATCTATCGATTACGGCATTGAAAAGGTTATGAATTTCATTGCCCCTGGAGTTATAAATGTATGTGAATTAGTCTGTTCCCTTGTACAGTTTAAACTACTAATATGATTTTGCGGTGTTCTTAGATTCATCTTTGTACAGGGAGTGTCCTAGGATATATAACATTATGAATTGAACAGGCTATATATGTACATATATATGAAAAGAAATCTTTTTGCTCGTATAGATTAAATTATTAAAGTGCTATTGAATATATTTCGTTTTCATTTTGTAAAAATTCATTATTCACAATTAACTGAATCTACGTGATGTAGTATTATTTCTTTAAATTCTTTACCACGACCTAGGTTTCGTTGTATTACAACATCTTCAGGTGGGCTATAAGCAAAGATTAATTCTTAGAAACATCCAACAGCATTTATATGTTTAAAAACAATAACGGAAGCTGGGTTTGTGTGGGTTTTCTCACTGCTTATGTCAGTTAGTTTATTGTAGGTGAGCGGTACAGGTTTTATTATATTTCCGAGAGTTATACGATATACGAGTATTTTAGTGAGGATAATAAAATAAATTGATGTTATTCTATGAGGTTCTACAAGCCGAATGTTCCCGTGTATATAATAAATTTAAATGGAAGTTATTCTCAGTAATATACAATAACAAGGGTATTTGAAAGTTAGAACAAGGTTATACCACTGATTCTACATATCTCCCGTTTTATTTATTAATTAATTAATTTATTTTTCTTTCTTTATTTTTTATTAGATTTCTTAGATTGCTTACGATTCCTTAGATTTCTTATGATCCAGAAAACGTCCCATGCCATATTACAATATAAACGTACGTACGTATTTCGCGCTTTTCAGATATTTTTTTCGTAGTAATATTTTAGTTTTTCCTTTTCTTAATTTGCGCTAATCTTTAGAAGCATGCATCCTAATTTTAAATTTTGTTGTATTAGAAACCTATGGTTTATGTGACATTGAAATTCCGATACGATTTCGCTACAATTTATAAAATACACACTTCAGAAATAAATTGTAACCCTTTTTCTTTTATGTGTTTCTTTATTTAGGTTAACCTTTCAAATATCATAATCCTCTTAAAAATTATATTTGTAATAACCTCTTAAATACCACATCTCAATTGAAAAAATTATATTTACTTTAAAAAGTATATATTTTCAGAAATATTATGGAACATTTTTTATTACACCATAGCTTATACGGTGGAGACGTATTAACAAATAAATGACATATCGGCATATTCTCCTCGTGTGGTGATTGCATTAATATACGGTATATCTCAATATACCAATAAATGGTACGAGATATATTTTAAATAGCGTAATGAAATGATACGAGGTATATTTTAAATAACGTGAACCGGGAAAGCATTTGCTAATTGGGCGGGGACAGAGATGAGCTCTAAAGTGGTGTAGGAGGAGATGTTTGAGTAAACAACCCGAAATCCGGTAGACGTACTAAGGAAGGTTCAGTTGTTAGTTATCTTTCGCATACAAAATTGTTCGATGTTATAAGTATTCGAATTAAGCTTACTTTTTGTCTCAATTCGTTCAAAATTTTAATCTGTTTTTTGGAATTTTAAATCGATACGTACTGAAAACTAGCTATAGTCTCGTTATGAAATATAATACGAATAAAAAAACTTTTGCAGAAAATCATAATGGGCGTGCAAATATTGCGAATGAGCTTTACATCTTAATACATCAACAGTGAATTATTCATTCTACATTTTATTTTTATAATGCAATATAATGAGAGAATTTTTGGTCTTAAGTATGAAATTCGAATTCATGAGCAGAACAAACCAAGATGCCATTTGCTGGAATGTAAATTAGGTAAATTAAATATTATTAAATAACAAATGCAATTAGAGGATAGGACAATATAATACAATAATATTCTATAAGGTCAATAATAAATATAGGGCAGTCTAAGAATTAGTTTTAATTTTACATAAGAACAATTTAGGAAGTATGTGAATTTTTGGAGTAATTTCAGAGAATGCATTTATTAAAAAAATCTTTCGACCGAGGCCATTGACTTAGCATATAAAGTAAACATTTTTTAATTAATAAATTGCTAAATGTGAATTTAGAAATTTTAAAGTAAATAAAAAATAATTATAATAAATAAAATTTTTTTAAAAAATTTCTAAATTATTATTTATAACAGGATTTAAAATTAATCAAACGTTTTTATTGTGCGGTTAATAAATAAATTTCACATAAATAATGAATCTATTTTTATTTAAAATAGCCGGTTTTCAAAAAATTTCAAAAAATTAGTCTAACCAAGTTGAAAATGGTTGTGGACTCCGAAAAAAACTTTAAAATAAAATTATTTGAATTATTGCAATTAGTATAATTTAACAGATTCATATAAGAAGGCCAGCTGTTTAAGTTTTAGGTTTATTGATTATTCTACATAATATAACAATCTCAGATTAAATACCATATTTTCAACAATATTGTCTTTTTTCACGGCACACTTCTGTCCGTTTTTTGCCAATACTCTTCTTCACTTGTTTAAATATGGATGTGTATGATATCTCTATTACGAAGTAATTAATATTTAAATAAATTAGAACGGTGTTAAATTAATTTTTTTTATATGCGGGTCCTGTCAAATATATATTCGAGGTCCATATCATATTGACCCTATTTTTATTGCTTTAAATTGTGTATTGATTTCAAATTACCTGATTATTAGATTAATGTATTTATTTTTTATCAACTTTGGTAATATTCCAAATGTCTCTTCATTCTACTAATTCCAATACGCTTCATTATATTACATGAAACATAATTTACTATCCAAGCCGCTAAATATAGAAATCCACCCAGATACTGCTCTTACATAAATGTTAAAATATATCAATAGAGTTTTCGATTGAAATATGACCGTATTCCTAATTTTTTTTTCTTTTTAAGAGATAATGTGAGAATTGTTGTATATATTCGAAGACCAATTTCACAACCTACCTCACATTTTGATAATTTGGTTTATATTGAAAATATTCTGCACTTAAATAACAAATACTAGGATGTTGTCGTATACAACAATCAGTAATAACAGTTTCTAATTTTGAGCAATAAATTCTTTAGTTCTCCTCTTTTTAGGCTCCGTCCCTAAAATTTAAAAAAAAGAGACCTTTATAGAATCATTTGGGCATCCATTCCTCCATTCGTCTCTCTACCAAAGGCTTTTCTACAGAAAACGCTTATGATATCATATATTGCGACCGATAACCTTACATTGCTGTAGTAATTTCAAGTATTTTGGTTCATCCAAGAAAAAGAACTAAGCAATGATCAAAATAAATCCAGTTGAATCAACCCACAATCTTGAAAGTCGTCTTTATGGGAGGTCTTATAGCCAAATTAGGGAGAAAAATCCAAAAATCAGTGATTTCAAATTCTATGTTGAACTATATTTTTTTAATATGCATTTGTTATATAACGGGTAATACATTTATAATCTGAAAAATGAAAAATTTGCAGAAAGTTTATTGGAAATACTAAATATTATTTAATATTTCTAAATACGTAAATATATACAGAACTCTCATAGCGCGAATTCTGCTCGTGCTTTTTAGGAAAACTTTTTTTCTAAATTATCAAGATATTCTATATTGTTTCTACATTATAAGGTAAGTAAATATCAATCGATTTGAAATAATGTAGGGAAGAAGGCATCGAAACAAAAACCTAACTTGAACCTGGCTAATTTTATATGATGTGCCAAAATTACATTTTCAGTAAACTTCATTATTTTTGAAAAAAGTTATGTTCCATTGAAAAAAGAAACATTTACTCTTTTATTGCTCTTTCTCTTTTATTTACGTTTACGTTTATATGATATTAGTATCCTAAAAGTGAGTGAGGTTCTTTTATATAATTAATATTTATGTAGTTCCTTCAACTCTAAACACCTGGATAGCCTTTTCGAAATATGGTGTAGTGTAATCATTCATCATTATTTACCCAAGCTGGCTATATCTAGTAAGTTTTCTTTCATATATTTATGATTACATAAATAAAGCTAACCCGATCCCACTGGGTTCAAGGCACTTAATTTTGAAATATTAATTTCATTATAACTTAGTAAATGCATAACTTTGTACTAAATAAATGTAATATGGTTTACGCTATAATCAATTAACATCTATTCCTCTTTCTAAAAGGTAATCATTCGTTATAACATTAAAGTGATATTAAAACGTATTTCAAGAAGTGTAACTTCAATATGCAATACAATTTTGATTATTTTATGTACAAATTATCCACAGAGGGTAAGAACTTTAGTAATATAAAATGATGAAATAAGCAACTCAAAATAATATAAAAATATTTATATTAGTGCAGTGCGTCTTATTTCCCCAAATTTTTGACTCCATTTTCATTTCTTTTGACATAATGTATAACCATTACATGCGTAATACAATCGATGAATTGTGCATTTGCTATAAAACAATTATTTAAATTATAATAAAATCAAGGGCATGATTAAATAATAAATATACACGGAAGAGGTCTTTCTTATTAATAGCTTTACTAAAAAAAATTGTAAAAATAAGGAAGAACTATTAATAATTTACATTGAAACAAAAGTTACCTAAATACGTCATGATTTAATTTCTGTTAATTGAGAAAAAGTTAGTTTATCTAAATTGTCAAGCCCAAAGAGAACCGAATAAAGTCAACGGATGCACAATGAAAACTACAAGTCAATATTCTTAAATAAGTTTGATATAAAAAATAGGGTGGTATTAACTAAGCGGAATGCTAAGTAATCCAAATAAAGCAACTTTGTATTAGAGAAAGTAGTTGTATTATACCTGCCTACGTTAAATTTAATTTTTTACTTAATTTTTCGTTTTATAACATGCTTCATATACCCTTGAAATTCGTAATTACTTGGCCAGAGTTTGAAACCTGTCAAATTTATGTGCCCTTAATAACTAATTTTTCTCTTTAAGGTAAGAAAAGGGGAAAAGAAATATGAATAAAAAGGGAAAACAGATTAAATTTCGTAACTTCATTTTATATCTTTTAGCTTAAACTATGACAGCTTTGTAAGCAAATGAAATTCAAAACGAATTTGAAAAAAAATATAAGTCGCTGATTTAACCTATTTGCTCTTTTTAACAATTAATTTGCTTATTTACAAAACATGAACCTACCCTAAATCTAAATGACCTAAACCTAAATTAACATTTCGCCACGCAGTAACGTAGTATTAAAAAGAATTATTTTAAATAATATCTTATCTCAACATTGGAATAAAATATATATTTACTTTATTTTTCCTTAACATAAAACTGCGAGCTATTTCGTTTTCCAGCACCGCTCAAATTTATAACGAAACGAAATGATAGAAAAAACAAAAACAATTACTTTTCAAAAAATATTTTGTTTTTAACGTATCTAAAACTATCGACGAAATTAGTGGTTTTAATATGAGTTATGAATCCCATGACACTATGGCACAAAAGGTCATTCTCATCGATAACTTACTTTATTCTTATTTACTTGGAATCGTATAACAGATGATCTCATATCATTTGAAGTCATCGAATAACTCACTATTCAATCTCATAAAAGTTAAGACATTAATTTTCAGTGGTCGCCCGAATGTTTCTCGGGTGGCAATATACCGCCTGCGAAAAATGGGTCTCATGGATAAATTAATTAATACGTACACTATTGCGGGCAAGTATAGTTATAGAAAGTGTAAGCCTGAAAATAATCAAAAAGAATGCAAATAAAATTCAATTTACATATTTTAGTAAACTTTTTTGCAATTTTTAGATTATTTACCGGTTTTGTGTAAGTATGCTATAAGCAATAAAAATTATTAGAAATTTCGTATATTATATTACATATACTATAAACAAAATTAAACTCCATTTAAAAACAAAATTTCTAATCAGCTCCGACGCACGACTGGAGTTTGCTTCTTAAGTCCAATTGTCTTCGAATGTATAAAATAGATAACATTATATGTAAATACTAAAATATTTAAATATAAAGAGAAAATCATTACAAATATAATACAAATGGACAAGATCACATTTATACAACAAAATTAAAAACGTTAAGTATCGTCAGACTAAGAAGTCAAAATTAAAACAGACAAGTAGTAAATGATGTATATAGAAATAGTAAAATATGTGTGATGTTGCGAAAAAAATTGGGTATCGTATTATCATCAAGAGTTCATTCAAATGATTTCAAAAATACACGATAATACGGTCAATTATTGAAGGATAATCTTGACATTAAATTACAAGTGTTCATTATTAAAAATCTAGAGCCCATTCGGTCGGTCGCGCACACGTCCAAATAGTACACACGTTGATCCGATTGCAGGTTTCTAAACGTTCTCTTTGTTTCAGATCATATTTCGAAGAAAAATTGTACGGAATTTGGTTTTAATTTAAGAGTATCCTCTTTCTCACGTTTAGGATTTTCGTTATTCGACTTCTTAATTATTGTTCTATCTGTTCTAAGAACAGAGTATCGGCTTCAGTTTTATATTAACATGATTCTCATTTTGCTTCTGTGGATACGATTCTGTAGGTATGTAAAATATGAAATAAATATAACTATAAAAATACAAGTATAATTCGTTTCTAATCGTCGACATAATTTAGTACTATTCAGTTGTAATTACATGCGGATTAAATAGCGAGATAAAGCTTGTAAAAAAACAAGAAATTAATAGTTTTTCCCTCTTGCCTCTGTGATGTTCATTGTATTAACGTGTAATGTAAATTACAAAATGATCACATGTACTTTGTTTCATTAACAATATCTTTTAGGTCTATTTAGCAAACAAGAGGAATTAAATCCTTGACCAGTATAAAACAACAATAATTATAATTTAATATTTATATATCTCAATCCATGTATGAACTTACTTCCTAAAATGAAATTTATATCAACTTAATAAACAACCATTTTTGTCCATATTTTTTTTGGATAACAGTGACAAAATTGAGGAGTTTGAACTCGAAAATCCATAACAGAATCTTTATTCGACCCCCATAAAACTAATTAGAAGAAATCAGATCCTCAAGTCTCACGATTTAAGCTTTCAGTAGACCTATAGAAACAGAATTGAGGAGTTGGGATGCGGAATTTAATGATTTGTATTTAAAGCTCATAATATAAAAAGTTGATGCTACTATTTTTCGGCTCCATAATTGCACCCTAGTTTTTTTAAGAGCAAATTTATGTCGTGTCTTATTACATTATAATTAGACCTACGTCATCAAAATTCGGTCATGTCATCTGTGCTGTTCAATATTGAGGAATTTTTTGTGTTTTTAATTTCCATGGTCAAACTCTAACCGACTATTAATAGGATTCTACTGGGATTACAGTCTTTTAAATAAAAAAGGATCATCCAAATCGGTTGGACCTAAGACATCGAAACTTGATTACGGCACTTACGCGGTACAATGTTGCGGAATTCTTTGATATGTCTTCAATTACCATAGTCAGATCCTAATTAAATTTTCATGGATCCCGAAATGTGAGGTAAGACACCTGAAAAATACAGATGTATTGAAAACCTGTTTTTTTCATAGTCAGTTAAAAAAGTGGTATACCAACATCAACGAAAGCTGAAATAAAGTTGAGTACATGAATAATAAACTCTCAAATATAAAAATTTATATCGGCCACGGAATGTCAAGCTGAACAAAATATTTTGCTCTCAGTATTAACCAATCGAACACATTTTTAACGCACCCAAAATTTGAATGTAAAAATGAATTGAAGGCTTTACAATTTTATTAACTCCATGATTTATTTTTTCATTAATGTAATGTATTTTAATGTTTAATTTAAATTAAGACTTAACTGAAACCGATATATATCCAGGAAAAGTATTCACGTTTACATTATGTTACAGTTATGATGGTAGGTGTTCCCATATTATGGCTTGCTTGTATTGCTTTTATAGGAAAATGCTTATACACATGTCTATATAATCCCATGGAATGTCTATACAATGTATTTTTAACACATTATTTTTCCACATTTAAACAATTTTTATTGTAGTTAAACGACGCTGCTGAGGCCTTGAAAAGTATTTTCTTAAGTAATAGAATATAACTATATTGAGATTTTGAAGAAGTTTAAAACTTGAATTTTTTGTTAAATTTTTGGAAAAAATAGTTATAAAGATAGGTTTCGTTACAAAATTATATATTGTATCGTATTGACAAACTTAATAGAATTACATACTAAACTCTCCTACGTAGCTTTAGTAAATTTGTAGCTTAAGTAAATTTGTACAAGATACAAAAAGCTGAAAAGGAATTTATTTTTAATAGAATTTTAAAATTTATTTTAAAAATTTATTTTATAATTTTAAACAGAAATTTATAATATTCTTACGAAATGAGTTGACGAGGATTCATGAGGAATTATAAATCAACGGAGAATAAAATTTACCAATGCACATGATGTAACCTGCCATTGCAACTTTCCAATTCATGAGGGGGGAAAGTAACAAATAAACATTTAAACTTTACCTCGCTATTTCACCCGCGTATAATTACAACTGAATAGTAATGAACTATATCAATATATGTATGTATACACACACACACATATATATATATATATATATATATATATATATATATATATATATATGTGTGTGTGTATATATATATATATATATATATATATATTTACATATATAAGTCAAGAATTAGGCTGGTTTCTTCTAACTTTTTACCATTTAAGCAGTATTCCTGAAATATTGGGTTGGCTATAAAGTAATGATTGGTCATTAATGTTATCATATTTTATTACATTTTCAATTCAAAATTATTTAATCGTCCATATGTCCGTTTGTCAATAATTACCATGTATTCCATCACCACCATGTTTCCAACGCTCTGGCAAGGAGTGGATAGAATCTGTGTAAAATTTAGGTGGCTTTGAATGGAAAAATTGGCTATGAACTGTCGTAGGTGGTGTTCGTCATCCAAGCTAAGTTCATGTGGTACCCACGTAACGTATTTCAAGCTTTATTCGCAAGCGGTGTAAATGATTCTGTATAATTCCGTTGAGCTCAGTAACCAGCCAACGTGCCTTAATCATCCATCTTCTTCAATTAACATTTTTAACTGGTCGCTAACTAATTCCACCGGTTAATCAGAGCGTGGTTGATTACTCAGGAAATAATCGCCGCTGCAATACTGCTGAAACCATCGTTTTGCAGTAGCTTCAGATATTGCTTCAGGAACTACGCGTTGACCTATATTACGCATAGCTTCGACAGCCGTGTGACAAGACCGATACTCGTACATTAAACGGTGTCTGATATTCGTCTTAATGTCGTCTATATTTTATGCGTGTTAACAGTGCAGCGTCTTATTTACTACTGATTCAGTGAGAGCGTGCCTTGCCCTTTATATATCTTTGATCAGGGTAGCTTTTAGAACCTTCCCATATTTTCTTGATAATTTTCAGAAAAAAGTTCACTTTTTATTAGTCAACCCAATAGCATAACGTAACATTATAGAGTGTATGACTTTCATCAAACTGTGTGCTTTCTAAAATATACACAATTTTTGATATGTAGACTTAGTGATTCTGATTAGTGTGAACAAACAAAAAAAAACAATTAAATAGACTTTTCTACTTTATTACAGGTCTGAATTGTAGCGTGGTGATTTATAAACATTAATCTTTCACAAAATGTTTTCTAACGAGAAGAATTTTTAGAATCGGACGTGTGACTGTACGGATTTACAAACGAACTTTCCCATTTTGTATATTGGCATAGATGAAAAATCGAACTTGTCAATCGGGGTTTTCCTTTCTTTTTTTTATGGAAAATAGGTACTCGTTAAAGTAATTAGGATTTGGTATGTGAGTACCTTTTTAAATATTTCATTTTCCATTAATTTTTAAACAAAATTCTTTATAACTTACAGCTTCATATAAAATATGTCAATATTAATAAAACATTTTTGGAATAATATTGACATATTTTTATTTGAACGGATTGAGATATGGCATCACTCCTAGCGTAAAATAAAACGCAGTTGGTTGGTGGTATATACTAAATTAGAAATATTATTTTCTCCTTCAAACATATGATGAAACCAATTCCAAAATTTTGACCAAAAATATTTTCTTTAATGTACTGACATTATTGTAAAACTCTCATGCATATTAAATTATTCATATATTTTTGAAATCTAATTTACTATATCCGTACGACGTATTTGGTTGAATTTTATTTTAATGTTACAGTAACGTATTTCCCGGCCGTCACATTAGTTTTTCCTTCATCTCATATATTTTATAAAAATCTACACGATATCCATAAACATTTTATTGGTACCTATTTTATCAAAATCTAATGTGCTATTTAGATTCTATAAAGTAAGCAAAGAAACTTGCAATCAAATTTATAGACACACTTCCACGAACCCTAAACACATGGCATTTCTTATTCCGCATTTGTGTAATAAGTTAATATTATGAAATTCTCCCCTATATATGTAAATATATCTATATTTTTAAATGATATTTAAGTAGAATAAAATTAAGGTGTTCAGTTTGTGAATAACTATACATAACCTTAACACCCAGGACCATATTGATTTAACTTGTTTGATATCTGTATCCATTCGCTGTGGTTATATTATATTATATATAGCTATTTTTTTTGTATCTATTTAATTATTAAAAAATGTGTAAATATAATTTCAAACCGTTTGATTCAGTATTCTTAGGAACCCGATTTATATTCAAAAACAAACGAGTACTATTTTTATTCCATCATCTATCTACCATGTCGATACTTATACCCTGAAACACTTCTTATATAATGTTCACATTTTTTACTATCCAGTTGATCCTAAATTATGAAATACCTGATAATAAAAGTATAATTGCGAATATTATGTGAAAAATAAACCAGATAATTAAATTATTACGTCCAGTAAGTAATATTGAATTTTTCTTTTAATTGTATTATTTGCGTATTAGAAATTAAGTTTAATGTTGTCACAGTTAAGCCACCTTTTTATTAATATCATACTCGCAATTAATAGTCATCTTTCCAGAGTTTAAATATAATATAACATCCAAATTTCTATGAACAACAAAAAGTGACTCAACTGTACCGGCGTAAAGGTTGAGAGGAAAAATTTCCATTCAGGGCGTAAGTCTACAGACAACTAAAGCTTTTGTCACGATGTCCTGGACAAGGGGAACTTTCGTAAATTTATGATGACGGTGTCCGTTGCAGCTATTAATAATGCATATCGATTCATTCGCTTGGGTGAAGAATGGATGTAGATTGAAGAATTAAGAATAGATTGAGAATATAGAGTGGTATTCCATGGATAAAAGTGAACACACATGAACTTACTGTCGGTATAAAACTGGGCAATGATAATTTGTTAAAATATAATCCATCTGTTCCTTCCTATCTCATTGGTTTCGTCTCAGACAAGTTTTGAAAATATTTTATTTTTTGTTTATATTTTCGATTTCCAAAATTTCAAACCAATTTACAAACAATAAAACTAATCACAATTAAATTAATCTATGTGATGTAAATAAAATGCCAAATATATTCAATAGAACTAATTTCAACTTAACCGTCAAACAATTTATGGGCATAGCATTTTTT
The DNA here is from genome assembly GCA_039881145.1 of Druceiella hillmani. Lineage (NCBI taxonomy): Eukaryota > Metazoa > Arthropoda > Insecta > Lepidoptera > Hepialidae > Druceiella > Druceiella hillmani. Next base: position 13,227,080 of record JAYKKI010000042.1, on the reverse strand, counting down.
ACGGACATAAATTATAATAAAAAAATTTTGTCTTTTCCTTATCTGCTCTCACAAAAAAATTATAAAATTATTTAAATATAAAAAATATTGTTTTAATTACAAATTATAATTATGTGTTATCATCGCAGTTCCTATGTAAGTTACCGACGATTTCGTTGGGAATCCGAAGTATTTTTAAACATTGTTTGGATACTTTAGTATCGAATAATTTTACAATAAACAAATCTAGTCTTTCGAGCCACCTAAAGAATTAAATTATTTTGATATAAGAAAAATTGTATTTGATTGTAAATGTAACTTTAATTATTGCAATGATTATAATATTCATTGAAGGCTAGTGATTAAAATTGGTGGATATATTTTTAACTACATTCTAAATAAGTTAGTATACCGTGAACTTTACTTTAAATATTTATATCTAGAATTACTTTACTAAAACTTATAGCTGCTGTGTTTTCCAAAAAGCTAAACTATTTGGATCTAATAAACAGATTATAAGATTATTATTGAGAAATTATTGAAAATTAATGATCTGTGTTATGGAGCTACACTTTGTTGCACTACACTACAAAGGCATGTCACAAATAAATCGGCGCTTTCAAGGTCCGACAAGTGAGTATAGAACTCCTAAATAGTTAGCTAACCGAAATTGGCTGCATGGTGCTGGGTTTAATTAAAAAATAGTGATAATTGTAATATAGTAAACGAGTTGGATTGAAACCACATAACTTAATTGATATAGCGTAGTAATATTAATTATGAACTGCTTTATACCACTGCTATAATTTTATGGGTAATTTTACATAAATAACTTTAATATTGTTGTAACAACCACTGTAATTAATATCTGTTTTCAATACAATTAGATATACAATTTGTATGTGAAAATGCACGTCCATTAAGGAAGTTTTATTGATTACAAATAAAAAACAAATATTAAGTATTTTTCCCCCATGTAAAAATGGAGACCTGAGATTGATAATATGTGTTTCAACTTGAGCTAAATACGGGTGAAACAATTTTGACGTAAAGCGTTTTGAGCAAAATTTAATTTTTGATATTTCAGACCGCGTTTGATTGTCACAGTGACTTTTGACTGTCACAGTGTTTTTTTTAGAAATCATTTGTCGTAGAGACTTAAAATTTAGCATGATGATGAAGTATGTTCGTCCGCACATATTTCAGTTAATACACAAAAATAATTACCTATAAGATAGACAAAATGAAGGAACTGATTAATTAGTTTTGTGTCGTGTGGAGTATTATTAAAAGTGCGAGTTTTAGACATTGCAGAACTATTCCTCCTATATTTTCATAAAAATATTAGATGTTCTTAAGATATTCCTGCAAAAGTCCATAAAATATGCTTAACTGATCTTTATAACTGCTTACGACATAATTATAAAAAACTTCTAGTTAGTTAGAGTTTAGCGCTAATTTAAAAAAAATCGTAATCTATAATGTTTGAGAAAATTATGTAAGGCATGACACAAAATATTACTTTTTAAATAGTTTAATAAAAATATAAAATTACTTAAATACTTTTGTATACCTAAATCTGAACGGAATTTTCGTGGAGCCAGTTTTATTTCCACTCATTTCTACTTTTCAGGTTTCCGTAGCGAAATGGCAAAAACTGAACTTTTATAACTTCATCCTGTCCGTCTATCTGCTTGTCCATCTCTCTGTTTGCGTGTCACAACCATTTTACTTAAATACTATTGACATAATATCGATGGACTTTGGATGTTAGCTGTCTATGAAATGTTATAAAATGAAATAGTGAAAATATGAAAAAATATATATATAAAGGGTGGCAATAAATGTTATTAAGGGATGAAAAAATTCAGTGCGCATAGGCATATAGGGTATCGTTAGACAAGTCCTAAAAAATGTTAAAAGTTTCCGAAACAACTTTTTTAATTAAGCCAAGAGTTGGTGAGACATGCGTTTCTAAACTTACAAAAAGTGTCCTCCGCCTCTAATTTTCCGATTAACTTATGTAAAATATTGAAAATTAAGGTAGTAGAAGTTAAAATTAATTATTAAAGTAAATTGGTTTTATTTAAATTTGTTTTGTAGTTTTTGAGATTTCTTTAAAAGATTTTGTACGGGCTGCAGCAATAACTTTGTTTTTCAGAGTCTTTAAAAAAAAAACAAACTTAAAAGTTTGATATTGTTTAGTGTTATAGAAACCTTTGTGTGTGTTTTGTTGTTCTAAACTTTTTGTTGTTCTAAACACAATATAATATTTAGCTAAAATTACACAGTAATTAATCTTTATATTTCAGACCACCTAATTCCTTTTGTGACCTTGAAATATTACCAAATTTGAAATAATGCAATTTTTTTATATACTTACAAATTAAGAACGAAATAACCAAAAACAATTGATATTTTTGTGGGTTTTGTTCGATCAATAATCGTTTGATTGAATAAAAAATTTATATAACACATATTAATTTTATCGATATTTTGTGGCGTAAATAAATGTAACGGATATAACCGACTCGATTTTTTCACACTGAAATTTTTTCATATTCATTAATTAGTAGGCAAAAAACCTTCCTTAAATAAAGTCTTGTAAACATCTACAAATATTTTCAAGAAAATGTATTCAGCCATGAAGAAAATCCGCGCTTCACGTAAACATTTATATGCTTATAATTAATATTATGTAGGCAAAATGACACATCGAATTTTTCGCAGAGATCTATTACTTTTTTCCTGTTTCTATAATGATAATGAATTCAAGAGCTTATAAATAATAATAAAGTCTATTTGTAGTCAACTTAGCTAATAGACAACTAATGGTAATAAACAGCGTTAACTCAATCCATAATCAATCGAGTTAACCGCAAAAGCTGTGGTCTCTCAAACTATTGTTAAAATCTCGTAGCTTCAACTTTATTTACCGAACGGGTAAAATAACAAGCTTTTGAATAACTAGCTGTAATAAAACATTGATATCAATGATGTATTTTAAGGTTTGGATAACGTCAAACGCGTTATTGGAATATAAAGTTGGGTGATCAATATCGTGGATTTCAATTTTAAAATTCAGCTTTTAGCTCTCAAACATCAAAACTTAGTTTACACTCCTCTTTAGTTTAAACTAAGTTTGGATGTTCGAGAGCTAAAATCTGAATTTTAACATTTAAATCCTTTTCTATTTCAGTGTTTTATGGGTAAAAGCTTTTGATGTGTCGTAAAAACTCCGTGTCGTAAATTTAATTTATACTGAGTTAAATACGTTGTAAATATATTACAACGTATCTATCTCAGTGTAAGTAAATACCACTGGAAAATAAAGTTATAATTAATATTTATTAGCATCATTTCCTTATTGTTTGATTGTTGAGAAAATATGTTTATGGGGAATCTAAAAAAAGGTAACTAATTATAGAAACAATAATCTTTACTGATATGTACAATATTTCAAAATATTATACTGTATTTCTTAAGCAATCCATAATATTTTAAGAATACTGGTTGCCACATAATTATTTAATATTCTTCCATGAAATAAATTGAATTCGAATACGAAAATTTTGTCTTCCTATGTGAGGATATCAATATCCTCATTTAGTGAAAACGTCGAAAAATCACGAAACAATTGTTCTTGCTGATGACCTATTATTAGTTAAGTTATACATTTTTGCTTTAGGCAATTATATGAGGGTTGGTATTTATTTATTTTTCATTCCGAATACACACGTAAAAATACTAGTTCGGCAGCTTCAATAGGAATTTGGTATTTCTGAATTATTTCTGGGGTAATGCTGAAATCAATTGATTTCAGTTAGAAATCAATTTTGACTACATTAACTTATTAAAATGAATAAAAAATACATAAACAAATAAAATAAATATTTTCTAGTGTTTTTCATAAGAGTAGATTAATAGAGAAAATGCAGTAAATATATAATAAAAATAAGTATATAAATGGTTGGCAAATAAAAGTTTTATTGCCGTTGACATCTGGAACATTAACTAGATCAATATAGTTGCGAAATTTTAAGTATCACATTTCTGGCTTTAAGATGGTTTTCGTGTAAAATGCGTTGTCGACGAAACTCGCTGAGCTTTTGTGTCATTCAAACTATAATTATTTAGCCTATCATAATGTTTAATAATTATTTACGATTTAGTCTTGGTAAAAGTCCAAAAAATTGTACAATCAAAAGAAGTGTGGTAAAATTACTATCTAGTATGTACCGGTAAATATACTATATAGTAATTTCACCACACTTATCATTTTAGTTAAAAAAACGCGTCAAGCTATTTATATAAAAAACCAAGTCAATGTAAAATGATATTGTATTAACGTTTAAATAAATTAGTTTAGTTACAAAAGTAGTAATTTCATATAAAACTAAGTCAAGTGGAAAACTAAGTCGATTGATTTGCATATCAGTCGATTGATTTGCATACAGTTGTAAAATGTTATATTAATATTTAAAAAAAAAAATTATTTATCGTTTAGTATTAGTAAAAATCACTGTCAAAAATTATAGGGAAAGTACAGGAAAAGTAGTAATTTAACGGTGCATATTTTTTTAAAAACGCGTCTAGCGATTTGTCTGAAAAACTAAGTCATCGTAAAAGGATGTTTTAACAAAATTTTGAAAAATAGGAAATGTTAACCGTTTAGTTTTAGTAAAAATCGCTTTCAAATTTGTGAAATTAAGAGGATAGGTAGGTATTTCACCAAACTTCACTAAATTAAAAAAAACGCGACAATTATTTATTTTACAAACTGTTAAAATAATGGTATTTTAGCAGTTGGGAAACAAAAAAAAAATTATTTGTAATAAAAATGTTATAATAATTTTTAAGTCTTACTATCACAGGACAACTACCTTAAGGTTGAACATCATCCGGTTCAGCAAACAATTTCTCTGCTAGTTTAATCACTCGATTCTTCACATCTGGTCTTAATTCATTTATTTGAACATAATACGATGCGGCATTTTACGAACTATAATTATATTATCGGCTTCTTGGTCTGATATATGATCAATATATTACCTTTTCATTTTATTTCTGATATAAGTTTGAAAATATTTTGAAATAGTATGTATGTATGGGGTTAAACTTCAGACTTAAAAACGGTGAAAATGTATTAAATATATGTACTAATGCTTGAAACTCTGCTTGTAGTTATTATTTTAAAATAATACATTAGCTCAAATATAATCAAACTGGCGCTAATTCTAAAATTATTAAGATTAGAGGAATATTTTCTGTGTTACAATAATTTATTATTATAACGTAAGTCAGAGTTAAACTGTAGGTCCCTCATATTCGCATTTTAAATAACTGTACTGAATGCAGATGTTCAGATGGATATAATTAAAATTAATGATACGATGAAAATTGTAAATTGCCACTTGTTATTCACACTTATTTCTCTCGTCAAATTTATTATAAATTAAAACGACGTGTACTCAATTAGATAATCAATGGCTGACAGACTTTATTTCTTAATAATAGTGATGTACAAAAGCTTGACATAGAGACAATAGTTATAATCACAATCACATACGTCATAGATGTCGCAACATTGTTTATTTTATGTTACTAATTTAATTATATATTTTAACACCTCAACTATAGCAAATAAACTAAATTTACAAAATTTACAAAAAAAAACAGAATATCTTAATTTATACCATCTACAAAATTAACACCCATACTATCAACACATTTGTAATACTTATTAGTACTAAGTTCCTTTGTTAACACATCAGCAGGCATAGCTGTTGTTGGCAAATATTTTAAGTTAATGATGCAGTAATTATTGTTTACTGCATCTTTAACAAAATGGTATCTTATATCAATATGTTTGCCTTTTCTATTTATAACATAATTTGCCACGAACTTCTGTGCACTCTGACTATCATTGAATACTGGTATAGTACATAGTTCAGTAGTAATTTCACATAGTAAAGCTCTCAAATACATAGCTTCTTTACATGCATCAACTATTGACATGTATTCGGCCTCCATGCTGGATAAAGCAACTGTCTTCTGCTTCCTATTCTCCCTAGGAAATCACTGAGCCAGACATTGAAAAACAATAACCCGTGTAAGATTTACGATCTACCACATTGCTTGCCCAATCGGCATCAACATATCCTACGAGTTCAGGTTTTTTTTTAGTATATTTTAAGCAAAAATTGTTTGTTTTCTTAATGATCTTTTTCTATCACAAGAAATATCAGGTTGCATCATGTAAATGTCATCTTTAAGATAACCATATAAAAAAGCTGTTTTAACGTCTAGATGAGTAATGTCTAAGTTTAAACTTAGACTCTTATTTACTCTAGCAGTGCAGTTGCACTGCTAGAGTAAATAAGAGTCTAAGTTTAAATGCCTAACCACTGGTGAAGAAGTGTCATCATAGTCCACACCTGGCCGTTGCGGCCTTTAGCCACTAAACGCGCTCTATACCGCACACTTTTATCACTGTTCACTTTTCTTTTAAATACCCACTTACACTGCACTTAAGTTTTATCAGAAGGCTACTCGTCAACAGGTACCCACGCCTGATTGTCCTCAAACGCTTGCAGTTCTTCTTGTATTCCCTCAATCCATTTTTCTTTGTCCAAGCTATTCAATGCTTCTTCAATATTTATGGGATCACTGACACATTCTGTGCTGGATGATATGCATAGATTAGCAAAACCGTAACGCTCAGGTTTCTTTTTGATACGTTTAGTTATTGTTTCTGCTAGATCTGACTCTTCTTTATCTTCAGATTGTTCTCTTCTATTTCGCTCTTCATCTGTGCTTAAAGATTGCTGGAATGTAGAGGTTAAATCTGATAAAGCATTCTTATATTTACAATTAGAGATATCCTGGACTGAGGGAGTAGTTTCGTTCTCTAACACCGCTACTTCCTGCCTCATGTCATGATCTGATTCTTTTTCTTCTGAAGTATCCCCGACTGAAACTGATACATTGTCACGTGAACAATTTTTGTCAGTACTTTCATGAATGATCTCTACTTTTAATCACACATCTTTTGATGGGATCATAAACTCTGTATCCCTTGACATTTTCAGAGAAACCAACTAAGAATTAACCAGAGGTCAAAGGGTGTTTTGTTATTTAATCTTGATGCAAGCGATCTATTCCTGAGATAAACAGCAATATTGATCGCCTCTGCCCAAAACCTTTTCTCTAGATTAGCATCAAATAACAAACAACGAGCTCGCTCAACTAAGGTTCTATTAATTCGCTCACTTAACCCGTTCTGCTCAGGAGTATAGGGATTGGTTTTTTGGTGAACTATTCCAGCATTTTTCAAAAAATTCTTAAATTCCCTGCTGCAAAACTCTAAGCCATTGTCTGTCCTAAACATTTTGATTTTATTGCTTTGTTGATTCTCAATCATCGCTTTAAATTCCTTGAAGTATTTGTAAACTTCACTCTTGGCTTTGAGGAAGTAAACAAAAACAATTCGAGAATAATCATCGATAAATATTAGGAAATACCTTGCTCCGCCTATCGAAGCCGTCTCCATCGGTCCGCATACATCAGCATGTATCATATCCAGTACTCTGCCAGTCATTGTTCCTGTTTGATCAAAAAGTAAGAGGCTTTGCTTTCCTTCACAACACACTGTGCACGAACTTTTGTTAATTACAGGCTTGTCAGCGTATAATAATCCAGATAGTGCACCTTCTTTCATTGCATTTAAGTCATTCATATTTAGATGACCCATTCTTCTGTGCCATACTGCACCGCTTACTGCCGCAGAAGATGTAAACAGACAGTGCTTATATTCTAAAGACAACTTGTAAACACCGTCAATCTCATTCGCCACTGCAACTAATTTATTCTTTTTGTTATAAACATCACACCTCTTCTTGAATTCTACTCTATTACCAATTTTAATCATCTGACTAATGGATATCAAATTCGTAGTAAGGTCAAGAACACATAACACATCTTTCAGTGTAATCTCGTATTTACAGTTTGGAGTCACTGTTACAATGTCCGCATCACTCGAGTACAAAACTGGCATAGCACTCCTATTAAAATCTATTATCTCCTTAATGCTGCCGTCGGTCACAAAAATCTGTTCCAGACAACTTCTGTCCCGTTTCTATTATTTGCGTAACATAACTTATCCCAGATTCACAATTGTCAAGACGGATCGAAATTAAATTGCGCAGCAACTATTATCGAACATAAATTTTAGTTTTGTCCATAAGCTTTTTGATGATTTAGCTTCTATTATGTGAACATACAGCGAGGGATCTATAGTCAGGATAAATTTTGCTTTAGCTTTCGCATAATTTTCTGCTGTTTCTTTAGTAGGCTCCGCTTTGATGGTATTCGCCACGCCTTCCAAAATCAGCAAGTTTTCCACTGCAAAGGCCCACTCGTGATAGTTTTCTCGGCCTTTGAGCTTCGGTACGTTAGTGAGAAAAGAATTAGACGCCATTATGGTAACAACACGTGCTACTTCACGAATCATGAAATAACTGGCTGACCCGTGCGAAGTCTTCGCACTATATCGCCATCTAGCGTGTTCCAAGTATACAATTTGGCTAAGATATTTGATGTGTCGCCCACAGATGGCGCTCATGCCAAATGTTATAAAAATTAATTTTTTTATTAACAAAAAGATTTTTTTCGAATTTTTTTATATTTTTCGCCCAAATTAGAAAATATAAGCTTTAAGTGGGTATTTTTTTAATTTTTTTTGGTGCAATAGTTAAAGAGATCGAGCCCGTCGACCAAAAAACACCTTTTACAAATAATATATTTAGATTTTTTACTGATTCAATTTTTAACACTGATTTTCAGAATACCTATGTTAGCTAACTGATAAATATATCTTTTACTTTCTCCTAAGAGCGATACTGGGCCCATAACCTATTATAAATTAAAACGACGTGTAATCAATTAGATAATCAATGGCTGACATACTTTATTTCTTAATAATAGTGATGTACAAAAGGTTGACATATCAGAGACAATAGTTATAATCACAATCACATACGTCATAGATGTCGCTACATTGTTTATTTGATGTTACTAATTTAATATTATATTTTAACAAAATTTTTAGCCAGTCTATTGGAATCCTTTTTCAAAAATACAAATAACTTCTTTTATGGACTCCCAGATCAGCAGGAATATCAAGTTCTAATTTTTGCTGTCGTAGCATTCAACCGTGAACCCTTGTCGAGAAAATGTTTGGTGAATAAATGAAAGCCACAATATCCATTAAATATTCTGGCTCGACGGATTCTTTGTGTTTAGTCCAAAAGTGATGTTAAAGGTTATATATTATCGTGGAAGTTTCTGATTCATGCGACAAATATATAGTAATAGAACGCTTCGTGAAAGTTTTACAACTATGAGATATAGTTTTAAAATTGGTTTTAAAATATCGTGCAATCTGTGTGTGTGACGACGAATCTTTGTAAAAAAATTCAACGAGAATCAATAAACTGATCGCGGATTCCAATTGCTTTCTTTACTTAATTGCACCTATAAGATTAAAATTGAAAATAAAATAACTGTACCTCTACCGGTTCGTGCGGGCGACGATTTGATGTCCTATTAAGCGTCTTCTTTATTAGGCAGCTTGTTACGGTAACAAAATCCTGCAATAATAGGGGCCCGCTTGTCAACATGTGGGGACCCGCAGAAGTTCATTGAAATTCGTTAGATGTTTCCAGGTTAGTGAATGTAATTGACTCATAGAGTTGGCGAATTATCGTCAGTCGCGAGGAATTGTTAAAATCTAAATACTTTCTTTTGTCAAGCAACGATCTTACTATTAATTACTTGAACTGAATATTTTATAATTTATTTATTTAGATAAATATTGTCTGTTAGATTTGAATATTATTTCAAGGTTAGGACTAATTTGTCCGAGTGGCGTTTGTACTATTTTATATGGCTTCATCACAACAACAGGCATAAAACCTAATATGACAATTCTTTGCATCGAAAGCAACGAAGTTGCTATTCGCATCAGATTATTTGACTGTAACAGTTTACTGGTTATGAGTATACTAGTATGATATAACACCTAGCTGCGTTCCGCGCTTTCACCTGCGTAGAAAAATTAGATGTTTGGAAAACGATTTCAAAAATTATACGCATCCAAAAACATTTATTGCTCCACTCTTTGCATAGAGATCTCACTAATCAATTCACCTCTTTGCAGCCGCCGAACACCTCCGCTCCTTTCACCAAACGACATCAATATTCGAGGTCGGGGATATTTCGGCGGGAATACTCGGGATTAGCGATCAATAAATAAGCCGATCTCAGTATACGTTAGACCATTTAAGCTGTGTTTTTGTAATAGAGGAATTTTTGAAAACGGGTGAGTAGTTCGAGAAATTATCGCAATCAAACAAATACACAGATAAAATTTCGGCTTTATATATTAGTAAAAGGCTTATGAAAACATATTTAAATGTAAACATATTTCTTTCCATGCGCTTATTTACCCAATAATGATATAATAACTTATAAAGTGAATTTTGTCTTTTTAAGCTGGCACCGTTATTTTAAACGGAAAAATAAATTAATTATAATTAAATAACATTATTATTAACACAAATTTTCCCTTTCGTTGGTTTTAATTAATCTATACTATCATAAAATAGTGGATAGCAGTCTTGGAGTTACATCTATTTGTACTTTACTCACCGAAATTCGGTTGAGAACTTAACAAAAGAGCGTACATTGCGCCTTTATATGTTCTGTTAGGGATTCTCGTGAATTCAATAACTTTCTGCAAGTAGCCAGAAAAAGTGATAAGATTATTAGTTGCCAATCAAATATTAAAGAGTACAAATACTAAATACTTATGTAACAAATAAAACTAAAAAATAAGAAGTAACAAAAATGATGTCTCTGATGAAATTAAAATTAAAATTTTATGAAATTCATTTAATAAAAATGCATTTAATGAAATTAAAATTAAAACTTAGGCATCTCTTAGTCCTATTCGAATATTTCTTAAAAGGAAGTGTTCTATCTGTCTTTGTCTGCTTACTTGAGAATCATGCAATATAACTTGACTAGTTTGTATTAAAATTTCTCTGAGGCAACGTTTAAGGTCAAGAATAAAACCTAGATTATTTGATTAAACAAATATTTTGATCCGAAACTTTAAATTCAATTTGTGGTACCCTACCAGTAAGATAAAAGCGTGGCCTTAAAATTGATGTTTAGAAATTATCAAGATTATTATAGTGGATCTGCATAATTTTCAAGTTAAAGTATTAGTTAATTTAATAATCGTCAAAGATACTTTTGAAATGGAAACATCATTATTCGAGGAAACTTCTGCCGCAATCCTAAAAAATATACACGGGCCAAGCTACTAGGAAAGGCGAGTTTATAAGAATATACCTAAAATATAATTGTAGAATTTGCAAGTCTGTATATTGAAGTATTGAGGAGAAAACGAGTTAGAGGGACATAATAAAAGTAACAGAACGCAAAGTATAATCTTAGCAATTGTTGCCTTTCTTACTGTGAGTAACACATCGCACATCACACGTGAACAACAGAGATTTTTAAGGGATATGAATTATTGTTTTGGGTAGGCCTAGGAATAACATATAAGTTTAGTTTATTTGTAATCAATTTAGTATGATATATGATAAATTGGAATTATGAAAGAGGTGTTGGAATATTTATTACTTATTCACTTACGCCTAGAAGGTTGGACGGGTTTTCATTAAAACTAATTAGGACAAAATTCATGATTCGAATTAAAATATAAATAACTTTTAAATCAGAAAATCGGTAATTAGAAAGAAACTTAATCTCTTTTACTCAATAATAAAAGTTAGGTTTTATAAAATGTCAATAGATAAACTAACAAATTATATTAAAGACATATTATTTACAGGGAGTTGTTGCACAAGTCTCGTTTGGTGTGGGACTAATTCCGCCATTTTAATTTGGGTGAATGTGAGAAATGAAATGAAATGAAAGAAATGATAAAAGCTAAAAGTACACAAGAAAAACTTAACTTAAACACTAAAAGTTCAAAGTCAATCTAAGAACACCTCATTTGTTGAAATATTTTTGGTAGTTTAGTCTGTACAAGGAAACATACTTACTCACATACATACATAGTCTGTAAAATTCATGACGTTATATACCCTAGAATACTCTCTGGATAAAGATGAATCTAAATACAGCTCTCTTTAGTAGATTATTATCTGTGAGACAACAAAGTTACTTACACAAATACCTACATACATAGATTGTGAAATTCATAAATCTTCCTCTGTCGTATTTATGAGAAAAACAAGTTAAATAATCAAATATTTTATGTGGGATTTAACTTTTAAAAAATAAATTAAATTTTTAATATATATCCCATAAAAACGTCGCTTTCAGCGAAGTCATGAGTAAAATTTAGTTGTTTTACATAAGGTACCTTTTAAATAAGTAATCTGTTAGTAAATAAATTGCAGAACAAAATCACATGCAGATATTTAATATTAAATATTGATAAAGGTAAATGGCACATTTTAACGAACAGTATAAAGAAAAGTCCGTTTTAATGAAATTGACTCTCTAACGGGAAATGTTTCCTTGGATCTCTGGGAAAATTCTTTGTATGTTACAAAATAATTGAATGCCTCAGTGAAGGACTTGGAAGTAGTATCCATTTGAAATATTTTTCTGCGTGTGGAACTCTTTTTAAATAGCTATAGGACTTATTGAATAACGTAAGTGCATATAAGCAGTAAGTCATTTATATATTATAATTAAGTATGCTTTCATTTTAATTAGTTCCACAAAGACACAATTGTTATTTAACAGGGCTTGAAAACCTTTTTAAGGTAATACTTTATTGCTTTTCTCTTTAATTATTTACGGTGGTTTGTAAAATTACTTCTGATGACATGTCATGATTACGTATTTATATTTGTGCAAGTATGATGAAGAACATATATTGGCGATTTTTGTAGAACCTACACTAATAAATTTTTTAAAGGAATTTTTAGAACCTATAATTTAATTATAACATTTTATCTTTAAGAAGTGGGTAATTCAAGGTAAAGCGTGATAAAAACGGAGAAGGTATGTAAAAAACGGAGAAGGAATGATATCCGCTACAGAAATCTGTATTTAAAACTCATAGTTAAAATCGTAATAAGCACGTTAAGTCAATTTAAAATCTTATACGATAAAACTTAACTTAAAAATTTCCTTATATATTATTAAATTACTAAATATTCCTTAAATATTATCCTTGTGTCCGGTACTTTATCAGTACACAATTAAAAGTCGACACATACACAAAAGGCAGGCATTGCGGTTAATAAAAATATTATTGTGTACGTCGACAGTGCTACATGTATATGGATGACAAGGGGATGAAACGAATTGCGGATAAATGATGGAAGATCAACTTAAAAGGATCAAATAGGTTACTTTCACCTAAAGCTAAAAATATCATAAAATATAGGCCATACGGCCATAAAAACAGATAAATGTTATATAAATAATGCATGATATTTATGACACTTGTTGCTTCAAGAATAATTAGGGTTTTAGTATTTGAAAAACGGGAAGAAGGAAGATATTTCAAGGAAAGAAGAGATACAAAAGTGGTATAATTTTTTAGCTTTACGAGATGACAGTTTCGTGTATTTAGCAAATATTTCGTAAAGCAAAGTCCATCCATCTTGTCAAGAACCATATTATTTCATATCTGGGCAGCATACACAGTAAGTACTCATAAAATAATTTCCAGGAATGAGAAGTGTGAGTAGAATTTAAAGCGAAAAGCTATGCCATGAGCAAATGACACCATAAATATGGAGCTAAGTTATGACGAAGCTTTGGGATTATCTATTATATAATTTAATATAGTCGATGGAGAATACGTAAATTGTGTCGGTTAAGAATTGGGTGGGCTAATAAGGTACCATTTGAACTTTTTCAAAAGGGGTTGAAAAGTCCCGAATATTTAATTGTATATAAATATGTCCAAGCACACTGAAGTGTGTTTATGTGTATGACTTGACTTTAACTGTTTATGACAGTTAAAGTCAAGTCTTTAAGGGTAATTAATCAAAGAAATTTGATGCAATTTACGTACTCCATCTGCGGACTTTGTCTGTATTATAACTGATTACAAGCCGCCAAAATAATATATGTTGTAGGATGGGAAATTCAAGGATGTCCAACAAATTAAAAAAAAATAATCTAAAAAAATAGTTTTAAAAAATTATGAGGCTTCATGAAAAGAATTTAAGGTTAGATTTCATTTTTATCTTAAAGAAATAGTTAAATCTTTATTTTTAAAAAGTTTTATTGAACATTGTTACAAATTAGAGTAGTTTCTAGTTCAACAAACACAAAATAAATTTAATTTTAGTATAGTTATAGGTGTGCGCGCGCTACGGGAAAGCCGTAATATTTCTCAAAATGTTACCGAATCTTGAAGAACAGTTACAATAATTTCATCTTTAGTGCTGTGTACATTCTATGGTAATTCTAGATATATGTAATACTAGCCAAGCTTATGTTATAAGAATTAAACTATTTACATGTATCCTAATGAGTTTAATTCCTACGATATTATTACAATTGTTGATCGTGTTGCACTCTAATTTCTCGCCACGCCATAAAATGTATTCGAATTATATTTGAAGCCCGAGCTTTTGAGAAACAAATTTCCATCTTAAATAGCACAATGTCATATGAAAAAATACTCATTTTTATTTATATGGTAATATTGATTCCAAAATTCAATGTGTTTGCAGAAATTAATGATAGTATATATTGTTTAAAGTAACATAAAATTTACATTGTTTGATGTTTGTGATTTTTTATCTATTCGTAAATTAAAGCATATTTATAAAGTAATTTTCATTATCACGTTGTGCCACAAAACGAAACTAATCGAATTTTTCCATCACCGTATTTTAGGATTTTTTGCGAAGGAATTTCACATTTTACATTCTTAAGATATGTAAATAGTAAAATAATTTATTAATAATCGTCTAAACTTGACTACAGTCATTAAGATGATAGCGAACGTTATATACTGTTATTCGAATGAATTATTGAAAATTTTAAAGTGGAAAGTGCTCTTCAAAATGCTGGAATTTTTACTCATTTTCTATTTAATTTAATAGTGATAAATCCTAAAGTTATCACAAAAAATTTTTTACACATTATTATATTTGAACATTCGATAAATATATGTAATTAATTATTTATTTCAAACTAGAAATAGTCAAGATATACAAAAACTCTCATACATGACTTACATTTTGTTAAAATATTGTGTATTGCAAGAATAGCTAAAAAATTATCTGCAGTATAAAATTTAATTCCTACTTAATGAAATTCGATATTACTTGAGACAAATTATCACTCTACTCTGACATTTATGTGTTATTTACGAACACAAAAATATTTTAAGCCGTGAGTTTCTACCTGTAACTTAGATACATATAAATACGACGTAATAAGACATATTAGTGTTAAAGAAGTTAACCAAATAATTCACAAATAATACAGATAACCGAGATATTTTTCAAAAATTGTCTTCCCTGTTATTATAAGTGTGTCATAATATAATACAATAACAGTCAAATGTTTGAATAGGTAAGTATGCGAGAAAATAGCAATACCATATTATGATAAAAATAAAATTGTAACGATGGAATTCTAATTTTTTTTCCCACCTCTGAAAAAGAAACTATTTGATAATGTGTTAAAAAGGGATGGCTAAATAATGGGTTAATAGATTAATTAGTATCTGAGATTTATCTGCAAGGTAAATTCATAGTAAATACCAAAGATGCCAGGATATATTATGATATATGTTTATGTCGTTTCACATCACCCGTGAGTGGGCATTAACTCATAATTGTAAAATATGTATGGTAATGTCTTAATGCACGTATTTCTTCGACAGTATAAGGTAGATTTGAAGTATTGTAATAAATGACGTCCTATAATTTTTAGTTTTCTCTCATAACTATAGGAAAAAATGTGAATTTTTTCCAAGTGTGAATTTGCCAAATGCATAGAGTATTCTGTGCCTAGTAGACTTCAAGTGAAACTGCTTTACTTATTATCAGTTATCATTAATGTGGACCCATATTTAGCTTATTTAAGTAGGTGATAATACTTAGCTTAGGTGGAATAATACTTTGCTTATTTGAATAGGTCAAAGACTATGACATCTAAAATCAACTTTATATTTTATCTTTCAACATTCGCAAAGGATTTATAAACCCCTCTATGATTTTAGGTTCATTAGTTTCAGAAACAAAGGCAGGTAGATTATATTTCTTTCCAGATTCTACAATACAGCTATGTAAAAAGTTATATAAAATGAAATAAAAAAAATTTGAAACCTATCAATTTAATTTTAAAAATATGTTTTCGAGCATATATTTGAACTAAAAAATGTCCTTATAAATATTTTAAAATTGGGATATGCGCGAGTTAATAGACTTTATAACTATGTTAAATGTCGTTTTTCAACGTCAACCGAATTCTGAGGAAAACAATTATCGTGGACTTATAGACGGACACGTCAGTGATTTTATAAGTGATCCGTTTTTCTTTTTGAAGTACGTATGAAGTTATACACGAAATATTCTCACTGAAAGTGTTTTTAAGATGAAGCTGACATACTTTCGCAGAACCGCTCACCAAGTCCACGTGCGTAATATAATATTTTGCTTAAATCATCTAAGAAATGCCGGCTAGCAAAAGAATATATTTTACACATGGTTATAGACTAGATTCTTATCATAATATTTCTTACAGAATAAAATAATTCGTTTTCCTCGGGTTTATTAGCAGATACAAACATTTAGTGCAAAAGAATTGCAGTGAAATTCCAGTTTTTTGAAGTTTCAGCTCGTCGATCCATTTCTAGAAATTTGTGTTGTTTAATGTTGACAGACTTATCAAAATACATTTAAGAGTTTTAACCCAATATATTTACGTTTAATTACGGAATTTGTTGTGGATGTATTTCTTATATTACTATTCCACGTAATTACGAAAACAAACATTATTACTAATGAAAAATATCCTATTTCAATGTTTAGTAAGTCAACAAATGTCAAAATAAATAACTTTTAAAAATATGCATTTTGTAAAATATAGGAAGAAATGTTTTAAATATGGAAAATTTTGTAATTATGTACATAACAGCCATATAACACACGTATCTCTATTTGAGGGCTGTATAGAGAAGAACTGAAAGGAGCAAGAAATGGTTAGGTATCGGTATATGGAATACGGCCTAGTATTTAATTAAATTCCCTCCCAAGTCTACCATTAACTACTTCTATTTCACATTGCAATCCATTTGCTTTTATTGGCTTCAAAAATTTTAAATGGTTTTGTCTTTCGTGTGATGACTCAGGTTTAAAAACTACAATTACATCTTCCCAGAAGTGGTATGGCATCTCCAAAACTTCTATCAAGAATGGAAATACCATTTGGTCTAAAAACTCTACAATGAGGACTATTTTGATCCTTAAACAAATTTATCACAATTTATTCATCGGTTTCAGTAGCAGTACGAGTATCCAAAACTTCCACGATATATCCATCACATGGAAAAATCATCAAAGTTTTCGCTTAGTTGTCATATTTGCGAAGGCTGTAACATTTTTTTCTAAAATTAATTTGGTGTCTGTATCTATTTTTGTGTACATTTTTTGCATATATTTATTTTTGTGCACATTTTTCATGCCATCAAACTTTGCTAATGATGAATTCTTCTCAGGCACAGTTTCGAAATCACCAAAGAGAGGAAATTGAATTTTTTACTAACCGTCAACCATTTGTTTAAGGGAGAAATGATTTATACCTAAATATTTTGGCACATATTGAAGAGTAATTACTTTATTCTTAATCAGTTCTAATGTCGATCTAGGCGGATGAAAAATTGTTAACAGTCTTCTGTTATTGCTACCATCCTTATCTTGACTAAATATATTGCTACAGAATTTCCAGGTCCATTTAGATTTAAAGCAGGAATACTGTAAAATAAAGTCAAACCTTTGTCACTGTAAGCCCTATCTAATACTGACAGATTGAGTTTTGCATTCGTGAACATTTTCAAAATTAAAAGTTTCAGAATGTTAATTAAGTTTTATAACTTATGTGCATCGAACCCAAAGAATATGATGCTGGTTTCGATAGTAAATACCACTGATTAAAAGACAAACATGTTATATTTTTTGTTTAAGTATTATTACGCGTAGAAATTTACATTATCATTTAAAATGACACAATAAAAAACATTAAGATTAAACTAGAACTAAACGCGGTAGACCTAGTGTAGCTTTCTATATTGATAATTTTGAACATAAAATGAAGTGGTTTACACAAAAAAATACAAGTGAAATAAAAAAATTAAGTATTTATATCTCCTTGCGATCTACGTGCTTTAGAACTCAACGCAGTAGAGAATTATGCAACTTTAAGAAAAAAAGAATTGTTCTTTTTAGTACTATTTAAGTAATTGCTATTGAACGAAGTCTTAGTTTTCTCTATTATTATTCAAAACTAAAAGTAAAGTATTTGAAACTAAATGGTTTTCTTTATAGCCGCATGAAGGAACATATTTTAACAGATTAGAAACTTTTAACCTTCCGTAGTCGCGCGCGGTCTAAAAGACCGTAGCCATTGAATTTTTAAACTTATTTAATAAACTATACACTTCAGCGCGTTGTGCTTATGTGTTTACCTCGAGAGTATAAACTGGGTGGGTATTTCATATTATTTATCTTTTATTGATTAGAAAATTATTTTATTATGTTTGATAAGAGATGCCAAAGTATTTATTTATCATATGATAATATTTATCATTGTTTTATTGTGAATTAATTACGAAGATTTAAAAAAAGAATCGTTTCCATGTTAGAGGCGACTGCATCTGATTCTGAATAGTTTGATGACGTTTCAGGAGATAAGGAAGATCTAAGTTCCTCGACAATACAGGAAGAGTGCATTCAAACAGATATTGAATTAAGTGACGGCAAAGATGATAATGTGCCTTTGTCATTTCTTTAATTACAAAAAAAGCAAAGTGGTAATTATATTGAAAAAAAGGAACTATTTGGTTTAAAAACTCACCTGTTCTTATCAAACCTACAACTGCTAATATAATTAGAGAGAAATTTCCTAAAGAAATACCACATGCTCGTTCTTTGAAGTCACCTACAGAGTTTTATTCCTATTTCATCAGAGAAAAGTTGCGGAACATGGTTGTGGAAAACACCAGCAAACTCGTAAAGAATATAAAGTCTTACATTGTTCGAGAAAGTGATGCTCACGAGAGAACACTGTGAGAAATAAAGGAGTTGCTTCGATTTCTCTTACTGTAAAATGGAAATAAATGTAGACACATGAACGTCGGTGACTTGTGGAAGGAAAATTATTCATCTTTGAAAATTTCCAGACGCGTAAGTCAACGTAGATCCGTATTTCTTTCACGTTGTATGAGATTTGACGATAAAGAGTCTTGGGCTGATAGAATGAAATACGACGGACTTGCACCGATAGCGAAGTTTTTCAATAAATGATTCCAAAATTTTAAAAAGGGTTATTTTCTTTCAGCTTTAGCGACTTTTTACGAAATGCTACCGGCTTTTCGTGGTAAATATAATTTTTACAGTACAAGTCGAGTAAACCGAATAAAAATGACCTCAAAATACGACGAACTGCGGGTGAAAAAAATGTTGATATATTCAACATAGAGGTGGGCATTTATCTAAATGGTCCGTTTCAGTGCAATGAGAAACTTACTGATTTTGTGACCCATCTTTTTGAACCAATTTCAGGATCGTAACAAAAGGTGCAACATACAATTTGTGCACCAATTGTCAATTGATCACTATTCGCTTGGCTGAATTAACATCTAGCGATTCCAAGTCAAGTATTTGCGTATTTCTCTGTTAATAAAGAATGCGAAGACAAATCAAATTTGTTTGGCTTCCAAAGTAATATGACTTTCTGATCTTAAGTTCCAAAAAACGTAAAAAAGGCTATGTTTCTCTCAAGTACGCATAGAGATAACAAATCGATGACTTTTCAGGAAAACTTTAAATTTTACTTCATTAAAACGTAATAAAATATGGAGTAGACATTGTGAGCAAACTTTGCAGCGTATACACCAGTCTCCAAAATATTTGTACGAGAAGGTGGCCTAAGGTTTTATATTATACTATGAACAATATTAGAACAATAAATGTGCATGTGATTTTTGAATTTAGTAAAAAACAACAGCTGTAAGACGAAAGTGAATTAATGGAATTTATTACTCATTCATGGAGAGCCAATTAAAAAAGAGACATGCGTCTTGCATTGTTCTCATACAATTAAACCGAGAATGAAAGAAATTCTAAACATTTCTGAAAGTAAGAAATAAACATCGTCTTCAAATCAAGTTTTGTTTGTATTAGACTGATGTATCTATTGTGAGGGAAAGAAAAACTACAAAGACAAAATACCTTTGCCTCAAAGTGTGGAAAACACATGTGTCTGGAATATGTAACTGTTATTTCAAGCAATGTATATCTCAAGTAACACCAATCACCGAATGAGGATGATGAGTAGGCTGATATAATACTTATCTTAGAGTTATTAAACATTTTTCATTTTGTTTTCCTATTTTGATTTTTTCGAATTATGTAAATGACAAAATATTTTTTAACAAAAACATTGAAAAAATAATATAAATTTAGAGTTCCTATGACTTGGTAAAATTGATGATAATGTTATTATTTATAAGTCTGATAGTGTTTAAATTTTTTTTAATTGTATTTATTGTAATGCTGATCTTCATCCTATAGGTGAATTTTTAAAATTTTAGGAAAGCCTAATAACTACTACTATTTAATACAAATAAATAAATATTAAAACCTTTTTTAGTTCTATTTGTACAAGACAAAAAGATTATTTTCATTATAAATAGCACAATGAAATTTAAATTATCTATACGTTGTATCAAAAGAGGTACATATATTTGCGGTCTCACACACTGCAAGCGACTGCTTACGTTCGACCATCGAAAGGTTAAGTCACTTGTTAAATCTCTTTGTAAAATCTCATCTCTTTATAAAAGTTTCTCAGTCAGTCCGTTTAATGCTTTCAGCATTAAAAAATAGTAAAAATTTAAAAGCCCAACCTCTAATAAATACATATTTAAGATTGGTAAATGAAATCGTCATTAAGATAAATTTTAAAGAAAATGAAAACGGTTTAAAAAGTAAAACTGAAACTAATAATAAAAACAAATTTTAATTAAACAAATTTTATTTCTAGAACCTTATTTTCAAAGAATCTATAGAATGTACTTGTAATTTTCAATACTTTATTATTTAATGAGCGTATAAAGTATACTAAAGAGAAGTTGTGTTTATTTTGCCGATTAGAACTAGGATTCTGGTTTATTTAAAATGCTTAACTAAACTTTTATTGAAATTTCTGTGTTTTAATCCCATGACGTAGAATAAATTTGTAACTTAGCTTGTGATCGATATTTTATTTCATCAAACACATACCCGAGCTTTAAATTTCAAAAAGCTTTTATCTTCGCGAACATGGAAAACTATTTATAACCTAATCGAAATTAAGAAGCAGGAACAATTAATTAACTTTGCTGATGAGACGACAATTAGTACAAAAACTGTTCAAGATCACGGCGATGTCCTATGGCTTTCGAAATACTTCCAAAACCGTTTCTTCAGCTGATGAAGGCGGTATAACTCGGTTTTCTTTAACCTTAGATACTGTTTTCTATGTGAGTATTTTTCAGAAAAATACAAGCTCTATTTTATAGAATTATGTATAATAACACAGTATTTTTTGGAGTTTTTAAATGTCTATATTTGTAGATGTTTAGATTGGCGTCACCAATATAACAAATAACATTTTTGGTTTCACTGAGTTAAAATTTTCTAGTGTTGCAGTTTTCTTTCGAGAAAACGTTTGTTAGATATGGAGCAAATTGTAATTAATATAAAGTTTAGTTTATCGTAACAGCAAAAGGCCATTTAAAAAATGAAGAAAATCTTTGATATGAGAACATATCATTCAACCAAGATTTGTTTAAATGTGACTTTACAGTTGTAGAGAATATTAAAACGAATTAAAACAAGATAAGCTTTTAATATTGTTTTGAATATAAGGTTATTCAATAGTTTTTGAAAACTGATTTAGTTCAAGTGATTTGAACTACAATCAGTACAGTTCATACGGGTATTATTGTTTCCCCTTTTTAGGGCTTTCAATAGCTTTCATAACTGTTTTTCTTTAGAAACTGTTTGATATGGAAACGCGGAATTCTTGTTATACATGTGGATATATTGAAAAAAAAAACATTAATATTAATTTATTTCACCAGCAACAAAAGATATTTTTGTAAACCCGGTCCCTGGGTATCAAACGAAAGGGCAGCTCGAATTAATTTCAAAACAAGATCATGCAGATATAAAGTATTTTTCTATCAACGATTTCCAAAATTGCTAAACCCAAAATTTTGAAAAGAACGTTCAATTAATCTAGAACGGCATGTCCCTGAAAAACAGTTATTGTAAAAATCATTTTTATAATAAAGTTGGAGGAAAAAAATTATATTCTGTTATAGATGTGTTCGCATTTAACTCAAAGAAGATAAATCTTAGTTATAAAAAAATGATTTAAATTTTCCTCACTTAATTAATATATTACCATAAAAATACATTTTCATATCATTAAAATTATAAACTTTGTTTAAATATTTTTTTTAATAATAATTAAGCACAGAAACTTTAATAGCTGTACTGTAAAAATTAAAGAAAATAAATCAAAATAATATACGAAATATGCATAAATATTTATCATCATGATCATACATTATCTTCAAAAAAGATATTGTTCCATTTAGAGAATAAAATCATCCCCATTAATTATTTTATTTCGTTCGGATAAAACCAAACCCTGATTAAACCTGACCTCTAGCGGTTTTATAAATTCGACTGGAGGTTTAATTTGACCCGCACCTGTTTATTTCTTTCGAATAGTAAAAACTTTCGAAAAATTACGGCCAGTAATGTAGAAAACGCATAAGTTATAAAGATTTTAAGTACATTAAATTGTATACTGAACAAAGTAAGCACTTATATTATCTTAGTTATTTTACTGTAACATACCTATCAAAAAATAATAGAAATGAAAGAAAAATATAAAACAGGTAAACACATAATTTGTAAGTCTATCGTTATCTAAGTTACATAATTTAAAAGTCTATCGATGAAGTGGATTTTTGCGTATCTAAAATAGCAATTCAACAGTTGATTCAGTACTATTATTACTAAATTAAGGAGAAATATAATTTTAAATTAACTTATTGATTTTAAGGAATATTAGTAATAATCGAACGCAATAAATATTCATACTTTCAGTGCACTAAATTCATTACAATAAAGTCTTTATTAGGAGTTTTAAGGAGGTAGTAGCACAGAAAAACTTAAGTTTTATTTATGTATTTTGTAAATTCATACTTCATTAAATAAATTGGTAATTCTTAATAAAAACGCCGAAATATTCCAAGATCATATTTAATTTAATAATATCGTAAAGTAACTGGATATAAATTGTATTACCATCTCAGTAATTTATTCCAGATTTCTTAGTAAAATTGCTTCTCAACTTATCCAGGTTTTAGAAATAAGAACAAGATATTAGAGAATCTTTTTTTCTTTCACCTGATTAACGGTAAAGTGAGAAGATAAGTGAGAGAGAGCAGAGTTGAGAATTTTAGTAATGACTATGAACCATTGAACAATGGTACGTTGATGGACATTTGACACGAATAAATCTTATTACTTTATTGGAAATTTCTAAAATGATGGATTGGCAAGTACGTAGGTAGTAGGGGAAATAGAAAATATTTACACTAATTTTAATAGTTTTAAGAAATTAATCTTCGATTGAGAGGTGTTCCTCTCCGTACCCATGTGATAATTTTTATGAAAGGTTCGCATTTAGTTTTTTCGCTAAAATTATATTAGTTATGTAATAGATTATATAATATAGTCACAATTTTACAAACCGGAGGAATAAACAAATTTGGGTTAAAAAAGTATTTAAAGGACTAAAATGGCGTTATTTAAATTTTAAAAAAAAAATATGTAAGGATTATTTTAAAAAATATTAAAAGATTGAACATTATTGTAACCAATTCTTTTGTTTTCTCCGGTGGGAATTTATTTTGAAAATGTTGTCGATAATTTTTTTCCTAAAAAGTTTTTTGATAATTTTTTCATGCTTACAGTTAAACAGGTATAATAAAAGAAAACAACCACTTTAAAAGTTTCCGTACGTCGTACGTTCAGAAAACCCCTGCTATGCCGTCCATGTCTGCCTGTGTGTCATAACCGTTTGACTCTGCGATAAAGCATACTGACCTGGATGAACTTCAATAAATAATATTCAAAAATATTTACTTCTGAAGATGTTATGAAACGTACACACAATAATTTCTTCAGAAGAGGTTTCCTGTAGAAGCTTGAAATTTGGTTTAAAGATAAAATCATAATAATTTTTGAAGATATTTAAAGGTAGAATTATTTTTGGGTAACAATCAAAAATAATCATGAGGAAATACTTGTGGTGCAAAGAAATTAATATTTTTTACCGTATATATAACTTGATCAAAATAATTAAGATAGTTCTAGAGACTCTTTTGAAAACAACCAAAAAATATTCTGACAAAATAACCAAAAAAAAAATATGCCACTATCACCGAAAGCGGTAATATTGATATATATATATACATATATATATATATATATACATATATATATATATATATATATATGTATATATATATATATATATATGTATATATATATGTATGTAATTACTACTTCTGACATTTTTTTCAAGTTCAGATGAATTATTATTCATTTGACCCCTAGAGAGACGATCCATTTTTTACAAAAGGCAACGAAAAGAATGTATTATATTGGTGTTCAGGATCACTTCTCTACGCAAAATACAAATATATTCAAATTTAAATAAGTCTAGTGTCAGTTTTCGTCTTATTCACATATACCAATTAAAAAGTCGAGAGCGGAACATATAATAATTTTAACATCCCACATAGCTGCCGATGCGGTACTCCTATAATTCATTATCAATAGTATCTCCGCTGTGAGCCAGGGGGACATATAAACTTTATTATTGAAAAATCTAAATTGGGTACTTTTCATTTTACAAAACCACCTTCACATTCAGACTATAACAATTAGTATTTGATCCAAGGGTCTAAACCGACATAGTGGCACACCGAAACTTTGCGTAAAAAATAAAATGAAATACTATTTGTTTTATCTAACATGTTTAAACAATATCGCATTATTTATTTCACTTATGTAGACCATATTCATTCTAAAAAACTTTCAGTTTCGTTCATTCGTCCGCGTTTGTTAGTTACTAATTAGTAACTGCTAATGTTCATAATCAAGAAATTTCGAGATATTTTCACAATTCAATGACTTCATGTTGGTTCCAGTATTATCCATAAGTACTCAAAATCAGTTTACATCTACCTTGTAGGACGAGTTCCAATTCTATTCATATTTGATAAGTTATTTTAAGTAGCAGCCAAATATCAAAACTTACGCCTCCATAGATGAAAAAAATCGCTGTCTATGCAAAATGCACCGATGAAATAGCGTTTGACTAAACTAAGCTAGTATTTAGTGAGCAGACACGGAAAAGATAGCTCAAAGGGTTATTTCACGATTCGAATGTTTTTGTATTTTCATTTATTTAAATTTTTAATTTAATCTTATTTATAAAAATTACCTTCACTATTATAATTCCAAGAATATTTATTTTCATTTCTCTTCAGTTTTCATTCAGAAAATCAACCTGTAATTATGATTCATATTTTCAGCAACTAATGTCTTTCAAATGCCATTTAAATTACGAAGTCAGAATACAATTTATTTTTAATGAGATAGTGGCTCAAATTGAGTTTTATTGAAAACATTTGACTCGTAACCAAAGTTTGCAAGCTCGTACAGAATACAAAGGAACTTTAAGTGTTTTGTTAGAATCATTAACTGTCGCGGCTTATTACTATCACGTTAAACTGTTCACTATATTCAACACGTTTACTCTATTCAACGAACATAATGTAGTTCTGAAATGAATGAATTTCTGTCAATTTTATATTGCATATTTACTATTAAAACGAAGTGATTTTTGTGTGCCAAAATGTTAGGCTCTCTAGAGATTACTGAAAACACAACAAATAAATTTCCTTTAGAATCTCAACAAACCATTGTCGTATATTTTTACGAATTTCGTAATTTGCTTTCCGTGGCATTATATCGTCACTTCATTAGTTTTCTTTTCATTATAGGGTTAAGATATAGAGCCATAATTTTACCTACGGTTGGAATGAAGTCTATAACTTCTTTCCATCTACTTTCAAAGAATAACAAATTTCAATGCAAACTTCGAAGTTTACTCTTAATGAATATTCGGAAGGACTTACCAATGCTAAATTACACTAACCATATTTTTCCTAAATGTTTATGTAGGATGCACAGAGTATAGTTCCTATTACTCTATTTAGAAAAAAAAAATATCAACCTTACTCACGTTGAAACAGTCATTAATCACCGGAAACTATAGTCACATGTATTATAAGCAAATAATAATGAATTTTAGCTTATTTCGTTTTAAGATCGAATCGACAACGAATCGTCAGGTCAGATTGATATTATCCATGTACTATATTATCCATAGCACTATACTATTCGTTAATTGAATTACGACCTGTTTCATAGTTAAGTTCCACTACTTATCCAGCAAGATCAAGAATCTTGCCTAAATAAGTAGCCACACGCCACAAGCATTATGAAATAAACTTCTCACACGCTGCGCCGAATAAGATATGATAAATGAGTGGATAAGAAATATAATTGAAAAATGCTTTCAAGGCGTCCGGGATCAAAGATATTTGAAAGCGTAATTATCAAAAAATGCCTGACTTGAAGTAGTTGAATACCTAGGAAATTGTATGGATATTGAAACAGAATGTAAAATGTACCTTGCTGATTTTTCGTATAAGGGGAAAATTAAAAATGAAATTTATATTAGATAACGGTATGAGAAAAAATTTAAATATTTTAAAAGCGTACTTTCGTTTGTTTATTAAATTGTCTTGTAAGACGTACGACGTTCTTATACGATATTAATATTTCAGTAAATATAAAATGACCGGCTTGAAATAAAAGTACGCGTCTGCTTATAGAATATTCGATTACTTATAACAGCACCATTCAACTCTTGAATAAATTAATTATTCGACTGCCAGCATACAAGTTCGTGGATCCAAAGAATGTATTAATATACTATTCAGGCATATGTGATTTCTTTATTTACATTATACAGCGATGTTCATCAGAAATATTGATAAATATTTCCGATTTTGGTTGCTTCCTTAAAAGTAAAATATAATAAAAATACTAGCATTCAGTTAGAATTTTGGTAACATAATATTGCTTCCAAATATAAATAAATTTTGCAAATTACTGTTACTGTCTGGGATTTTAAAAATTTCTCCCACCTCTCAGACCATATAATCTCCACTTTCAATTTGGTACCGAACCTAAGAGATAATTATTCAAAGTGCTCTTTGGATAATTTCAAAGAATTGGGCTAAATTTGCTTTAAATACCTATTATTTAATTTTTTTTTAAATATGTAATTTTTTTTCAAATACTGATTAAATGAATTTATTGGAATAATTTAAGGTGAAGTTTTAAATTTTTATCTCCAAACATGATCATATTTTTGAGAAAGGAGGATAAAAACAAATCACGAATGCAGTGTCAGATACCACCATAGGTATTTTCATGTAAACACAAATTGTGTAGAAATAGAATGAAATTAACCATGTAGACATAGTAAATAATTTTTTTTTTGATTTTGTATTATTTAATTAATTCACAACTTAAATTTGTTAAACACAGGGTTGTGGTATGAGAAATAGTATATATGAGAACACGTCAAATGTTCGCAAGTTTTCCCTTCCGTGATCGATTTGTCCAAATCATTCAATAATTTGTTCGATGCCACCTGAGTTTTCCGAATGCTTTGGTTGCCTACATTAGCGGAAGTACTTCGCTTTGGATCCGAGCTAGTGTTTTCTGGACAAAATTTTTAGAATTGTAAGCTCTACGCATTCGTGTCCGATTATTATAATTTTGATTGTACATTACTTTCATACATCGCAACATTTTAAGAAAGTCGGGAAATCTTAAAACTTTTAAAATTCGCAGTTTTTGTTAGGTTTTTATAAACTCATTTGTAGTCAGACTGATTTGAAACACATACACTCTTCTTTAAAATTTGGTTCACTCAAATCAAATAATTAGTCTCTGAGATATACACCATTTATGGGCCTATTTTGAATCTGTAATGTTGATAATCATGGGTTTTTTTTGTTAGGGCATAGTTTTCTTTTGCTATCCCTCTCTGCGCATATTTTAATATTTTTAGTCGAGTTATAGGAGTTTTAAATTGCTTTGATAGAAATCATTCTCATTTGGGTACGATTATCTACCTACATCGGATATCGACTTTACATATATTATAAAGTCACAAAATAAGTCGGGATTATTTAAGTGAAATCTTGTAATACGAAATAGTAATAAGACTAAACTAAAATATCATTAAGTTTTAAGACACCTTTTGTATGTGTGTGCGTACAAATATTCTAAAAAGAATGCAACTACTTACAAAAAAGACTACACACACTCGTTCTGCCGTAATCATTCTTAAGTTTCCTTAAAAACATGAACACATGGACAGCGGAAACTGGTTCAAGACCTTGGAGGTATCTATACTTAACAAAAATGTAAGAAGTTTGTTTACATATTACCCGACTACGGTAGAGAAAGTATTATGAATTTCACAGGTTATATATGTATGTAAGTGAATAAGTTTTTCCCTCATGCAGACTGAAATACTAAAGTGATTTCAACAAACGAGGTTTCATTATATTCGTTTTGATCCAGAAAATATCCTAGGGAATATAACGTTATGAATTTAAATTAACAAAATATATATAGACGTACGTAAGTTGGTTTCCTTATATGGACTAAACTACTAGAGTGATTTTAATAAAGTTATCCAAAGAGTTTCTTAGGGTATATAAAATTATGAATTTAATAGGCTTTGTATATATGTGTATAAGTAATTTTTTTACCTCCTATAGACTAAACTACTGAAGTCATTACACTATAGCTAATACACGCAAAGAAGTATGAGATGTAGGCATATTCTCGTTTTATAGTGAATATATAATACATATAAGTACACCAATAGATTGTACTAAGCATATTTTTACAGCGCAACAAAATTTTGCGCTAGAAAAATACTGTCTAATTGGGCGTAGTCAGGGGTATAGTGTAAAGTCGTGCGGGAGATTTAGGTACTTGAGTAAACAACCCGAATTCCAGGAGACGCATTAAGGCAAGAGCCGGTGTTGGTTATATTTTGCATATAAAATTGTTCAATGTTGTTTGTATTCGATTTAAACTTACTTTTTTCGTCACTTTGTTTAAAATTTGAGTATGTTTCTGTATTTCCAATTTAATTATTTAGATAGGTTTAATTTTAGACTGTATGAAGTTATTTGTTATTATTCATATATATCCAGGCACATAATAAAAATGCACAATTGGTCTCTGTTCATATTAATCGATTAAGGGACACGTAACTAAATTAATATAAAAAAATGTTTTGCAAACATTGGTCTGTCTGTGAGTCTGTTTTTCCACACATCACACAATGACATTTGAAAGTATTTTTTTGAAGAGTTCTGTGGGATCTAAGAAAATATTTTGGCTATCATTCATCATAATGGGCCTACTAAAAAGGATAAATTGCCATTTGACATTTCAATAAAAAGCTCACCTAAAAATGTTTACTTACTGAATAGATGGCTGAATAGACGCTATGTGTTTTCATCTTATAGTTAATAACATTTTCTAAAAGTTCACGCTAAAGTATTGGTGGGTAAATAATAATAAAATGCGTGAAAGTATAAACATAACATCAGAATTGGGGAATAGCAAGGAACGACGTACTAAAAAAATTTTAATGTGGTTATCAATTATAATACGATTAAATAAAACGTTTGCAGAAAATCATTATCGGCGTGCGAGTATTATGGATAAACTTTGGGATCTTGCTGCATCAAGATTGAATTATCCATTATAAATATTATTTCTATAATGCGGTATAAAAGGAGTGTTTTTGATCTTAATTATGAGTAGAACAAGCCAGGATAACATTTGTTGGAAAATCAATTAGATAAATTAAATATTATTAAATGCACCAATCAGAGGTCCCTTTCCATTTAAAACACTCTTAAATGGTCAATCGTCAATATAAAATTATATTTCGTAAAGTCGACAAGAAATACTTTAAGAATTGCTTGTAATTTTAAACATGAACAATTTAAGAAAGGAGTGATTTTTTTGCAGTAAATTCAGAAAATATATTTATTGAAAAAAACCTTCGATTGATTTAAAATTATCAAGTGAACATTTTGAAAATATTAAATCCCTTGATATGCATTCAGCTGTTTTAAAATTAAAAATAAATAATTCACTAAAATTATCCCATTTACAAAATGTTATTTATAACAAGATCTTAAATAAATAAAAGAATTTTCATTGATCGATTATTAAATAAATTTTCACACAAAGAACGAATGTATTTTCATTTTTAAATATGACTTAATTCATAACTTCTATAGTACTGTGTGTCAATAGCTGTAGTCAGTTCCAAAAAAAAATTGTCTAACCAAGTTTTAAATAGTCTTTAAAACCGGAAAACAGGTTAAAACAAGACTGGGTGAATTATTACAGCTAGTATTATTTAGGTGAATTATTACAGCTGTTTAAATTTTAAATTTATTGATTATTCTATACAACAGTCCCATAAAATTGAATATTAGATACAATATTTTGAACAATACTACCTTTTTTTCTCGAACACTTTTTCAACAAATAGTATGCTTTTTTGCAAACACATATTTTTCAATTGGATGGATATAAATATGTGTGGTACCTCTATTACACAGTAATTACTATTTACATGAATTTAGACTCCTTCAAATGGATTCTTTTTTAGATGTGTGAATTCAGTAAACATAATCAAATTTTTAAATGCAGGTCATATAAAAATTTATATTCTAGTTTGAAATTATCCGATTGGCAGATTTAAGTATTTATTTGTTTATCGTCGTTGGTAATATTCCAAAAGATTCTTCATAATAGTAGTATTTTCAGTACACTTCATTATATTCCACGAAACATAATTTACGGTCGAAGCCGCTAAATAGCCAATGAAATATATATGAAATCAATCCAATCTGGGTACTAGCTAATTATCCAGCGTATATTTCTAAAGTGTGTTAATGGAGTTTTTGAGTGCAGTACGATGATATTTCTAAGCGTCTTTTTTCTTTAAAAAGGTAATCCAAGAGACAGTCCAAATTGTTTTATTTCGACCCATTTCACTACCTATCTCACATTTTTATAACTCTCTTTTAATGGTTTATATTGAAAATATTCTGCACTCAAATTACAAATATTGGTATATAGATCTAAATTACAATCATTAATAGCAATTTTAAATTTAGAGCAATATGTTTTTTTAAGGTTCGTCCCTAAAATTGTACAAAAAGAGACCTTCCTGTAATCATTTGAGTGTCTATTTATCCATTCGTCTCTCTATACAAGCCCTTACTCTGAAATAGTTTGACATGTCGTATATGGAGGCCCATAGCCTTATATTGCTGTAGAAATTTGTAATTGGTTCATGCAACCAAAAGATATAGACTTTTGAAGCCAAAACTAATTCGGCTAACTCACAATCTTGAAAGTAGTCATCATGGAAGGCCTAGCTAGGCAAAATTAACGGGAAAAAACACTCTGCAAAACTCTATGTAGAACAAGTTTTTCTTATATGCTTTGTGATATAATAGGTAATAAATATATATTCTGAAAAATTTAAAATATTGATGGAAACATTATACACATTTAAATGTTTCTAAATGCCTAAACGGATATAGAATCTTCGTTGTGCGAATTCTACTCGTGCTTGTCAGGTTGTTTTTAATTGTCATGATCCTCTATGGTGTTACTAAAATATAAGACTAATAAATGTCAATCGACTTTAAAAAATATACGGTAAAAGTTAAAAGTTAAAGCTAGAAGTAAAAACCTGACTTGCATTGAAGTAAAAACCTGAATTTTTCATTATGCGCCATAAAAACATTTTTAATAAATTTCATATTTCGTGAGAAAAACTGGTATCCAAAGGAGATAGGTACATTTACACTTATTGGTTTTTCCTTTTTTATTTTTATTTACGTTTATACGAACGTACTGGTCCGCTTAAAGCGGGTAAGGTTTTTTTATACAAATACGATTTATGAAGTGCCTTCGACTTTGAACGCCTCAATAGCTTTTTCTGATTATGACTTAATCTATTTATTCATCATTCGATATTTGAGCATACTTACATGTAGTAAGTTTTATTTCAAATAAATTTTGGATACACTTTTGAAGCTGACTTGATTCCGCTGAAAGATTAAATTCATTATAATTTAGTTAATTTATATCTTCGTAATAAATAATTTTATTATGGTTTCCGCCATAGTCAATTCTTATTTATTCCTTTTTCTAAAAAGTATTTATTTATTCTAATTTTAAACTGGTATTAATCAATATTTCAAGAATTGTAACTTCAAAAAATAGTAAAATTTTGATTATTTTAAGTACATATTATCCACAGAGGGTTCTGCTCCATTTTTATTTCTAATGACATAATGTATAATTTCTACATGCGTAATAGTATCGATGGTTTATCCATTTGCTAAAAAAAACAATAATTTAAATTAAGATAATAAGATCAAGGACATGATTAAATAATAAATATACTCGTACGAGGTCTTTATCTTTATTTGATTTAACTAAAAAGGAAATTGTAAGAGAAAGGAAGAATTTTAAATAATCTATATTAAGCCATAAGTCACTTAAATATGTCACGACTTCATTCCTGAAACCATTAGTTTATTAAAAATAGGTTAATCTAAGTTGTCAAACTAAAAACAAAACCAAATTATGTCCAATAGACCAAATAAGGAACACAATAAAAATCACAGGTCAATAATCTTACATAAAGTTAACACAAAAAAAT
Source organism: Druceiella hillmani (assembly GCA_039881145.1). NCBI lineage: Eukaryota > Metazoa > Arthropoda > Insecta > Lepidoptera > Hepialidae > Druceiella > Druceiella hillmani. Next base: position 13,193,801 of record JAYKKI010000042.1, on the reverse strand, counting down.
AGTGTAATGTTAATGACAAGTGAAATGCAGTTTAATCTAAATTAAACAACTTTGTTTTAGAGAAAGTCATTGCCTCACACTTGCCGACGATTAATCATGTGTCTAACAATTAAGCCTCTAAATAAATTCGAGCATAAATGCGTACTAAAAATAAAAAAAACATCTGAAGGTATTAATTTATTATGCCAGAAGTTAGTAAATTTGTTTATTTCATTTCTAGCTAATTAATATTAAAGATCAATTTAATGAAATTTTTTTTCCAGTGATTAGTGTAACATAAGATTTTCAGTTCCAATGAACAAAGTTATAATGGAGTTGTCATGTGACATAAAAAAGATAAGTGTTAAAAATATTCCTAATGCCGTAAGGGTCATAAAAGGCGACAGTTTGGTACGCACATAAAATTGACCAAGAATCTGGAAAAATATATATGCCATTATTATGCTTCTCTGCTAATGTGTTTAATAAAACAAGGTGCTAAGCTAACATGTAACCCATAGGAATTATTTTAATAAATAATTTATCTGGAAGGTAAAATGATTATTTATTGAAATAAAATACATATTTCAGTCATTTTCGCATTATAAAAAACTGTCTATACGCTATCCCGTTTTCCAACACCGCATAAAGTTTTGATGTAACAAAATGGTATAAAAGCAACAACGAATAATTTTCAAAAACATTTCGCTTCCAACGATCTTCAACGGTGAACAACACATATTGCTTTAACCCAGGTAACGAATAACATAGCACTATAATACAAAAGTTCGTTCTTGTCGATGACCTAGTTTGTTGTCATTTACTTGGAATCGTATAACACTCCAACTCGTATTATTTGGCATCATCGAATAACTCACTATTCAATCTCACAAAAGTTAAGATATTAATTTTCAGTGGTCGCCCGAGTACTTCTCTGGCGCAATATATTGCCTGCGTAAAATAGGTCTCGTGGATAAATTCATGAATACGTACACTATTTGCGAGCAAGTATAGTTATAGAAAGAATGAGGCTGAGAATAACATTTCAGAATGTAAATAAGTTTCATTTAATATGCCATTGAATTTAATAGAATTTTTTAACAATTTCTTGAATTGCTATCAGGTTCTGTGTAAGTATGCTATAGAAAATAAATATCATTTATAAATTTGGAGTTATACATTACATTTCTTATAGGTGAACTTAAAATATAATAAAAAAAATAACGTTAACTAAAAATATGACGTCAAAAAAAAATTTAAAAAACTGTCATGGGTATTAAAATTGGGGTTGTGACTCCTAATAGGTTCTAAGTTTCCAACCTTAACATATAATCATGAATGAGAAATTGATGTTCTTTTATTTCTTTTTTGGTCTATCTTATAGCAGATTGATTCTAATTCTCAAGTACAACATGTTATAATTTAAACAAAAAACTTTCTTTATATAAATTTTTATAGCAGTCGTGAATCCTACAACAGGACGTCATGGATTCACATTTAATAAAAAGGCCCAGGACTCTTATGAAAATGCGATTATGAAAATTATCTTTTAGGATTACGACATGCTAGGGTTCGACGCTGATACTGTTAGGAAGAATCACGTGTTTTACTCAGTAATTCAGTAATTTCATTGTAATGTTATAATTACTGACTATTATAAGAGTAGTAAATAGTTGAACGATTTCAGAACATAGAATTTTATGTAAATTTTTATAATTTTAAGCACTGTCTGGATCGGATACACACTCGCACGAATCTAATCTATATAATAATATCTAATAGTTTAGTCTGTACGAAGAAGCAAACTTTCTTCCATACATTGTCATTGAAATTCATAACCCTTCCTCAGTTGTACTTGGCAGAAAATAAATATGACTCTATCAAAAAGTATGTACCCCGCGACAAAAAACCACTTGAACTATTTAATCAAATTACAAATTTTTAATTTGTATTCGTATTTGTTTCCACTTTCATCACACTATAAAAGCTTTATCAAAAATGCAAATTGTTCTTTATGAAATAAAGACGGGAAAATTAAAATATTAAAAATGATAGTTAATCAATGAAAGATGCAAATAAAAAATACATTTGCATTGGTAAAAAATACCCAAAAAACGCTTCATACTCAGATTGCCTTTAATTTATTGAAAATTTAAGGCAATGACGATCTTTGAGGGGTGTGTTTTCTTATTACGTGCTTTTCATACTTACACAACCAAATTTACAAAAACAAAACGAAAATCCTTTTAATATAAAACAAAAGCCAATGTTCTATCCTTCAAACTGATGGAATAATAATTTAAAGCAATTAACTATATAAAAGCATAACAGCAAAGAAGGGAACCTTGTTAACGTAAAGCCGAAGTCATAATGATTTTTCTTAGTATTATGATTTATATCCACAATCTGACATGAGTTTTTAAATACGTGCACTCGGAAATAAAATTGCCTTTGTGAACTTGTGCACGACTAACCGACTGAGCTATAGATTTCTACTGGCGGACACTTATTATTTATTTTCAATATAAGATTAACTTTTCAGTTTCATTTTTGTCTGATGTCATTAATGATCATGTGTAAATCGTTAGGAGGTTATTTATTATTAAGTTACTGTAAATTATCATTTTTAACTTCATGTTCTTCAGTAACTATCCGCATTATTATGCACTTTAAAGTGCTCTAAAATCAACTCTTAACGGTAATAACACACCCAATAATAAATATTTTTTTCCTATTAAAATTTAAATATTTTGTGCGGTCATCTGTTGTTTTTATATAACGTCATATTACTCAGGATAATATATCGACTTTAAGAATGCGATGTTTATTTAAATCGGTTGCTATGCAAGTCAATCTAGAATACAAAGGTAAATATATACTAACACGTGTATTCTGGATTATCATAACAATATTGTAGAATACATAATATATATTTATATATATATATATATATATATATATATATATATTCTGTAATATTTATAGCATGTACTAACACGTGTATTCTAGATTGTTATAAAAATATTACAAAGGGCGTTCACGTTAACAGAGTCACAGAAGGGAAAATTATAATATCAAATGAGTAATGACATTAGTTCTGTTAAACTTATCTAATAAGTTAACAATTAATGCACCTGCTACATCAGTTCATTGATGTTTGCTCATGCGGTGAGCAAACAGATTATTTTCATTTATTTTGCAATGCTTGAATTTGTTCTGTTATTGTCGTAAAAGATTATTAAATTAGCTTTACTAGATAACATCAACTAAAGCTGGAACCTGTTTCTACAAGCTTTTTTATTTGCCTGAATTTCAGTAAATGTTACTCTGGCTTAGGTATACCGGAGAAATAAAAATTTCGATCTTTGAATCTTGGAACCATTATTTGGCCCCGCTTTGAGCTTCACTCACCGTTGTGCATTAACTGAGTGTTGTTTCACTCGCTTTCGGCCTTGAGCGTAATTCATGAAATGAGGAGATTGCAATTATAGTTTTCATTCGTGGACATTCCATATTTTGGTTGATCGTTAATCGTCAAAATAACAGTAGAACTAACTAAATAGAAAATTGGACGCCGCGCTTTTTATATACAATAAGAAAGACATTAAAGAAATTTGAGTGACTAAAGAAATTGTTGGAAAATGTGGCGTCTCTTAGGTGCCGACGTCTCGTAGGTCATAAATTTCTTTGTAACTTTTTTACCATAATTTAAAGTTAAAATTGCGAATTAAATCATATTCACTGGTATATTTTGTTATCCATCTCTGGATATTTACAATTCGCCATCAAGCTACGTCTACTCATTTCGCAAGAATAGTATAAACTTCAGTTAATTTTTTTTAGGATTTTTATAATTATGCTCTTTCAAAAATTAATTCGCTTTCATTCTTTTTGATTCATTATAAAAAGTTATTCATAAAGCGACGTGGAAATGTGTAATATATAATTTCAATGAATTTCTTAATATGTTAATTTCTCGTATTAATTTAAACGATATTATTTTCTGACAAATCCTATAATCATAAATACTTATTCCTCCTAATTTATCAAACAGTTTCAATTTTTAAATCTTTTCTGAATTTCTGTAAAGTAATCTTCTATTTCTTAACGAAGTACTCCTGATAGCCTTGGCAGTCGTCGTTCGTCTAGGGGATATATTGTATATCGGCGGGAATACTCCGGATGATAATTCTAGGAATATGCTAGTTTCTTTCTGCTTTTCACCATTTTTTCCTGGACTACTTATATTTTTCATCACCGCTCTGATTCTATAAATTTTAATACAACATATTCCTCACCAAACTGTGGGCTTTCTGCAATATAGACATGTTTTGAAATCGAATATATAGATTTAACGATTTCGATTAGCGCGAACGAACAACAAAAAAAAACTTTGTAAGAGGTGTGAATTGTAGTTTTAGAGTCTATGATCTTCTTCAACGTGTTTTCTAACACGAAAGTAATTTTTGCAATCAGATGAGTTGTTCTAGGGATTAGCGTAAACACACAGCTAACAACTGACTTTTCCTCTTTATATGTTAGCGTAAAAGAAAAATCAAACTTTAGAGAGATTTTAATTAAAAGAAGATTTTCCTTAAGAGTATTTTTTCTTATATTTGTGCAAAATTAAAACAATTATGAAATATCATGTGCGTATTTTTTATAATATTAATTTACTTTTCCGTTAATTAAAAAAAAATGTTGACACCTTAGAACTCCACATAAAATATATTAATATTGAACAAATGAATTGACTGAATTGTGGCATCGCTTTCAGAGTAAAATAAAATGCAGTTTATTGGTACATATATATTAACTGGAAATGTCATTTTCTCGCTTGAACATACAATGAAACCAATCTCGACATTTTTGTCAAACATATTTTCGTTAATGATGTCTATCTCAGAAAAATTACCAAATATATAAAAATAATCACAGATTTTTGAAATCTTCTTTTTTATATCATTCGACATATTTTTTAGATTTTACACTTATTTCTTAGATTTTAAACTTATTTTTATTTTATTTGTAATATATTTTTATTTCTTCACAGTTTATAAATAATATAACATCAACATTTTACGCTCACCTGTACCGACGTAAAGGTTAAGAGGAAAACTTCCATTCTGGGCGTAAGTTTACAGACCAGTAAAGCTTTTGTCACGATGTCCTGGACAAGGGGAGCTTTCGTCGATTTATGATGGCGGTGTCCGTTGCAGCCATTAATAACGCATGTCGATTCATTCGCTCTCAACTGTACGGTTTTTTTTGCTTCCTAATGCGGGGTAGTGATATGCGAACGGGAAGATGAGGAATGGATTGAGATATAATGGAGTGGCGCTCCATGGATAAACGTGAACGTACATAGGCACAGTTGACAGGGAAATGGTAAATAATCATTTGTTTAAATGTAATCCATTGGTTTCTTCCTAACTCTTTGGTTTCTTCATGGAAAATTATTGAAATTATTTTATTTCTTTATTATAGAATTCCAATTTCTACAATTTTAAACAAACGAAATTAATTTCAAGTTAAACGTCAACAATGTACATATATGGCATTGTTTTACAGTATATTTTAATATTTACTTCGGTTTGGTACAATATATTAAAACATGATTATATTCCTTCTTCAGCCGCTCCCATAAAAAAAGTTATGTAAGTATTTTACTGTTACCAATGTTGCATTTAAGAAGAAATATAATTTAGAGTTACCGCCTTAGTCTTTATACAAGTACTGAGGGTTCATGAGAATTATTACTTCAGTAAAATTTATCTCTTCTGTTAAATATATCTTTTACTATAAATGAATCTACTCTGAATAATTTAAGGAATTAAATTGTTTCGAACTTTAATTAGCGCAGTGATTATACTAATTGCTGAAGATTAGTGATCAAAATGCAGGTAATGGTACAGTATATTTTAATAAGGTATACGCATTACACCGAGCCGATAATTATATTACTGGTCAAATTGTGGGGGCAGGTATATCTTCCGTTCTAGTAACATTTTTTGCTAACTACTTTCGGGCTCGCAAACAATACATCCGGTTTGGTAATTTTATATCTCGATCTTATGCTACAGTCAAAGTAGTAATTTAAATCTACTTCCGTTTCTCATTGTGATATATAATTGCTTTCAATTATTAGCACTGCTTTCCCTTTGCGGATGATTTACAACTTTTCTAAAGTATTAATAGCCTAACGGACATTAAGTTATGTCAATGTGATATCGTCTCAATATTCATACAGGATATGAATAATAATCTATATGTTAAGGTAAGTAAACATGGAACGATGGCATACATCCACGTACGCGCCCCTCTGTGAATACTTATGAGCTACGCAGAACAATACTCGAAAAATTTACGTCTGTTCGGGATTACGGATAATCATCTCATTTTTCAGTCACATAATCGAAACCTGTTAGGAAGCCTACAATATACTGGGATTTTCATAATTTTTGTAATACCGAATATATCGTCGGTTTACGTAACTCTTTGGTATTTTTGGAACTAACGCTATCATCTGCTCTTCATGTCAAGCTCCTTATATCTTCATGCTGGGGAAAATATTGAAAACATGCCAAACTCTGTGGATAAATCTAAAATTTGGGAGTCGATTTTCAAAAAATAAATATATAGTGTTGCCTAAAAGGGAAGAAAAACATTTACGAATGCTCTTGGGACGTATAAGTGAAATATGGTATGGGTAAAAGAGGACGGTAGTACAAAAACAGATTGAAAATATTAGTATTATGCTTCAACTTTTAAATAAAACGTGAAAAATTTGTTAAATAAATAAATATGAACTTTTAACTAAAGCACAAAAATGTATAAAAATAAAAATTTGTGCAAACAATTTTTGATTACTTTAACCACTTTGGTAAGTTAGTTAGGTTTCAATATATCTCTTCTATGTAATAAAAGTATTAATAAATTAACTGGAAATTAAAATATTTCCGTCTTTATTGTGTTATTAACAAAAGGTGAAATTTTATATCACCTTTTGTTTATTCTATATGCCCCAAAACACATGGTTTTATTGAACAGAAAATTGCAAAACTTTCTTAATTGCTCCAGAAATCACTAAAAAAGGGGTGGCTTTATTAGACACCAAACTTATATATGACTAAAACAAACCAAAAAAACATGTGTAATTTTTATGGGAAATTATTATGATATTTTGAATCCTGATTTTCGATAATATATGGCGATTATATGTTTAAGTTCATAATATATAGATTTTGGAGAAATATAGTCAAGTAAAATCATTTTATTTGCTAGAATCTAGTCATCCGAAAATTTAAACTAGGGTCGAGTTTTAGTGCTCCTGTCGGTTACTTTCAACACCGGTGCCCAAACTTATTCTAAAATTAAGAATATTTCAAATTTAAAATATATTTTTGGATAATAGGTTTTATTAAAAATCTTAGCTCAATTTAGATAAATGTATTTAGTTATCTTAAAGAGAGACGACTGTAATTACACTATATATTCTATTATTTTTTACGTAATAAATGAATAACAGAGTAATAATAATACGAATTATTTTTATCTTAAAATATGATTACATAGGAAACAAAAGTTATATCCGCGACATTATAAAAGTTCCGTCACACTTTCTGACTCATATCGAACCCTTAGAGCAACATAGCGAAAACATGAGGGTTTTAATATTACAATAATCAAATAAAAAAAAATTTTAACCTTACAGACCTCACAGTAATTTCTACTTTACGCCGTTTTCATGGACAGAATAAATAAAGTAATGTTTGTATTTCCTTAACAACTTTTATAATTAAAATAAGTCAGAAATCTTTTCCAAAACGCTTCCAAACGGTCATTTGAATATAAAATGTACATTAGTTTCAATACCTCACATAATAAAAAGGTAGGGTAAACTTTTGCAATGTAGCATTCTATCTGGCTTTATTTTAGCTGGGTTTAATAATTAGGTATGCAGTTTTAAATTTTTACTTTCATTTCATCAATAGTTTTAGATGTACTATATCATATGATGAAGCCTCAAATTGTGGAAAGATTCGATTTGTTTGTCAATTAGGTCTACTTTTCAATAGACTAAATGGTTTATTAACTTTTGTGAAAATCGCACAATTTCGGAATCAGATATCAGTTTACGTACTTATGGTAAAAAATATAATTCCTCTTAAAAGTAACTAATTTCGAGAAGAAATAGTCGCAAAAAACCCATATCACGTTTACTGGCCCGTTCAAGTATAAGCGTTAAAACATCTCGTCGCCCATTTTTCTGCCACATTCTGTCAAAGTGATACCAATATATTTTCTTATCTCATCTGCAATATAAAACTTTTTCTCAATCCTAAAAGAATTGCTTTCCGTATAAGAATATTGTTCACCAATATCCTGGTGAAATTTCATATTTTCTTTTAAAAGAACAATTTGAAGTTAAAAATATGAAATCGAAACTAAATCTTTCTTAAATTCATTAAACTTTCATTGGTCTTTACTTTGTAATACTTCATGTATATTTTTACTGCTTTAAGTTTGTTACTTGACTATAATTATTTATTTAAATAGAAGTATGTAAAGTAACAAAAAAAATCAATATCTGATAGGGTAGGAACGCTTACAAATGTTCCACGACCCATTAATACTATAAACAAGTGATTATATTGAAACAATATAGTGGAAATAACTTCGAGAGAACATATTTTTTAGGAATTATCAGACTTCACTATAAAGAGTTTCTTCGATATTATGTAAATAACTTAATGTGTGGTTGATAAATGGATACTGGTAATAATATCTAATACAAAATTTGAATAATTTGAGAAATTTTCAAATTTGGTAGAATAAGATTCAAATTAGTCGTGTTTCTTACAGGATATAGATAAAGTTACCAAAAATACCTATAAATTTTATAGAAATACTCGCGGCTTCAGTCATCTCACGTACCAATTGGCGACACCCATACGTTATTAAATAGCATAAGATAATTCCGAATAAAATCATTTGATAAGGTTTGTTTTACCAACAATTTTTTTTTTCAGAATTTTCAATTCTATATGACTTACTTTAAAAATTGCATATTACTGCTATTACTCAGTTACAAATTATGTAAAACAGAGTTGGTATAGTCTGACTGGGTACAAAAGTAAAACTACAGCTATTATCCTATGTATTATAATTTTTTTTGATACGCCCCTTGAGTTTAAGTCTCTGATAGTAATAGTATATAATATGTTCATTATTAGTAAATATTTTAACAGAAATAATATGAAAGCTTAGATGTTTCTAAATAACGAAATATCCACATATATGAATATACATATATATATATATATATTTATATATATATATATATATATATATATATATAATTAATATAATCTATATATATATAGGAATATAATATATCGAAGTCAAATTGTGAAATGACATGCGACGGAACGCACATCGCGCGCTGATTGGTCGAACATCATGTGCCCCGCGCCGCCATATTTGGTTGTCAATTCATTGGTTTTTGAATGAAACGAACAATATTTTGGTGATTTTAAATTGATTTCGTGGTGAAAATAACTCAAACTTTTAGAATTAGTTTTATAAAAATGTTGCCGAAGTGAAATGAATCTGTGATTAACTAAAGAAATGCTTTTTAAATGATAAATAAGTAAATGGTAAATAAGTGCAGTTTAAATGATAAGTAAGTCACCGAACATACCCAAAGTTATATTTTCCCTGTTTTAATATTTTTTGTGTATATGAACCTGCGTGTCATTTAATATCTTATTTGATAATATTTCAAATAAGATATTAAATGACACACAGGTTAAATGACCCAATGTCATTTAATATCTTTTTGCGGATATTGAGCCTGTCCATCAAAAAAATTCTGAGATACCAGTTATTTTTAAACAGGAAGAATTTACCATAGAGTTACAAAACTACCACAGTGAGCATAATAAAAAATAGTAAAAAAATAAAATGAGCAAATCAAAGGATACAAAGTGTAATAAAATTGTTAGACGAGCATAATACAAAAAAATGTCAAGGTATGCGATCAACAAACAAGCATGCAAGAAAAGTCATGCAAGAAAAAACCATCGCACCTAACAACTCTACTAACCTACTGCCTAATGTAGGTGATATCTATGTATTAATTGAAAAAAAAATTAATAATTTGATCTGTAACATAAGCGACAAAGAAGCATCATACTTGTACAAAATGCGCTCATACTTGTACAAAATGCAAGAAAATCGTTCACGTCATATATGGAGTACTATTTGAGGAAAAAGAAGACTACGTACGTAACTTTATAAAGAGTGGCAGATAAAATGAGCCACATCGTTTAAGAATTTAAAGATATCAGTATAGGTTCGTCTGTATTAGTTTAAGTCTCTAAGTTGACATAGGACCTTTAGACAGGGAAATATTTGATTAGAAAGTTTAGAGAGTACGATAAGAATAATATTAAGTTGGCACTGCTTTTGGTATAATCAAAGATTGGATGCTTCGAAATGCTGTTCTTTACTCTCCAAAAGCAAAATTACTCAGTAACATTCCAGACGTCAGTATTAATTTATTTTTCAATGTCACTTTAAAATACTTTTTATCAATATATTTTATAATTGCTGGCTACCTTGCTCTTCAAACCGGAACACAGCACTACAAATATTGCTTTTAGGCGGCAAAGATGGGCAAACCGGTAGTAAGGATTCGGACTTTTCACAAAGTCCCACCACGTAATATGAGTGGTTGTTTTATTTAATTTTTTGCCTCAATTTCTTTCATTTCCCCTTGCCGTTAAGAACTATAGCATCAATATCTCCATTATTTGGCGGGCAACGAAACAAACAGTGCAATTGCAGAAAAATAAAAAAAGTACAATGCGTTTCCAATAAGTGTAATTGCAAGAAAACCAATGTTATTTGTAATCCAAGGTGCCACACCTTTTGACATGTAATAAGAAGTGTACACTTTTATTGATACGTTCTTTTTCACACGATTTTTTTATTACTCTTACAATAATTAAAGATTTTGTTCTGTTAAATTTTTTTCTGAGAGATAATTTTGTTACACTTTCGATTTTTAATTTTTGATTTTAATGTTAATTTGTGCTCGATTTGTTTCGCATGCATAAAGACTTTACTTTGGTTATGTTCGTTGTAATCACAGATGCATATACTACCTGTATCTTCAGGTGGGCTATTAGCAAAGATCTTTGCTAATAGCCCACCTGAAGATGTAATACAACGAAACCTAGGTCCTGGTAAAGGAATTAAAGAAAGTAGAAATAATGCTACATCACATAGTTTCATTTAATTGTGGTTAAAATTTATAATAAATAGTGTAGTACAGCGCAATAAAATAATTCGGTCATTTTGTTGATATTTTATAAAATTTATTAAGCAATGCTGCGATGTAAATCTTAACGGTAGATTACGCTATTTGCTTAGTTTTCTTTAGGTAAAAAAATTAAAGACATTCACTTTTCTTTCCTGGATTTACTGTTTGCTAAAAGTGTCTGTATTGTTTTTTGTGAATGTTTTGAAAACTTTTATCGAAATAAACTTTATAAAGGTTAACATTAAGAAAATTACGTACACAAAAACACACATTTATTCGTATATTTACACGTTATCAAAAAAAGCAACAGGGTATAATGATAACAATTCCCCATGGTGGTATCGATATTTCACGGAAACCGGAAACAATTTAATATTAACTGATTTTATCAATAAATGTTCACTACAGATTTTACTAGAAATTTCATATAATAAATGTATTCGGCTAGTAAACAAATATCAATGGTTTTCAATTCGACTCTTTTAACAGAAAATCCGAAAGTTTGTATTTAAGTTCAGCGCTTTTCACCCACATTATGTAATTGTGTGCTTCTAATTAAATTTTAAAATTTACAGCGGAGCCATATATTTAGTGGAAATTATTTTTTAAAAATGACGGTCAATTATATAATTAAAAATTATAGGTAGACCCCAAACATTCAAAATGACAATCATGGCAAAACCTATTATTTGTGTATTTGTCATAATTCCCAATAAAATATGCCCACAATTGTTTGCAAATAATCATGATTTATTACATTTGGGAAATTACACCATTGATCTTATTTGTTTTATATTTACGACAGGTATTTTTTTCAATTCTTAAACGAGTCTGATATCACCTACGAACCACATTTCTTCAAGACAATTCACTGTTGAACACCTGACTGCTCGCAAAGACTGCTGTGAGCTTCTCACTTTTGTAGAGCGCTTCTTGTGCTTTAATCTATAGACAAGTCTTGTCTAGTATCTTCGTTGTTAATGCTTTTATTTAAGTATGGTATGTTTTCTTTGAATTTTGAAAATAAATGCTGGGTTATGTCAAAGGGCACCTTTACTCATCCTCGTACATACGTTGGGTCCAGTTTCACTGCCTTTCCTCTCTAAATGATATTCATAAGGCAAAAGTATATTAAGTTTTCTTCGTGATATTCCCATACATTTATTTGTTCTCTACTCTCAGAAACTTGGTTTTCAACTGAAGAGAAGAACAGACGCAGGGCTCTTTATTTACGGCATTAGCCACATTCGATTTGTTTTGGGACATTCTAGAAATAACTGTAATATTATTTATCAACATATCATATTAAACAATTCGGCATTCTCTTTCTTTTAACAAAAATCTAGTAAATCGACAAAGAACGAAAGCTTCTCTTTATAAAGAAAATATTTAAAATTTCCAAATATTTGGAGATGTTAGAAATTGAATTATGCTATTAAGAAACTAAAAATCTCTAATGTATTTTTGTCTATTATTCATAACTTCGTAACTTTTATAAACAACACTGCTGAAAGTTTTCAGGCGCCAACTTCAGATTGCATGATGATGCACTTAAATTTATTTTGTTTGTGTGGTCAACTGAAAACATAGTTTTTAGGATTGGCTAGCTAAATAAGATCATGATGTTGTTCCTCCGCACGTCCGTCACAGTTGCACAGTTTCTGCAGTCTGGGACCATTACCAGTCAAAATTGGTACTGTATCTATTGGTCGTTCGTTATCCGGTATCAATCGCACGCATCTTTTTATAATTTTTATTGTTAATTTGTAAAAAAATCTCCCCATTTAGTTGAAAATTTTGAATTTTTGACTACAACATATTTTAATATATATATATTGGTATATATACGTTCGTGTGACTGAATCTGCATGCGTGTATTTTGCATGAGCGTGCGTATGCGCATATGTGTATGTGTGCTTAAAAATTAAGCAACAATTTTAATAAGATAAAAGCAAAAAATATATATGTATATTAATTACAAAAAGAAAATGTTATAATAATAATTTGGTAAAATTAGGGAATTCCAAATTATAAAGTTAAGACTTTTCAAATTAACCTTGGAAATATTAATAACGAATGAGTTAAGAATCAATTGTTTTTAAAATTATGTAACCTGGCCAGAAAAGGAATATTCGTATTTATTCTCAAATATAGTATTGTATTTCAAAAAAATGGAGACTGAGCAAGTTTTATAATGAAAATAATTTAGATACATGCAGGTTAAATCTATCATAAACTTCTATATATTCACCTTTAATCAAAAAATATTTGGAAATATTTCATCAGTACAAAAAAGTTATATGCAATTAAGAAAATACTAAGTCGTTTGAAACAGCATTTTTTGTTTAATATCGTAAAGATGTTGTTCTCTGGACGTGGCCAATTCTTTGCTTCCAATTCGTCTCAGACTTAACACGAAGTTTCAAGTTGCATTTTTCAGCCAAAAAGGCCCAAATTTTCAAGGCCCAAGTTTTCGTGTTTACCTTGATACATAGAGAAATACTTTATTATCGCGACGTTTAAAACCTATATATTCCTGGCTGGCATATGCAATTATCGCTCATTTGGCCGCGACTCTCTCCCCACACTCAGCACAGATTTTATAGACGTTTTGACGTCAAGAAATAATTCCGAGTAGTTTCAGTGGAGTCTTAAAATTATATATGACTAAGGTTATACTAAAATATCACTGTCATACAGCACGAAACATCACAAAAACTACACCTACAAAAGCACGCACATATTCTCGAAATAATGCAACAAACAAATGTTTACAGAAAATAATATACACTCTTATTAATTCACCATCATTCTTATCTTCGCACAAAATATGGATGTATAAAGAGCACAAGCCTGTAATCTTAAAAACTCTCGTCTTTAAATTTATAGATACTAATCAAACTTCAATAAAAAGTGAAAGTCAAAGTTTTTGCTAAATCTTTTGGAACTTTTTATTATGAAATTTTAATATTTTAGTCTGGATGTCACACAAAAATGAGAACAAAATTATATCTGTATATTCTGTGAACTGTTTAAAGACACGATTTCACATTCATTATTGGAAAATGTGCTCAGTATTACACGACGTCAAACTGAATAAAGTGATTTCAACTGAAGCGAAAGAAGGGAAAACTTTAAAAAGACTTCGAAATTTACCGATCGATGATGCTCAGGGGTCTTTTAACAGCCTATACATCGTTCCACTTTGAATAGGTGAAGTTAATTAACTTTCATTCTTCGTCAGTATAGCACGAACTTTTTGAAAAGGTATTTCGATATGTTCGCCGTTATAAAAGCTGTTTGAATTTTAAAGCTTTTATTGTATATTGGAGAATAAAATATGTAATCACATTTTGTATGTGCGGAACGAAGTTCCTTATCGCACGTTTAACACTTGGCGAATGAGAGCTAGCCCAAAAAAGTTTATTATTTCGACCAACACTTTTGCTACAGTATAAACGTTTGCCTGTTTTATAAGCATATGTCAATGTCTAGGTAGTATCACTACAGTATAGAGTTCGGCATGCGCATCAGTTGTATTCGTTTAATTGTGTGTATATCTGTGCGCGCTATAATAATAATAACCTCTTTCACTATTTCCAGACTCATTTTATTGCTTTTAATAAACAATGAATTGTGGAAGTAATTTACCAGAAATTGAGAATGGTAGGGAAAACGCTAGGTAAGTACCAGTGTTAAAGTAACAATGAATGGATGATTTATGTTAAACTTAAGGAATAATCGGCAAAATGGGCTAAAATTGTACAATCTATATCGTAATTACTAAAAAAGTTAAATTGAAATATTTATGTTTTAAGTAATTTCAGTTTTTTAGTTTTGTTTGTAGGAATCAGGAAATATAAAATTGTAATTACGAGTAATTAACACTAATGTTTTATACCAATTGTCGTTACATAAGCACAGCACCAGACAGTACGTTTCTCAACAATACAATTACAATAGTACCCATTCATTCTATTATCCCAGTTGTCATAATTTCAATTAAAAAGAATGTATTTATAATATATTTTACCAGAATGATGTCTTGATTTGATTCTACCTCGTACTAGTGCCGTCTCTACTGATGACGATATGTTTGGAATAAAAGAAAATTTAACATTATCGGAAATTTCTATATAAATTTACCATTCTGTGTAATGTGTTTACCATAAATGGACCGTGCTTGTTTGATTTGGTAAATATCTAATCCAAACAGAAAAATCCCAAGCGATTGAATGTTTCCGTCTATATGGTTAAATGTTGCTCTCCTTCTATTAATTTTATTTTTAATGGCATAATCAGCTAAATGATTCTGCATATTTAACCTTTGTAAGGCACGGTTTAAAATCAATAAAGCATCGGGCCTGTCCTCTATTACTAAATATAACGCGTTTATAATGGCTGCTACAATCGTAAAATTTTCCATTAAATGAGAAGTAAAAGTGTTGAAACGAGTATTACGAAATATTCTAATGTTCCTTTTAAATCTTCTAAATTTAGATTTATTAGCTTTTATTGTCGACAACTGTGTCTCTACTTGCTAATGATTCCGGTTTATTCACTACATAATTTAAAGATGTAAGAAAATCTATAGCATCTGGAGAACCTTTGTCTAATATGAAAACATCATTATTTTGAAAATACTGTCTAAAATTGTTATTTTCATCAAGAAATAATCGCTTTATAATTTCTGCATAAGATGCAGTTGCTGGATATGGACCAAAAGATTCATAATATATCCATCAGTAGCAACCATTAAAAATGGTTTCACTAAATTACGAAATTTGTGCAAACTACAAGACTTTTTTTGAAATAAATAATTAACCTTTTTTGTACATACAAATACTTTCCATCTCATACTGTAATATTAACCCTGCTATTTCCTTCAGATTCATTCCTGTTACCAAATAAATCCTCTGGTATTAGATGATTCTGGTTTATAAGGTTCTCTCTGTCTATATGATTATATCTAAACGAATTGGAAGAAATTGCTCATATAAATATTTTTTGGCTACGTTCATCAATCTGCAAAATTTTCTTTCAGGCATTGAGCAAAAGAGCGGTTTTATATATTTTAAATTATTCAGTTGCCGTGTTTGATTTATTATATTTAAAAAGTTAATCTTAGATAAAAATGTCCAGTAATTATCTTCTGTATCAATTATAGTAATAATATTTTCAAAATATAACTGTAAATCAGAATTACTTTACACACTGGGGTCTTCACTGGAAAACTGACCTACATACTCATGATGATTTAGGATATCCCAATCATAAATTGTTAAATTTTGTTGACACACGCAAGCGTGCAACCACTCATTCACATGCCACTTTAAACTACAGTGATACTAAAAAATTAACATTTTTAATAATATTTTAGATCTATTTACCACATTCTGCAGAGCTTTTGAGGATAATTTTAATTTATCTAAGTGAAATGACTCAGTGAAACTGAATCATTAAAAATAATCGATTCACTTTAATGAATCAGTAGAACGAAAATTTATTATAGCTTTGGCATTAGGTTTTACATATTTATTGAGTTCAAAAAATTATTATAATCCATTGATTTTGTTTTATACTTTGCAGGGTTAGGACTATCAAATACATGCACACATATATTTTTATGATAACATTACATTTTTAGTTTTTTTCATTAAAGACAAAATACGCAGCTCTAGAACGGATATTTACTCGTTGTAAACTCACTAATATATGCATCTCCTGACATCACTTGTTATTTCTAAAGATTGTGTGCTTAACTTTGATCCTTTCCATTATATTATGACTTAAATTGAAATATTTGTTTTTTTTTTTTTGTAACTAGTTTTAGTTAATTGGTATTATTAAAACTATGTTGACATAATAATGAAAAATATTAATATTATTCCAAATTTGATTGGAATTTTACACACAGGCTTACAGGCTGCCTAATCATTGACTGGTATAATTATATAATTTTCTATATGTGGATTATCGATAAAGCCATAGTTATTGATGGTGTTTATTATTATCAACCACCAACGATATAATAGATAAAAGAATAGATTTTGCAAAACATTGTAAACAACTTGAATTAAAAAAGATTTCTGCAGCTTAACATTGCTCTATAAAAATCTTGGGAAGAAAGTTAACTCTTCTTCCTCCTTCATAGTTGGCAAAGGGCAAATTAAAGTTTTCGGCTATAGCATCGTTTTGTTGTGAACGAAATTATAAGAATCAAAAAAGTCTATGAGTGATATCAGTTATTTCGGAGAAAACAGGACACAATGTTTATTCTGTAACTGAATCCTAATTATTACGCATATTTCCTGTACAAAAAGACGACGAATAGTTAGAATGATCTATAAATATGTGATAGAGCCCTTTAATAATATTTCTTTTTATATTATCAAGCTTTTCAACAAACATTATATTTTGAGCATTTCAATGTTTTATAAATTCACACACACACACACGCGCCCTCGCGCGTACATACACGCATACACACACACGTGCACACACGCACATGCACTCACATACACACACACACGCACACGCGTGTGCGCACATACACGTTTTTGGTTGGATGAATATTATTTGTCTATTTTAATATTGCATAAATGAAAATTGTAAATGAACCAAATTTAAAATGAGAAAATTGGCCATTTTATCTCTTTTTTATATTTTAAATCACAGCATTATTATTTAGAAAGAAGCTTCTAAAATAATTCCTTTGTAGCGATTTTGGTTAAGAATGAACTTTCATCAAAATGTAATCAAACCGAAATGTAGATGAAAGTCTAATCTAATTTTTATGTACATATTCTTTAGAGTTTAAAACAATCTTGGCTAAAGTACAGGTTTTTTGTCAAAAATGTAAATGCATCCTTATTCCTCCAGCAATTGTCAAATGGAACAATAGTGATTTATAAAAGTTGGTTATTAGTGGGTTTTCCCACTAAATAATGGACAGAGGTAAGTTAACGAGTACCAATATAATTCACAAGCTAAGATGTAATGATCTTTGTTATATCTTGTGAAAACAAGATAACAGAACATAATGTGAAAAGACTTAAAGGACTTTTTACGTATCAGCCGAGCCACCCTAACATTAACCTAACCATGTCAAGTGGGAAATCCACTTGCTATTTTGAAGTTGATGTACAACAAAATTGTCATACAACAAATATCTCATTCATCTAAAATATTGACAGTACAATAGAATACATTATATACCATCATTTAAATATGAAAAAAGTCAATTCGTAGTTTTCTTTTAAAGCGAACATACATACTAATTATATATGAATATTTATATGTTATCTTTATTATACAGTAATTAATATTTAAATGAATTTGAACGCTGTTAATATGTTTTTTTATATGTACGACTTCAAAAAATATAATCAAATTTCTGAATACAAGTTAAGTTATTAATTATTCGATATTCGAGGTGCATATCATGTTAACCCTATTTTTATTGCTTTAAATTGTATATTAATTTCAAGTTATTTGACTGACAGATAAAAGCATTTATTTTTTTAACAAGTTCGGTAATATTCCAAAAGTTTCTTCTTTCTAATAATTCCAATACTCATAAATATATCTCACGAAACATATTTTCTCTCTAAACCGCTATATATTGAAATCCACTCAGATACAGCTCCTGCATAAATATTAGAAAATCAGTATTAGAGTTTTTGATCGGAGTACGACCATATTTCTAATTTTTGTTTGCATTAAGGGGATAATATGGCAGACAGTCAAAATTGTTGTATGTAGAATAATTTCATTACCTAACTCACATTTTTAAAACTTTATTATGATGGTTTATATTCAAAATATTCTGAATTTAAATAACAAATACTAAGATATAATATAAACATTTACACTTGAATAATAACAGTTTTAATCAATTTCTTCATAATCAATAATAACAGTTTTAAAATTTGAGCAATATTTTACTCAGTTTTCCTCTTTTTAGGGTCCGTCCCTAAAATTGAAAAAAAGAGACATTTATAGAATTATTTGCGTATCCATTCATCCATTCACTTCTCTATCAAAACCTTTTTTGTAGAGAAAGCATGGCATATTATACATTGCGGTTTATAACTACTTTGATTATTCATGGAATAAAAATATATGGACCTTTAAAGGGCATTGTTTCTTTCTAAAGGAAACTATGTGATCATCAAAAAAATCCAGTTGGCCTACAATCCTAAAAGTCGTAATAATGAGAGATCTTATAGCAAAATTCAATGATTTTAAAAAGAAACCAAATTCAATGATTTTAAATTCTATAGGGGTCTTTATTTTTTAAATATACCTTTGTGATATAGTGGGGGGGAGCGTCTGAAAAATTTTAAATGTGCAAAAATTTAAAGGAAATATTATACATTATTTAATATTTCTGAATGCATAAGTATATACGAATCCCTCGTAGTGCAAATTCTGTCCGTGCTTTTCAGGAATTTTTTTTCTCAACTATCATGGTCCACTTTGGTATTTCTAAATTATAACGGTAAATAAATATCAATCGACTTTAAACAATTTCGAGGGGAATGCCTCAAAACAAAACCTGACTTGTACCTACACAATTTTGCTTGATTATATTTTCAATAAACTTCATGATTTGTGAGAAAAAATATGATACAGAGGAATAGGAATTATATACTCTTCTATTGATTTTTCTCTTTTATTTATGTTTACGTTTATACGAAGCTGGTATCCTTAAATCCAGTAAGGTTCTTTTATATAATTAATATTTATGAAGTACCTTCAACCCTGAACCCCTAGACAGCCTTTTCTGATTATGCCTTAATCAAATCATTCATCATTCGTTATTCGAGCTCGCGATATGTATTAAGTTTTCTTTTATGTAATTTGTGATTATGTTTATGAAGCTAGCTTGATCCTACTGGGTTCCACGTACTGAATTTCGAAACATTAATTTTGTTATAATTTAGTGAATGCATAACTTTTTATTGAATAAATGTAATGTGATTTATGCTATAATAAATTAACATCTATTCCTCTTTCTAAAAGATAATCATTCGTTATACTGTTAAACTGGTATTAATACGTATTTTAGGAAGTGTTATTTTAACGTGTAGTACAATTAAGAGTATTTTAAGTGCAGAATATCTATGAAAGGTTAGAAATTTAGTAATATAAAATTAAAATTAACAATTCTACAAATTAAATATATAAACGCAATGCGCCTGATTTCCTTAAATTGTTTTCCCCATTTTCATTTAACTTGACATAATATTTAATTATTACATGTGTAATACATTCGACGAATTATTCACCTGCTATACAAAACAATTATTTAAATTATAATAAGATAAAAGGCATGATTATATGATCATGCCCTGATTCTTACACGTACGAGGTCTTTATTTTTAATTTATTTACTAAAAAGAAAATTGTAAGAGAAAAGAAGTACTTTACATAATCTATATTAAACCATAGGTTACTTAAATACGTCACGATTTCATTCCTGAAACCGTTAATTGGATAACAAATAGGTTAATCTAAGTGGTCAAGTCCAAAAAAAGAACCGAATAAGGTCAATGGTTGCACAACGAAAATCACAGGTCAGTATTCTTTCATAATTTTGACATAAAAAATAGTGTGATATTAACTAACCGAAATGCAAAGTAATCCAAATAAAACAACTGTGCATTAAAATAAGTAATTTTACCAAAATTGCCGACATTAAGATTTAATTTGTAACTTAATATTTCTTTTGGTAAAAATTCATAACACGTTCAAAAATTTAGCCTCAAAAATAAATTCAAATATAAATACGCAATAAAAATAAAAAAAATATGAAAATAAAATAATAAATGAAACAAGAAAGGAAACCTTACCTAAAGCTTATTATTACATCGATTCACATTAGAAGGTATCCATTTATAATGCAACAGTTAATAAAAAAATTAAAAACTTTAATTTTTATCTGGTTTAACATATACATGAAATAGACTTAACGAAACAAGTGTCACTTAGTTCCACGAACAAGGTAATGACATGCATGCGGAACAAAACGAGATAAAGGGAATAAAAACATTTTTCATGCTTCAAATGCCCTTGAAATTTAAATACTTGGCCATAGTTTGAAACCAGTTAATTTATGTGTCCATAATAACTTATCTTTTTCTTTGAGACATATCAATTTATATAAAAAAAGGAAAGCTAATAGCGTATTTTAGGTCAGCATGAATGGAAAGGAAAAGGGGGGAAAAAGCATGACTGAAAAGGGAAAAGAGTTTATATTTCGTATCCTTTCGCTTAAGCTTTCGCTTTGACATATTTGTAACCACAAATTTGGATAAAATATAAGCTGTTGATTTGACTTATTCGCTCTATTTTCCAGTAAATATATTTAATAAAACAAGGCCTTAAATTTACATTTGGCCTCATAGTATCAATAATAATTATTTTAATTAATATCTTATTTGGAAATTTAAATGAATATTCATTGCAATAAAATGCATATTTAATTTGTTTTCTTTTAGTATAAAGCTACCTATGTACTACCCCGCTTTCTAACACCACGAAAAGTTGTGACAAAATGAAAAGAAAACAAAAGCGATTACTTTTCCACAAAAATTTAATTTCTAACGTATCTCTAACTGTCGACGTAAATAACGGCTTTAGTCTAGGTCATGAATCCCATAACACTGTAATATAAAAGCGCGTTTGGACCTGTAACTTCTTTGTTCTCATTTACTTGGAATCATATAATAAACCAATTCATATTATTTGACATCATCGAATAACTCACTATTCAATCTCACAAAAGCTAACATATTAATTTTCAGTGGTCGCCCAAGTACTTCTCTGGCACAATATATTGCCAGTGGAAAATAGGTCTCATGGATAAATTCACGAATGCGTACACTATTGCGACTAAGTATAGTTATAGGAAGAATAACGCTGAGAATAATATAAAAAAATGTAAATAAAATTCATTTAAATATTTTTGTAATCCACGTCAATCGAGTAAATTTTTTTAGCAATAGTCAAGTATGCTACAGGCAATAAAAAATATTTGGAAATTTGGTGTATTATATGACATCTCCCATAAATTAAATTAAAATTTAATAAAAATATAACTGTAAAAAAATTTACTCAGAATATAACTGCGTGAAAAAATTAAGAGAAATAAGAGAATCTTTCAGTTACATTAGAGATGTGGTTGTGGCCCCTAATAGCAGACTGCTTTCAGTTCCAACCTTCGATTCCAATTCTTCGATTTAAGTATGGATTACAATTGAGGGGCCTCTCTAAAAGCAGATTGGTCCAAATTCTTAATTATAATATATAATAATTTAAGTAGAAAACTTCCTTTAATTAGCTTTATATAATAGTCGTGGAACTTGAAATAGAACGTCATGGATTTGCATTTAACATAAGGACCGATGATTGCCATGGAAATTTATTACTGAAGTATCTGTATAGAGTACGATATGCTACGGTTGGAAGTTGAGGGCAGTCTATTGATGGGATTAATCGCATGTTTACTAAAACCACTTCTTTCTAATTTTCTGACTAGTATTTTATATATGGTTATGTATTATTTGCATCCTTCATTGATGACCTAGAAGTATTTTGATTTTCTTTTAGTGCCTTTCTTTTATAACGGGCATCTTATATTTTTGATAAAGCTTGTACAGTGTGATGGAGCTGAACATAAATACCAATATATATTAAAAATCCATAGGTTTATTAAGCGACTCGAGTGTTTTTTTGTCGTGAGTTTATACTTGTATTTTTTTGTGATAGTCATTTTTTTTAGTTAGTTTTAGTTTTTTAATCATTATTTTTCTGTTCTTAAATAGACAGAATAATAATTTAAGTAATCGAATATTCATAATCATAAAAGTGAAAAAATAATATTTGTTAAATTATGTCAAATTATTTTTAATTTTTCTTTGAATTATGATTTACATACACAATATGAAGCAAAAAGAGCGTTTAGAGACATACACTCAGATCAACATGTGTGCTCAACATGTTTGGATGCGTGCCCGACCGACTGATTGAGGGTTAGATTTTTAATGAAAAAAACCTCTAATTTGTTATCAATATTGTCCTCCAATAATTGTCCGCTTTAATAATAGTGTATATTTGAAATCCTCCGAATTAACTGTTGATGATAATACTGCCACCGTTCTTTTTATAATATAATTTTATTTTACTTTTTTTTTAACGTCCCGTTACCTCTAATAATATGTCGATTTTGAGGATGCCACACTTATATAAAAGTTTCTATGTAAGTAAACCCAAAATATACAATACTGTCTTTTGTACATGTAACAATATTACAGAAGGTAAAGTGAACAGTTAGTGGAAGCAGAGAAGGGAAAATAAAAATACAATAATATTCTTCACGGGCTTTACATATTCTGTTTCTTCTTTAATTCCTAAAATGAAAGTCGATCGAAAAATCGACCAAAAATCGATCGTCACACTAATTTCTCTGTTTTCTCTTAAAAAGTTACGTAGGAATGTTTAGTATGTAATTTTATTATATTTGTCAATGTGTCAATTCCTTGTATTCATTTATTCCATATAATATCTTAACGAAACCTATCTTTATTAATAGTTATTTCTTAAAATTTATCAAACAATTCATATTTTTAAATCTCTCAAATAATCTTCAATTGCTTAGAAATACTTTCAAATACTTTTCAAGGCCTAGTTAGTCTCGTTTCACTGAAATAAAAATTCTTTTGATATGGAAAAGATTAAAAAGAAATTAGTGCGTATAGGCATTTCCCCATCAGAAGCAATATAAGTAAGCCATGATATGAGTACACCTATCATCATAACTTCATAAATGTGAATATTTCACCTAGATATATACGAGACACAATTAAGTCTTAATTTAAATGAAACATTAAAGTAAGTGATATTAATAAAAAAATTACTCACGGAGTTAATAAAATTTTAAAGTCTTATATTCCTTTTTAAAAGTTTTGGGTGCGTTAAAAATGTGTTCGATTGGTTAACACTGATAGCAAAATATTATGCCCAGCGTAATATTGCTGGCCGATATAAATTTATGTATTTGAGAGTTTATTATTTATGTACTCAGCTTTATTTTAGTTTTCAATAATGTCAATATACTACTTTTTTACCTGACTAAAAAAAGAGAAGTTTTCTTTGGTTTGGAGGAGACAATTCGCCAGCATTTTTATGTATTTTACCTCATATCTTGGTTTCATGAAAATTTGTATAAGATCTGACTATGGTAATTGAAGTAATGCCATAGAATTCCTCAAAAATGAACAGCACAAGTGCCGTAATGAATTAGGTTCAACAAATTTGGATGATATTTTTATTTATTTGAGAGAGTGTACTCAGAATAGATTTCCATTAATACATGGTTAGAGTTTGACCATGAAAATTTAATGCATATCATAGAATTCCTCAACATTTAACAGCACAAATGACGTGATCGATTTGGAGATTCTAATAAAATACGATTAAGGGCGACATATATTAGTTCTTTAGAAAAAATTGCGTACAGTGATGGAACAGGATGGATTATGATCCTTAAACAGACGCGGTGTCATTGAATTGCTCATTTCAATTCCTCAGTTATTATACTATAGCCGTACTGAATACTCTAACTCTACTACTAATAAGTAATGAATTGACATTAATATTATAATTTTTATATTTCTAATTTAAAAATAATTAATCGTCGATTTAACAATCCCCATTGTTATTTACTACACGCGTTCTATGCAGACGAAGTGAGTAGATAAAATCTGCATAAAATTAATCGAATTGGAACCGTAAAAGTTGGCCTATAAAGTGTCGTAGGTGGTTTTCATCATTAAATTTTTTGTTTTACAATCATTCAGAAAATCATCGCTGCGTCAAAACCACTGAATCCATCGTTTTACAGTAGCTTCACATATTGCTCCACGCGTTGCATATGTTACGCATAGTTTTGACAGCTGAGTGACCATATTAGTACTCGTAGACTAGATAGTGTCTCATACCCGCCTTATTGTCGTCAAAATTTTATGCGTGTTAATAGTGCAGCGTCTTGTCTTGAGTGATAGCATACCTTGCCCTTTATATTATACCTTTAATCGTGGAAGCTTCTAGAACGTTTGCACATTTTCATGACAATTTTTAAAAAAACGCTTATTACTTATTAGCCAACCCAATAGTATAACGTAACATTATACAGTCTGTGACCTTCATCAAACTGTGGACTTTTAAAAATATAGACAAGTTTTGATATGAAGACTTAGCGAATCTGAGAGTATGAACAAAAAAACACAACAATTAAATAAACTTTCATACTTTATTACATGTCTGAACGCTACCAGTAATGATTTATAATCTATAATGTTTCACTAAGTGTTTTTAATTCTAAAAGAATTTTGAGAACCGGACGTGTGGTGTTATGGATCAATAAACAAACTTCCCCGTTTTATATATCAGCATAGATGAAAAATCAAATTTTCGTTAAAAAGGGATATAGGTATTTTTTATATTCATAGGAAAGCGTACTCATTAAAGTAATTAGAGATTGTTATGTGGGTATCTTTTTAAATACTAATTTAATTTGTTATTAATTTTTAAACAAAACTCTTGATAACTTAGAGCTCGACATAAAATATGCCAATGTTAATCAAACATCGAAGGGATTGAAATGTGGCATCACTCCAGGCGTAAGATAAAACCCAATTTGTTGGTAGTATATATTAAATTTGAAATATTATTTTCTCCACCGAATATATAATGATACCAATTAAAATTTTTTGCCAAAAATGTTTTCTTTAATGTCAATGTTAGTAACACTACCATATGTGCAAAACTAGTCATGTATTCTTAAAATTTAATCTGTTACATCCCTACGACCTATTTTGTTAAATTTTTTTGATGTTACAATAACGTATTTCCCGACCGTTATATTGGTTCTTCCTCCACCTCATATACCTCATAAAAATCTATACGATGTACAAGAACATTTTATTGGTACCTCACTTATCAAAATCTATTCTGATGTTTGGATTCCATAAAGGAAGCAAAGAAACTTGCAATCAAATATATATTCACACTTTCATGAACCCTAAACATACCGCATTCCTTTTTCCGCATTCGTGTAATAAGTTCATTTCATAAAATATAAATATACATATTTTTACGTAATGTTCATACAAAAGAAAATGAAGGTATTTAGTGTAACGATACATTATAGTAATAACTATACATTACCTTAACTCCCTTAGCTATGTTTGATTAAACTAAGTTTATATTTGTCGCTATTTTCTGTGGTTATATGATATTACTAATATGTGTGTTGTCTATGTATTTTAGAATTAAAACATGTTGTAAATATTATTTCAAGCCGTTTGATTCACTATTCTTAGGGCACCGATTAATGTTCAACGGAAATATCTCGTAAGTTATTTAAAAAAAAAAAACGAATCCGAATTATAAGATTTTAATTCGATCATCTATCTACAATGTCGTTACTCATACCCTAAAATACTTTTTGTATAGTCTTAACAATCTTTACTATGCAGTTGATACTAAATTACGTAAATACCTCACAATAGTTGTATAATTGAACACGTTATATGAAAAATAAT
Source organism: Druceiella hillmani (assembly GCA_039881145.1). Lineage (NCBI taxonomy): Eukaryota > Metazoa > Arthropoda > Insecta > Lepidoptera > Hepialidae > Druceiella > Druceiella hillmani. The sequence goes on along the minus strand of JAYKKI010000042.1, from coordinate 13,166,882 downwards.
TCAGATAATTAAATGATTACGTCTTGCAAGAATTTTAGTCGTATTATTTGTATATTTACCTCATTAGAAATACTTTTTAATATCATCACGGTTAAGCCCCCTTTTTGTTAAAAATATATTCGTTATTAATACTCATCTTTATCAATCTTCAAATTTTACGCTCAACTGTACCGGCGCAATGGTTGAGAGGAAAAACTTTCATTCTGGGCGTAAGTTTACAGACCAGTAAAGCTTTTGTCACGATGTCCTGGACAAGGAGAGCTTTCGTCGATTTATGATGGCGGTGTCCGTTGCAGCCATTAATAACGCATGTCGATTCATTCGCTCTCAACTGTACGGTTTTTTGCTTTCTAATTCGGGGTAAAGATATGCGACCGGGAGGATGAGGAATGGATTGAGAATGTGAAGTGGCGCTCCATGGATAAAAGTAAACACACCGTCGACAGGAAAATGAAAAATGGTAATTTGTTTAAGTCCGTCGGTTTCTCACATCTCTTTGTTTTCGTCTTGAAAAAATTTTGAAAATATTTTATTTCTTGTTTATGTAATTTTAATTTCGAAAATATAAAAAAAAATTACAAACAAGAAAACTAATTTCAACTTAACCATCAACAATTTATGTGTATGGCATTTTTTACGGTCATAAGATATAATAAAATAATTTTATCCTTTCTTTATCTGCTCTCGCAAAAGAAATTATAAAATTGTTTAAATGTAACCAATATTGTATTAATTACAAAATATAATTATTAGTGACCGTCATAATTCCTAAGTTGTGTTACCGACTGTTTCGTAAGAAACATCACTTCAATATATTCTACTAAGCTTATTTTGAACAAAGTATTATTAATAAATCAGACCTATTTTTGAACATTGCTTGGATACTTTAGTACTAAATAATTTTACTATAAACGAACCTAGTCTTCTGAGTCCTCTAATGAATAAAATTATTTTTCTTTGCTAATATCCCACCTGAAGATGTTGTAATACAACGAAACCTAGGTCGTGGTAAAGAACTGAAAGAAAGTAAAAATAATACTATATCACGTATTTTCATTTAATTGTAATTTTTTTCTACACAAGAAATAGTGTGTTTGATATTAAATGTAACTTTAATTATCGCAGTGATTATACTAATGAGTGAAAAGTAGTGATCAAAATAGTGCAGTATATTTTAATAAATATATTTTAAACTACATTGATTACAAATCGGTGTATTATGAGATTTACTTTTAATATTTAAATCTAGAATAACTTTAGCCAAAAACATATAAATATCTGCGATTTCAAGAGTTAAACTATTTGGGTCTAATGAATAATGTAGCCGATCGTAAGAATGATATTGAGAAATCATTTAAATTATTGAAAATTGATGCCCTGTGTTGTGTAGCTATATTTTGTTACAATAAAATAAACAAACGCATGTGACAAATAAATCGGAGCTCTTAAGATCCGACAAATAACTATATAACTCCCAAATATTTAATTAACTGCATTTGGCTTGATGATATTGAGTCTAATTAAAAATTAGTGGTTATTGTATTATAGTTTTATTTAAACCTGAAGGTCTAATATAGCGTAATAATATTAAATAAGAGCTGCTTTATATTACTGAGCTAACATTAGACTTTTTTAATAATTTTATGCGTAATTTGATGTAAATTATTTTATTGTTATTGTCAGTATCAGTGTGATTAAACTCTGCTTAGAAGTTTTATTTGAATACGCATGTAAATATATTAAGAAAGTTTTATTGATTTTAAATGGAGGGTTTATGGATTTCACGGAGAGAAGAAACGAACTCCTCATACCCCTGATAAGTCACACACACGTCCGTAGGTATGTCGGTCGCAGTCATTTTTTCCAGAAACCATTTGACATAGAGACTTGAAATTCAGAATGGTGATGAACTAAATGTATTCACTCGCATATATTTCAGTTATTCCACAAAAAAATATTTATCTGGAGACTATAGATGGATAAAACATTTGATTTTTTAAATTTTGTGTCGCATAAAAAACTATAAAAGTAAAAGTTATAGATATTCCCAAATTATTCTTTACAGATTTTATGAAAGTATTAGTATTTCTTAAGGTATTTCTGGAAATGTCCATATAATATGCTTTACCCATCTCTATAATTGCTAAAGTGAAAATTATGACAAAACTCACGTCAAATTTATGAGAAAATTTTTAAAGATGATTCTAGCTCTTGTTTTCCCAAATATTTCAACGAAAAAAATCACAATATTTTAATGTTGGAGAAAGACATACTAGGCAACATATTCATAGGGTCAAACACAATATAGAAATAATAAAAATATAAAATAACCAAAATATGCACGAAATTTTTGTAGAGCGAGTTCTTCTTCTACCCATTCTTAACTTTTAGGGTTTCGTAGCCAAATGGCAAAAATGGAACCTTCATAATCATCCTATCCATCTGTCTTCTCTATCTCTCTGTCTCTGTCAATTTCTCTCTCCAAATGTCGCAACCATTTTACTTGGAAACTATTAACACTATGTAGATGAATTTTGGATGGTAGGTGTCCATGAATTCCTACTTAATGAAATATTTATCAACTTTCATGCCTAGTATATACGCGGACTTATTGCTACATAAGCAATCTCTTTTATTCAACCATAATAATTAGTATTGAAGTTTAGTTGGCAGACGGTAAAATATTTTGCAATGAAAATTGCATATGTTGTTATATATTAATACTGGAGGAAAAAAATTAACTTCAGTGTATTAGCCAAAAGAAATACAGAAGTATAATTAATACAAACTATTGACGTAATTTGGAATGGGAAAGACAGGAAAGGACAAACGCACAAAGGAAAAAAACGCAGGATTATTTCACTCGAACTTTGAAAATATTTAGGCACGCAATTTTCCTGGTATCATGATCCAGGTGATTCCTAATTTTTGCTGCTTGGACCGTGAAGAATTTTTTGTAAGAGGTAGAGATATGTAGCAGACAAATGTTTAAATTTGCCACTAAAATAATATGGGCTCCGAGATTTTTTTTATATATTAAAAAGAAGTGTTAATTTGTGAAGTTGGCGTCGACCACGGTCATCTTCAGCCATTTGAGAAGTGACCTGTATTAATAAATATGATCATATTTTTGAGGCCAAAGATCTGCCGGATGCACACATTTTGAAGACGTTACCATTTATACAAATATTCATCATTAAGATCGGGATAGCACACATCTCTATAATTAATTAGTGTTAATAGGAGTGTTTGACAAAGGTAGATTTTCATTATAGTTGGTGGAAAATTTTGAAGACGTTTCAAAGAGTGTATCATGTTGAAAGCACGATGACTACCATCATTTACTAGAGGGCGCCAACTAAGATTTTGATCGATCAATAGGCCAGGTTTTAAATAGTGGAATTATAAAAAAAATGTATAAGAGTTAACCCTCAATAAAAGTGACTAAGTAGTAATAAAAAATCCAGTGCACATAGGCGTATAGGGTATCATTATATTAGTCTCAAAGGTTCCGAAACAACTTTTTTATTTAAGTTAATAGTTGGTGGTTTCGAAAATCCTAAGAAGTTTGTTCCCTCTAACTTTTTAACTAACGTGTGTAGAATTTTGAAAAAATAACTAGTGTAGTAAAAAATTAAAATAAATTTTCAAAGAAAATTGGTTTGAATAAGATATATTTTAAACTTTTTGATATATTATGTACTGACCGCAGCAATAAATTTGTTTTTCACAGTGTCTGAAAAATACAAACTTATAATTTTAAATTTTTTTGTTGTTACTGAATTCTTCATGAGCTAGTTCTACTTAACGCTTCATTTTTCATCGCTCTAAACTAAATCTTTTAATTTTATAATTTAATTATTTAGCTAAACTTATAGAGTATTAATCTTTGCTTTTTAGATCACGTAATTTCTAATGTAATCTTGAAGCTTTGCTAAATTTGCAATTTCTTAAATATTTTCTTGGAAGATAAGACTGAAATAAAAAATATAATAATTGATAATTTTTTATGTTTCCTTCGATTAATATTCGTTTCAATTAATAGAAAAATTGTATAACGTACATTCAGTTTACCGATATTTTGTGACATATACCTTTATATTTTAATACTGGAGGAAAAAAATTAACTTCAGAATAATAACAAGCAATCAAAACCACATTTTACCCTTTTCACGATTGCAGAGATTGTATATATCTTTAGCTACTACTTTTCCAGGCTTGTTTTTTGATTGGAGTCCAGACTCATTTATGTTATTATACAGCCTTCCGGTTTTGTTTAGATCACTTTAGGGTAGCGAATCAAAAACCCATTAAAAGACGTATCACTAGCGAATTCCGATTTTCTTGAGAATGGATTTGCGACGTTCAGTTTTTTTTTCCTTTACATCCTTTCGATCAGGAGCCAATCCCACTTTCTTTACCGTTATTATGTGTTAAACTAGATTTTTTTCATACTCGATACACAAAACCGGAGTACGACCAAGAGAGAGAACCCTTCTATTTACCAGTTAAAAGATGTTTTTCCAAAGTTCTGTGTGGTATACTATAGGTCTTTGATTCCTCATTAACTTCCATTTATTTACTTTTTACCGAACGCATAGCTTCTTTTAAATTTTCAGCTGTCTATGTTGCACATAAAGTCTTCCTTTCGTACTTACGAGGCAGTAAAAATCTGTAAAAAAATATATAAAAATATTAACTTAGTTGTCTTCCGAAAGTGGGCCGTTTCATAATCAAGCGTATGAGGCGTTTTGCAGAAATATAATAAGCTAGATATATTATAATATATCTAGCTTATTATATTTCTGCAAAACGCATTATAATATAATAAGCTAGATAGATAGATTATAATAAGGTACACCGTGCTGTGAGCAATAACTTCAAGGTATACGCTGTAACATTATAAAAAGAAAAGGTGATGTATCTCTTTGCATGGCATGTAGATGAAACTGTGATCAACTTTTGACCCGGAATATATTGCAGGAAAAATTCTTTCTGGAAAAAATTTTAAAAAATATACGAAAATTTCGGGAGAAAATGTATTCATCCATAAACAAATTCCTCACTTCACGTAAACTTTTTAATTAATATCGTGAAGGAAAATTGAAAAAAATCTATTTCCCATAAAGATATTACACCATGTTTCCATAATGATAATACTAATTGTAATAAACAGCATTAAATCAAACGAAAATCAATCGAGTTAACGGCAAAAGCAAAATGCTGTAGTCTTTAAAACTATCGTTAAAAGCTCGCACCTACAACTTTATTTACCACAGGGGTAAAATAAAAAGCTTTCGAATGACGGGCTGTAGTAAAATATGGATGCCGATAGCGTATTTTAAGGTTTAAATAGCGTCAAAAGCATTATTGGGACATAAAGTTGAATTATAAATATTGTAAATTTAACAATCAAAATGGAGCTTTAAGCTATATCGCGAGTTTCATTTATATTTTATATTTATAACACATATAAGGCTATGGAAAATGATGTTGAAATTAAATTCATAAAATATATTATGAACAAGTCATCAGCTAATAAATAAATAACAAGTAATCTTGACCTATAATTGACAATAATTAAATGTAGTGTAGAACATAAATTTTTAGTTAATATTTTTAAATATTCTTTATTTTTTGATTGTTTACTAAAAACGTTTTATAGGGATTCAAAAACAGTGAGAGAATTATGGAAAAATAAACTTCATTGATGTATACCATATTTCATAATTTTATGCTATATTTCTTAAATGATATGTAATATTTTAAGGATATCGATTGTATTATGATTATTTAATATTAATTCATGAAATAAACTAAATTCGAACATGATGATTTCATATTTATATGTGAGGATATCAATGTCCTCATTTAGTGAAACAATAGAAAAGTTAAGAAAAAAATATTCCTGTTGACTATCTTTTAATAGTTTTATTATACATTTTACTCCAAGTCATCATATTCGTGTTAGGAATTATTTATTTTTCTTTTAGAATGTACACGTCAAGACACCAGTTTGGCAGCTTCAATAGGGATTTAGTATTCCTGGATTAGTTCTTGGATAAAGCTGGAATAATTTCGATAACAGCAATTATTTTTGGCCACATTAATCTATTAAAATTAATAAAAAAGATGTAAATAAATGAAATAATAATTTAATTACAGTATAGTAGCAATAAAAAAGACACACTGTAACAGATTAAATGATTGGTACTTTCTAGTATTCTTCATAGGAGCAGTTAAACGAGAATGAACACTAAATATATAAGAGGAATGAATTTATTAATAGCTGGTGAATAAAAGTTTTATCGCCATTGATATGATGGAAAGTTAACTAGATCAATATGGTTTTGAAACTTTAAGCATAACATTTCTGGTCTTAAGGTAATTGTCGTGTAAAACGCGTTGTCGACGAAACTCGATGATTTTTTTATGTCATTCAAACAATAAATCGAGAGATTTGTCTAAAAAACAAAGCCAATGTAAAATTATGTTGTATTAAAATTTTGACAAAAATACTTACCTTTTAGTTTTAGTAAAAATCGCTTTAAAAAATTGTAAAATCAATATTACAGGAATATACAAAAGTAGGAATTTCACTACACTTTTAATTTTATTTAAAAATCGCGTCAAGCGATTTCTTTAAAAAACAAAGTCATTGTATCAACATTTGGAACAAAAAATTATTTATTATTGGTAAAAATTTTAGTATTGGTAAAAATTTGTCTCAAAAATTGTACAAATGACATAACAGGAAAAGTAGGTATTTCATTACACTTTATTTTATTTAAAAAAAAACGCAATAAAAAACGTTCTCCTTTTAAACTTATACCAAGGAGGGAAACTAATTTTCAGCAAATTAATACTGATTTTACTGACAAAAAAAAAAGATTTAACAATCGTTAGATAAAAATTAAAGCAAAATATTTATTTAATTTTTGGCCTCCATCATCTTAATAGCCAAAACAAACCTTTAGTTCTAAAAATTATTAACATATTGAAAAATTCAGTAAAGCATTAGAAATTATATTTTTTTAATTAAGGTTGCCTTTTTATAGCACAATGAAACTTATTACCTTAATTTTGAATTTAGTAGCAATAAAAATATGTACGGTTATGTCTGTAAATATACTTTACGACTAACTATACATATAAGCATTCTCCACACGTGCCAAAGAAAGTTAAATGTCACTTAAATGCATAAAGCGTAAAAGAGAAAATTTCATTCTTCAAAGATATATAAAATATCATCGGTCATCTACCACCAAAACTAAGTATATATATATATATATATATATATATATATATATATATATATATATATTTATATGTATATATATATGTGTGTGTATATATATATATATATATATATATATATATATATATATATATATATCGAAAATACTGATTTTTTTAACCATTGTAAAGAAAGTAACTTTTACAGACCGCACTTAAAAATCGGTGCTCTGTTTTTACTAACCAGTGTCCATCGCTGGTATACCCGCCTAAAACTAAATATTTAACTATGAATAAGTAACTATTTTAGGGTAGCTTGAATTATAAGACGCTCGTAGACCATATTTTCCCTTATATATCCTCCATAATATGATCGCAATAGTTTTACTAGGTATGGTCCTAAAGTAAACAAAGTTGTTTTATATATTTTGAGTTAATTTTGTAGAAATTAATTATTCACAATTTAATAAAACCACGTAATGCAGTATTATTTTTATTTTCTTTCAGTTCTTTACCATGACCTGGGTTTCGATGTATTACAACATCTTCAGGTGGGCAATTAGCAAAGAAAGTAGAAATAATACTGCATCACATAGTTTCATTTAATTGTAAACAAAATAAATTAATTGTGGGACAATTTAAAGCAAAAAAAATCCTTTTTTGTTTCAAGTGATTATTTCCGGTTTCTAGAGATGCGAAAAATTGCTATAATTTGTCTACATTTTTTTAGTTTTCTTGTGTTTAATTTAAAGTCATTATCAATACTTGGTGTTACTATAAAAAAATTAACGTCTTCCTTAATAGAGATTCTGTTTTTATAATTTTAATTTCGTATTTAAAAAAATCGTATTTAAGTAATTTTCGTATTTTAAAGTCGCAACGTAGAAATGAATTTTAGCTTATGTTCACTAGTGAACTTTTAAGATTTAAATCGAAGTAGGATTAATTCAATACATGACATCAATTGTATTGCCGTATTGTACCCATTTTGAAGAATATTTTTGCTGGAGGCTTTACCAGGGATTAATTTATAAATCCTGTTATCATAAATTTCATGCATTTTCTAATAATAGCTTTTATTAAATTGATAAATAATTGTATTTAGCTTAAAAATAAAGTTCAAGTTTTCAAAATGAACACTTAACCAGATTTACGCTCAGTGTCCTAGTATCGCAGTAATATTATCTAAAAGATTTCAACGTGGTAAGCAAACAGTCACGTGGGAATACTTTGAAAATATAGTTTAAATTATGAGAACGCGTATAGAGGAAACAATATATACAATTTTTAATACATTTTAAAACATTTAACCGTTTCTGAAACAAAAAATGCAATTATTTAGATATCTTTCTCATGAACTAAGCAATATTTCAAATTATATTTCGTATTTTTTAAAATTTTATTTGAAGAATAAATAATAAAAATTACAATATTAATTTTTAATTCCTATTTTTACGATATTCCGCTAAACTAATATTAAACAAAATTATACACAGCATTGCTGTTCTTAAATGTTTATTTCATTATTAAGTTTAGTACTTTTAAAAAAAATTGTTCGAAGGAAAACATTTCGAAGGAAAATAAAAAATGCAACTAATACTATGAAATTACTACTATCAGTTATTGTTATTGTTGTCGTGTCCATATCAGATGAAGAATATCTCATATTGAAAAATGTTTACCAGGACCTCGAAAGGTTGGACTTCTCCAGTCCCGCTTGATAAGCGAAACCGGGTCCTCGCGTGCGCTGTGCACTCAATATCTTTTTTAAAAACTTTAAAAATAGTTGCATTTATCCAGCTTATGTTGTAAGTACAACAAACAAATATACTTATTCATATACAAATTGGGAAGTGTTAATTACAATGCGGTCATAGATATAAGATAATGAGATAAAATAATATTAAAATGTGTTTTTTTTTGGCATAAATATTAATGATTCTTCCTTCATCTCTTGGGTGCATCATTCAGTTTTTTTAATTCAATGTAATTAACAGACAATACTATATCCTGAATCGTTACCCGGAAATGATAAAAAAATAAGAATAATTGTAATTACTATTATTTTTCTGTAACGAATATAGACTATTATATTACTTCTTTGAACACACCTGAGGCTCTAACAATTATAAACATCATAAAGTTTTGACATTCGTAATTTTTTACAGTTTTATTATTTCTTCTAAGGAACTAAATCTGTGCTTAGGCGATGATGGACAGGAAACAAACGACAAACATCAAAACGATGTTCATAATATTGAAGTGGCACTTGGTTACAACACTAATAAAAGTAGGTGTAGTATACGTATCTCGGTTTTTATTTTTTTTTCGAAGGCGGTATTGATTTTTAAACAGTTTAAAAGAAGAGAAAGTTCTTGCATAAATTCGGTATTCTTGGACCAACCTTGATGGTTTCGTTTATTCCAGAGAATGTATTTACACGGCTGCCCCATGTATATAATCTCAGGGTCCGATGCATTTTGAAGATTACCTAAAAAATTTCTCAATGGATGAGAGTTCACGGCTCCTTTGAAATATTTGGGATAGATTTTGAACTCTTTTTATTTGATTTTATAATAGTTTATTTGTAGATGGCGGCCAGATTCTAATAACGAATGAAAGATGGTGACAGAAATCCTCGATGACGAAGAGTATATTCCCAGATTTTAGACTTATTTAACACATCCTTAAGTAGTTTGATGAGTTCTAAATGCCTGTGCAAGTAGATAAAAAGACATGAAGCATTTAGTCTATTAGTCAATAGGCAAGTAAGTACACTGATTTATATAAAGTCATGAAACACTGTCTACGGTAGGTATATTAAATACTCGTGTTTCAGTTTAAATTAATGAGTTAAATATTTTTTCGTGCATTCGTGACATTCTGGCCAATACAAGTTTTAATAAGTATTAAAATTGAAAACATAAATTTTGTAAAGAAAAATAAATAACCAACTCTAAATAACCACTGAACGCGCTGAAAAATATAAAGTAACAAAAATACGAGTACGTAATTTGAACTTTTGCTGAAGAAGATCGTTTCCGAACATAAACAAATTTGCAAAATACTATTAGAGATTTTTGGAGTCTTACACGTTGTTATAAAGAAAAATGTAAAGAGTTGAAGATGGAACGTATAAAAAGATGTATTTTTTTTCGTTCAATACCCAAGAGGAGGTTTCCTATACATTTAGAGTGTAAACGATTATTTTTGTGCATTTGATTATTGAGAATATCATTAGACAGATCTTCCAAGCTCAGGTGTCGTTTATAATTTACCGACTTTAAACTTTGCAAAATTTAACTTCAAGCCCATGTTTACTAAATCTTCAATTTTTTAACCATGAAATTAATAATGTTGAAATTGGAAAGGGAAAGATTCAAAATTTGTGTGGAGATATTCCAATTAAATTTCCGTATCATGTCTCCGACTTTATGGAAAACTAAATTTCTTAACATAAAACAAATACGTTATGTTTTAACATAAAGCTGATCTAAAAAAATTTGGTTCAAATAAAATATTCATGGCCAAATAAAAGAAAAAAAAATTAGTGTTTTAAAAACAGTCTTATTAGTATTATCAGGTAAACAAAAAGTGGAGAAAGGAAAAAATTTCTATTATTGTAGTTTTTGAAAGCTTTGATAAAAACATCGTTAGAAAACATGCTTATGACCATCATCTCCTCTTTATAATATTATATACATATAATTCGTTTATATAGATAATATAGCATCAACTCCTTTTTTTAATATTATATACCTAAAATTCAATTATATAACTTTATCACGAACTTAATTTAAAAACAGGCTTTTTGTGGAGCTCATATAAATTGCAAAAAAACTACCAATCCTGTCAAGATAGATTGACCACTCAGGTAAATATAAAAAAGATAGTATGTAATGTAATCTGATACTGCCGCAGACATTTAACTAAAACGACGATCGTATATATTATACGATTATATATAGAACTTATATTTATTGAATACAAGGCATATTGAATATAGTGTTACAAGAAGTTCGAAATATTTGGTTTTGAAATTATTTCAATACCTCTAGCAAATATAAAACCATAAGTTTCTAACTTGCCTAGGTGGCAATCTCGCAATGGAAGATTTTGTGAGCTTCTGATTTAATTTACGCGTGTCCAGATTGCGATGGCCGGCCATAAATGTCGGAGCGATACCAGTACAAAATATCATTCTTTCTCTTTATACTAGGAAATCAAACTTTTGTCTTTTTTTAGCCGAGTTATTGAAGTATGAAGTTACTTTGACAAGGTAATTTGGGTTCTTATTTGTGTGTGATTGTCTCCCCACATACGGCCTCGATAAGGAATGGTTTTACTATTATATAATCTGGACTACTGAAACTTCTATGTCGCCAAAGATTATTTTTAGGATTGTTCGCAATTTGTATAATACCATAATAATCTAATGGTCGTTTCGACTTTTACCCTAAAAAGAAACGATGTTAATCAATTATAATTCGCAAAATATAATATGATACTGGAAATTTCCGTTCTACACGAAAAGCAACATCTCTAATTACCATGTAGTGCTAGGTAATCTCCAACATTTTACATATTAGTTGTACGTAATCTCCGACATTTTACTTCTCATCGCTGCGAGATTGTATATCTAGTGAATCAATTTTAATTCATTTTTAAAAATTCATAATCAGATTTTTCAATGAACATAAATTCTATTCACATAAAATATTTCATTTTTCACACTTCCCTTTTTAATAAATGAAAACTTTTTGTGTGGTGTGGTTTGGTTATTGCTTAATCACTTCGTTCATACCTGGAAAAGTGAGCTGTTTCAATGTGATATCGATTCTATAGTCCAATGGAATGTAAACAGGAAGCTACATCTAATCTTAGCAAATACGTAATGATTATGGTTTAGAAATATTTTTCCACTATATTAACTGCTTCAGGAATATAGTTATAGATTTGCTTGGTGGTTCATGAAAATTACTGTTTCTAATTATATTCATTCGAACTTCTCTATGTCTCTGTATTATTTTTTATCGTTATTATTTTTGTGTCCTACATTTCTATCCGTAGCCGTTGTTTTTACGTGCTAATATTGAATAATTTGTAAATATTTTATTCCAAATTCCAAGGGCTAAATTGGATAAATCTAATCATGGATTTTCAAGAAATTAATAAATAAAATGAGCTGCCTAAAAAGGATGAAACTAAATAAAGGGATGCTGTTAGGGCGTTTAAGTGAAATACGGGGCAGAGAATGGCAGCATAAAATCAGGTTGAAAAAAATGATATTCTGTCTCAACTTTTAACTAAAGCCTAAAATATTTTATACAAAGTGTGAACTTTTAACTAAAGCAAGATATTAAATATATTTAAACATCCTTGCAAACAGTTTTTGTGAATACTTTCACTATTTTATTGAGTTATTTAGGTTCCATTATATGTACCAAACTTCTATGTGCCAAAAATGATTATAACTATACTCGAACCTAACATGTTTTCATTTGTTTGTGCTTAAGAGTGAGTTTTTTGTCTATTTTTTAAAATTTAATTTATTAACATTAAAATTCAACACCGGTGCTCAAATTTATCCTAAAAATTATCCCCGTTTCTTGTGAAAAATTTTTTTTATTATGAAGCAAATGATAATTAGCAAAAAGTTTATTTTATCATAACTGCAAAAGGCTAATTTGAAAAATTAAAATAGAAAAAAATCTGGGTTTTAAAAATATTATGACATTTTCATTTTCTGGTTAGAAACACAATTTCCAAACAAGAGTTTTTTTAAATGTAATTGTGGAGTAGTAAAGGGTATTTATTAAAAACGAATTCAATTAATGTAGTTTACATTCAATACGTTTACGAAGTGGTTTATTTCAGTTAGCTTCATCTAAAATCAATACAATTACAATCAATCAATACAATTCTACGGAGAGTACTACCTCTCTTTTTTGAAGTTTTCTACAAAATAAAAAAAAAAGTGAACATTTATAAGATCCCTCACTAGCCCGTCCTAATGTCTGTTAGTCACAACTGTTTTTTGTAATACCTAATAAATAAAGAAATAGGAAATTGTTTGTTATAAGTTTACATATAATAATAAAAAACCTTAATACGCAATTAATGATAATCACCCAAAGAAATTTCTATAAAACTTGTCACTGGGCAAACGAAATAACCAATTTTTTTCATTTCATATAGTGTAGATGGTATCAAACTAAAGGGCAGCTTACAAGTATTCGGCACTCATTTTTTTCTTTTAATTTTTTGTAGGATTAAGTAGATATTATTAAAAATATCCACAAGAATGTTTCTCCATCAACGATTTCCAAAATTGCTGAATAAAAAATTATAATAAGAACATACAATAAGTCTTGTAATAGTCTGTCGACAAAACAAATTTCTTGCTAAAATAATTTTAATAATAAAGTCGGCGGAGAAAAATTATATTATGTTAAAGATATTTTCTTAATTAATTGAAATGAGATAAATATCATTATACAAGTTAATATAATTTTAATTCATATAATTAATATTCCACCTTAATAATATATTGTTATATTGATAAAGGAATGGATATAATGTTCATGTTTTCTTTTTAAAAAATAATAAAAGACAGAAATTTTAACACCAATGCCGCAAAAATTAACGAAAATAAATCAGCATAATATACAAAATATACGTAATTGTTAATCAGCATGAGCGTATATCATCTTTAAATAAAACATTGCTCCATTTAGGGACTAAAACAGGCCCCATTATTTATTTTATTTCGTTTGGATAAAACCAACCCTCACTAAACCTGACCGCTAGCGGTTTCATAAATTCAACTGGAGGTTTCATTTGACATGTCCCAGTTTAAAATTACTTTCGAGTGTTTAGAGCCAGTATGTATAAATGAAGGAAGCCCATAAGTTATTAAGCTACTTAATACTGACATAGTTAGTTGGGATAAAATAACTTATATATCGCGACTAAGTGTGTGGCGATATATAAGTTATTATACTACGACCTTTGTATAGAAAAACAAGTGTAACTGAAAAAAAATTTCTTCAAAAAATCAGACACGTAAATCTTGAATTCATATCAATTAAGGGTCTATTGACGAGTATCATTTTTGCGGATCTAAAACATTAGATCTGCGGGTTATTTTGTCATTTAGTTATTAAATTAAAGAGAAACAAATTTTTAAGTCGATTTATTACACTAAGGGAATGTTAATGAAATGCCATAAATATTCATGTCACAGGTGTAATAAGTTCATATGAATAAAATATTCATCATAATTTTTAATTGGTAATACTGACGTAAATGATATTTATGTGTTTTGCATGTGAATATTTTGTTAATAAATTTGAAATTCTATTGTGAACAAGCGAATATACCCGAGAACATTTAATTAGATAACGTCATAATATAACGGGATTTTATTTCATTATCATCTCAATAATTACCTATGCATTTTTAAAAATATTACTTCTGAACTTATTCAGGTTTTAGAAAGAAGAATGAGTGTTCAATGAATCATTTTTTTTCGGTTGACTAATGGCAAAGTGATAATATAAATGAGGGAGATCAAAATTGTGATTTTTAGTTATGAATTAAATAGTCCATTTGTGGATATTTTTAAATGATTAAAAATTTTATTGTTTATCTAGAAATGTATAATACGAAGTATTGGTAATGTAAGTATTTTTATTAATTTTAATTAGACAAATATTTATATAATGCTTGAAATATGAGTAAGCTTTTAAAATCAATTCAAATTAGGAAATAATATTACGGACCCATTTGATAATCGGAAAATGTGTGTATTTAGTTTTTTTTTGTTACCAATATATATGAAACAATTTGTAATGGAGTTTTTCACACGAAATCAAGTTATGCACCAATTTTGTTCACAATTTTTTTCCAGAAAAATTAACAAAGTTGGTTGGACAACCTTTAAAGCCTTCTAACGGCCTTGTTTAATTTTTTTGGAAATGTTAGTCAATATTTTTTGTAGAGCATTTAAAATTTTATTTTTTTTCGACTTGTGAATTTTCAATTATGTTATATAAAATTTTATTAATTTTTTATGGTTTTTAATAATTTTTTCCATAAAAGATTTTCAATTTTTTTTTCAAACTGAGGGTTTTTGATATTGAAAGGAAAAAAATGGAACTCTTATAAATTATTCTTATTCCGCCCTGTATCCATCTCTTTTTCGAAGTGTCAAGGCCGTTTAATTCAGTGGAAAAGCAAACCCACCAGCATATTTTTTAGTAATTAATATTCAGACCTGCTAACATGGAAATTTAATAGAGGTAAAATTAAATATTTGAATTTTTTATTATATATTTAGGGGATTTGGTTGCAAAGAACAATTTATAATAATGAAAAACTATTGTATGAAAGGTATTTTTGTTAACATTGTAAAAAATATACACACAACTTTTTGTAAATTGTTACATTCTGTTTTACCTACAGTAACATTTTTATAAGGTCGAGGCGGTCGTGACCTAATCTGTTTTTCTTACAATGGAATAAATGCTTAAATTTCCATCGACAATCGATTGTGAATAAATAAGACCAGTGAAAGAGAATTTTCAAATCCTCTCGCAACAATGTCCACCTTCATTTTAGTTGAAGGACTGGTACAACTTTGAGAATAGGCACAGCTCCTTTTTTGGACGACAGAGTACAAGTGAAACGGGACTGATTATTTACTTGTATACAAATAATTTTTACTTAGGAAACCAATGATTGCTATAGAACCCCAGAAGTGCTATAATTGGTCCCATGGGACCGTTTAGACCGGCTAACATCTGCTACTACAGTGATCACTGGTACACCATTTTCATCTACACTGCCAATGGGTTTTTCATATTCTGCTCCTTCTCATGTCGCCTTAGAAATGTAATGCTCTACTGCTTTTTCCTGCCATTTTTAAATGCCATTTTGTATCATGACAATAGTAAAATTTTAGAGACATAGATTGAATGTGGGCATCACATAAAACTTTATTTAAATGTGTAAAACCATTACCAATAGGCACTATAACATGTATAAGAAGCTGTTGCCTTCTTAGTTTATGTCCATTTTCGTCTGACATTTCTATATTGCTTCTAAATGAAAGGTTTCTCTGCACAGATCGCAAATAAGAATGACATTTCAAAATAAGCCTCTTTGCAATAAAAGCGTGAGATATACCGCAATCAAAAAGGGAATATGTCACTAATATTTAAAACAATATTCTAACGAATAATCAATATCTACTATTCTATTGCCTTTTGACTTCGATACTATGTAATTAGTTTCTTCACGTAAATTTAAAACTTGAATTATAAGAACATGATAACTGAAATAGGAATAAGAATTTAATAAGTCTAAAAGAAGTGACTGATGCATGTAAGGGTTGGTTTGGATACCAATAACAAATACGATAATTAAAGCTCCAATAATTTTGGAGCCAGTCCGTTGTAAACTAATATGTCCTAAAATACAAATATATCCTAGAATAATAAATGTGTTAACAATAGTCGACATTTTAATAGCGACAAATACGACACTCATTGCTTTCATTGAGGGATATTAACTTATAAACATCTCTCGAATGACTTTCTATTTTTTAATAACACCGTATCATATATCGAACATTAAAAACGATCATTGTACTATATAATTGTATATATATATATTTATATATATATACATATATATATATATATATATATATATATATACATATTTATTATTTACTTATAAAGTTTTATGCATAACATATATGTTATCCCGTCGACTAATTTGTCGTCAATACGGAATACATTTTTAGGAAAATTTTAGGGTCTTGAATTCGAGAGAAAGTCATCGGTGTCAATAGAATAGGCTGCACGAATCTTGTTTCTCCGTATGCAAATCCACATAAAGTACTAGCTTCGACTAGAATGTGATTTAGAAGTTGATTTACAGCCTGGAGCTATTAGAGAAATTTGGATTCTTCTAGTTTCTTAGTGACATTACAAGTGCGCCCACACGCTACAAGATACTCATATTGGAGACGCAACAAGATAATAGAATATATTTTTTCTAATTTTTAAACTTTCTTTTAAGTTTATTTTTTAGTAAGAAATTACAAAAATAGGTAACTATTTAAATGTAATTTATCCGCCCTAAATTACAAGCATGGTAATTCCGAATGTTGTCACGCATGATGCGTGACTAATAATGTGATAAATAGCTTTTATTAAAATGGACCTCTTTCAATCCTGCCTGCCAAATAATTAAACCTGGAACTCTAACTAGTCGTAATTTATATTTAACACCGACGCACTATTTTGTCAACATTTTAAGGAAATAAATATTTTTATGTCATATTTTTGGTAAATTTTAAGAAGCTTCTCTAGTTTTATTATTAGTGTGAAATTTTTAAATAAAATATTTTTTAGACACCTTATGTTTTTATGTAGCGCATTTTTTAGCGTTCAGTGTGTCAAAATGAAAGAAAAAAATATGGTACGATTATAAAATTAATCCAGTTTCCGCTCATTTTTGTAAATATCGCGACCGCGCAAAATTGAAAATTTTCAAGATTTTTTTTGGAAATTTTCCGAGACTAAAAGCGTCTAAATTGAATATAGCATTTTAAAAAAACATCTTAGTCTTCTTATATTTTATTAGTTGTATTTCAAAACTATTTGTGTAGTTCTTTCATACGGCTAATAAAATAATTAAAAAAACTTTTTTCATTTATCCTGAGGAGTATCAATTGAAAAATTGGGTAACAAGAAATCTAAAACTGTTTCTCTTATTTAATTTATTAAGAGAGCTTTGAAGATATATTTGAAAACGTTAACAACAATTATGTTGTCGCATCCCTAAACATTATTAACTTACTTGTCTATTACTTTTCTTGAGGAGTATCGATTGAAAAATTTGCTAATAAGGAATCTAAAATTGTTCTTTTTATTAAGACAATTTTAGAGATATGGTTGAAAAAATTCTGAACAAATATGCTGTCATGTCCCACCTCCTCATCATTAGATTGGATAAATTCAAAATTAACTTACATATCTATTACTTTTTCTGAGGAGAATCGATTCAAAAATGTACTAATAAGAAATCTGAAACTGTTCTGTGTTTTAATTTATTCAGAGAATTTTAGAGATATGGTTGAAAATGTTCACAACACTTAAGCTGTCGCATCCCTATTCCCCATCATCAGAATGGATAAATTCAAAATTAATAAAAAAACTGTAGCCATGATTCTAAAGCTATAACTCTCGACAGTATTTTTACAACTGTCATATATGCACAAGGTGATATATTTATATGTTGGAGAAAATATCGCTATTCGAGAAGAATGTAACAGAAATAAAATATACCCTTAAATCTTTTTGTTTCTAAGTCTATACGAAGCTCTTGCAATATAAAGCGAGTATTATAATTTAATATTAAGAGAAAAATTACATCTGCTCGTTTGAGTTGAAATAAAATTTAATAAACAGAAAATATTCAAAATCCACTCGAGCTATTTTCTCTTTTCCAGTAAAAATACCTGTACTTAAATGCAATTTACAAACAACCGAATTAATTGTTTTCCTTACAGTAAGTCATTAATAATACAAAAGTAATTTCGTTATTTCAAAAAAGCCGTAAACAATTGTCATATATAATAATATTTTCTTTCAATATATTTTCTTCAAAACATTACTTTTCTGAGTACTAGTCTGTAGATATAATTTGTGATGCAAATTGGTACGAAAAAACTCCATTACATATTTATTTCTGATTTTCTAACTGTGGCTTTCATATAGATATCATTTGAACAAAAATTGTTAAATTTTTTTTAACTGGATTTTGAGATAGAATTTTCAAAATTGACAATTATTTTTAAAAAAACCCGCCTGGAAATTATCATCTAGTCAAATTAAAATATTATATGTAAATTTTTATTAGAATTATAATAATAAGATAATCCTATCCACTGTGAACTTTGTCCGCACCCTATATAATTCAGAACATAACAGAAAAATTTTATTTATAAGATATTTATTTTTTAATCTTTTGATACCGATTGAATATCAAATAAATTATACCTTAATTTTTTTATAAAATATCATCTAAATATAAGCGACGAATAAAAGATGTTTGGTATTTGTAGTAGTTAACGGTTGAAAATATCGACATAATTTCTAAAATAGGTAAATTAGGGGATGTCTAGCAATACCCAAATGTTTTCTTTTAGAATTTAATGTAATATACTTCTAGAAATAATGTCGGAAATATCCAGGAAATATGTGTTTCTACTCCACATCCAAAATTGTTAAAATCAATATTATGAAAAATCAAACAACTTCTAGTCAACTTGATATTTATTGGAAAACTATAGCGTTGATTCCAAATATAATGACTTTTTAGATATTCACCACAGTCTTTACACATGCAAAGGATATTCGAAGCAATTCATTTATATGGATATAAATAATATGAATTTTTGTAAACATTTTAATGTAAATAAACGCAAGTCTTTCTTAATAATAAGGGTCGATGGCGTTTCCTAACATATTTTTTTGTAAAATGTAAAAGTGCTCATCTATTTTGTGCTAAATAGAGTTCGCTTTTTTTGTCTAATAATTACTTTCTCATAATTTGATATAATATATAGTTTACAGTTGAAGTGAATCATTGATATTAACATGTAAGGTTATAAAGTAATTTCATTAAATTATTTACACTTTAATATTACGTAATACAATGTCAATGTATTGCTTAATATATTTTTCACATGCGTAATAATATCGTGGGTATGCAGAATAGTAATATTCAGAATCAACCCTATTATTTTTGAGTAAGCTTAAGGTAAATTTTTAGTGACACTAATATTTTCCTAACTCTTATAAAAGTAGATTTTTTTTGATATTGTCGACTATATCTTCCAACCTACCTTACGTAAAATTCTGACCAAAATAGTTTTGGAATCTTCATAATAGATTCTATCAATTTATATATCACACTTTACAATAAAAGAAAAAAAGTAAGTATTTTATTTATGACAAACATATTCCAGTTAGTAAGTTTTATAAATATGCCAATTTCAAGTTTTTGCGCAAAAACAGTCTCCAAAAAAAGCGGTTGACAGATAGACACAGAGATATAAACGTAAGTGATCTTATTAGGATTTCTTTTTTTTGAGGTAAAGAATCCTATTGAACTGGGATTAATTTTGCAAATTTTATGATTTATTAAAACCAAATCAGAAGGAGTTTCCAATTTAAAAAATCATCACATAAATCATCTTTAAAAAAATTTTGAGTATATTGTATTTACTTATATTATTCATGGATGTTAATATTTTCTTCAACATTTAAATTTATCGCCTTGTGCATTTATGGCATGCAAAAAAATAATGTTAAGAGCTAAGACATTTAAAATCGTTGCTACATTTTTTTAATAAATATAACTTCAGCCATTTTGATGATGTGGAGGTATAATTTTGTGAACCATTTCAACCATATCTGTTTGTGAACCTTTTTAACCAAACTGTTTAATAAATTAAAAAAGAGAAACAGTCTTAGATTTCTAAATTATTAACTAAATTATTAAATTCATACTCCTCAAAATTAAATTATAAAATTCATACTCCTCAGTACCAATACAAGAAAAAAAAAACTTTTTTAATTATTTTATTAGCCCCATGAAAAAAAGTACGCAAATAGTTTTGAATTTCAACTATTGAAATATATGAAGGCTAAGATGCTTTCCAAAATGCTTTATAGAATTATCTATGATAAAATTTTCTGAGACAAAGACCGCGATACATACACAGATGTGCGGAAACTAGATTGATTTTAAGGGGGTTCTGTATTATTTTTTTCAGTTTTGAGGTACTGGATATTAAAAAATAAACTACATCACAATATAAGGTTTTGTAGGAATATCACTCAAAGCTTTAAAAATAATCCCTTCAAAGTTTTAAAATTCACTTCCAAAGTTTTACAACACAGTAAGTATAACTTCTTAAAATGAAAAAAAATCTAATCAATAAAAATATTCATTTCTTTGAAATGTTGACGTTAACCTTAAATTCAATATAGTAACGAAATTTTATGTTTATTTATTTGGAAAGCAGTGCCAAGAGAGGTCAATTTTAACAAAAGCCGTTTATGATGCGTGAATCCCCATGTGTGTAACTTAGAGCGGGAAAATGGCATTTAAAATAGTTAACAATTTTTCTAATTTCTTGTTAGCACATGAAATTGAAGGATAATTTTAATAATTAGAAAAAAATATATCCATTATCTTAGTGAGTCTCCCAAGCAGCATCATGTGGCGTGTGACCACATTTGTAATATCACTCAGAAACTAAAATAAACCAAAATTATGTAAAAGCATCAGGCAACAAATCAACTTCTAAATCGCAATCCTGTCAAAGCTGGTATTTTATCTGGATTTGCATAGAAAAAACATAGAAGCATCCCATTCTATTGACACCAATAACTTTTTTGAATACAAGACCCTGCAACTTGCCATGAGAGTATGCTTCCCATTGACGTTAAATTAGTCGATGGAACAATCCTTGCTCGTGGAAGTGGAAATGAGGCAGGAATATTTTTTCACGTTTCAGTTTTACATAGCCTACTCGTATATTGGCTTATGTCGCAGTCTAGTTATTTTCGTACCAACATTTAACACGACTAAGAACATGTTTTAAAAGCAAAAATTAAAAAAACTTGATTAATGTTTTATATTCAATAATATAAAGCGATAATTGTCTATACGCGTTTACCATTTTTCTACCGTCATCACTACCAACCCACGTGACCTAACCTAACTTACTAATGCTTCCCTATAATACCTTACCTTATTGCCGCCTGCTGCATCATTGCTGTTGCTAGTGTAGTCTATTAAATATACCCGTGTAGGAACCGTATAAACACACAAGTTCTTATTATTATATGGAAGGATACGAAGTGGTAGCGCCGTAAGTTTAACACAAATATTTGGCCATATAAATAACTGAACCCTTAAGGAAATCTTCTGATATGACCTATCAGGTCAGAAGATGTCCTTAAGATCTATTTACATAGCTAAGTACCTCCTACCAATATTTTTAAAGCACTCTTTTCTACCGCACCCTAACTGATACTATAATTTCAAATACGAATTTGGTTATAACTTTTATTTTCACGGCTCAATTGATCTTCATGAAATTTGTTAAACAAATAACTCCTCTCATGGAAATAGAAATAAGATACAATTTATCTAAGAAAAGATTATTTCAAGCATAGTAACTTGAATTTTTAGGATATTAAATAGTTTGTGCAACAAACTGATATTTATATAATATCTACGTATAGAAATCTATCAGTAAATTCTGGTAAAGTATGAATGAAGCATTGCCCAAGAAATAACGGACCGACAGCTTTTTTCAGTTTCACTTAGTTTTTATTCGATGAAAATATTTTAGAATATCCTAAAGTCACTGGCAGGTATCACGCCGACGTTACGTGAATGGCATAAGCTGCTCGCATGTAGTACAAGGCAACCACCTACTATAAGTATTCTTTCAAAGTATATACTGCCAAGTTTATTTAGACCCATCGTGCGCTCAGTTTTGTATACTATTAATAAAAAGTACGCTGATGCGCTTAATGAAGTTTTTCTTTCAAGAATTAAAAATATATCGCAGTAAAATTGATAAAAAACCTAATGTCCCTATTATAAGAAGTTTAGAACCCATCAAGAATGCTTTATTAAAAGGATTTATTGATTTTATGGATCTAAATTGCATAAATTTAGATGCATAATAATGTATGCCCTTAGGATAATTGTCCGTGACTATATATATTAATATTTTTACTTTTTCTCTGGCATCGTAAACTTATCGTTCTGCATTCTCATCATTATAAATACCAAATACAAATAAACAAATTTTAAACTTATTTGTCTGTATAAAACTAACTTTGCAACCGATTAATATTTTTACTTTTTCTCTGGCATCGTAAACTTATCGTTCTGAATTCTCATCATTATAAATACCTAATACAAATAAACTAATTATAAACTTATTTGTCTGTACAAAACAAACTTTGCAACCGATTTGGAATTTTCTTTAATAGCCTTTTAAAATTAAATCAACGCTCACAATGAGCATTGCGTGACTTTAACTAATCAAGTTACTTACAAAGTATTAGAGAATGACCGCAGATATACATTTGTGAAGAACCCACTTGTAATAACGATATATCAGATATGTCTGTTACTTAAATTAAATTAACAATAACCTTAATAATAAACATTAATAAATAAATTTATAAACAAATGTTATTTATCGTAATAGTTTGAAAACGAGCCATGTTTAATTAAATTTTGTAGATTAGGGCGACTAATCAAAATAAAGTGAAGAAAAATCTGTTATGTGATTAATTTATCAATGTTGGAATCACATAATGTTCGCCTATTATTCATCAACTGGGCCTCAATAAATAGTCCGCTTCTAGTACAATCAAGATCACCTGGGAGATTAGCGATTAATAACGCAGACGTGATTGTGCGGTATTTGGGCTTTATAGCAGAACAATACTTTGAATAATGTAAAACGTTTTGAATTAAAATTCATACAACGTAAATTTATTTAGTAATTCATCTTACGTTTTTACATCAAAAAGATTAGGAAATAATTCCGAATAAAATTAAGCTCATAGTATCTTAATATCGATATCATTTTTAGAAGTGAAGCTGAATATTCAAATTATTAAGTAAAAAGATAAGATTTATGTTCGTGTAATACATAGATAATTAAAGAAAATTTTGACGTAAAAGTCAAATCGACAACCAATTACGGGTAATTTGTTAGCAGTTAATTCAACAATCGATGATAATAAATTTCAAATCCTGACATAAAATTTCAATGAATCCAACACATGATATAAAATTTCAAATTCCTTCAAACATGTATTTAGAATCAAGTTTATAAACATGTAAATTTATCATCTGTGAAAACGTCATTGGGCTAAAAATTATAAATATTGACAGGGGAAGGCCAATACGCAAATTTCAATTCAGCAATCAATCAGTTGTGCGATATAGGAAACATGTTTTATAGACCAATTCTTTCACCTTGTTTCCCTTTACCTCTATATTTCTGAAAATATGATAGATTTTGTTCAAATTTAGTTCATTCAAGACATAGGTGATCTCATTCTTCAATTTTAAATTATCATCAACTTGCTTTTGACGTTGTGTAAATTTTGACAGAATTGAATAATAAATAAAGTAAAAGTTAAGATAAACGGATCTTAAATAAGTTATTTTATTTCAAAAATAATATCTGCCTAGAAATCCAAACTTTTCTGTATAGTCACTTTTATAGAGTATCTATTGGTTATAGTAGTAAGTTTTTAATATAATATTTAAATTATGAATTAATTGTTACTTAGTTAAAAAAGGTTTTGTTGAAAAAATTTTGTAAAATAGGTTTTGTTTTTTATGAAAATTTCGCTTTGACTTTTATTTAATCTACAAGTATTTAATGGTAATTATAGGTAATAATGAAAACTGAAATAAGATGATAGTTGTGATATTTTTAATTACAACGTGGATCGTATTATAAACTTGACTGCTATAACTTCTTTAATTTTTTTTTAATGATTACCTTTTAATAGTAACTTCTAATAGATGTTTTTTTAAATAATCGAAACAAACTTATCTAAATATTTTTTTTATTTGGTTAAAATATTCTAAACCCATTTATATATTTCTATTCGTTACAAGATTTTTTGAGCACAGCAAGAATGCTTAGCTTACAAGATTTTCTGATTTCCTGTTTCCTAATTCTATTCATGACCTTATTTCAATTTGTGATTTGCCATGGCAATTAAATTTCGAAAATTATAAAATTATAGTAATTTCGAAATTATGCATTTCATGTTTTAAGTTGTTATTAATTAGAATAAACTTAAATTGTGTTTCTAGATTTACATTGGTAATGATTTTAATTATTATTCCATGACATCCAAAATGACATCAGGAGTAGTCTCAATTCTTTTTTTTATATTTTGACGATAAACATTTAGCCATTATGACGATGATCAAAGTTTGTAATCGTTTTTGCGCAATTTTTAGAAACAAGTCCGATTTTATTTTTCACCCACGAAATTAAAAAGCTTTTAATTGAATGAATAATTTTGAATATTATATTTATCGCCAGATTAGAATTGGCCGCAATGGTAAGTTTAACGTTTTGTTACTTTGACCACTATATAAAGCTATGCAAAAAGCTATGGAGAGAGAAAATTCTAGCAATAAGTATAAAATAAACATTTCAGGGTAGTTAGTATTTCTATTAAACTATTCACAAATGCTTATTTACAAATAATTTTTCACCGAATGTTCACAATGTATATTCACGAATTATTTTTCGCCTTCAATTTATTGCATGTCTCTGATAGGTGTAACAAAATTATGAATTTCTCGAAACTACATTATTTTCACTATTTATACCTTTTAAATTACTTTAATTCTTCTTTTAATTATATTTTCTCTCAATGGAGAAGTATGAATGCCAAATAATAGCTTCCTACATAATAAAGTTTATGAAATAGACCTTAAAAGTCGTTTTTATATTATTTATTTATTTACGCAGTTTGATGTATACACTAATATATATGACTGACTTATTGGTATGAAAGTAATCCCTTACAGCCATTCAGAACATCAGTCCAGCCCCGCTCGACGAGCGGCCGGTAATCGAACCAGGGTCCCAGCGGTGCGTCGCCCTTTCAAAACCGTATGCTTTACGATCAATTCAATGTAACACGGCGACAACTTTTTCATTATTATATTTATCAATACGTTGGTCAAGTAAAATATATTTGTACTTTACTTGAAGAATTCTTTGATTTTTCCAAGGACATTAATTATTCCAAGAACATTTTTCGCTTACTTTCTTAAAAGGGAGATTTTTCCAAATATAATTTTAAGTCTTCATCTTATTTCGTTTAGAAGTTATTAACTTATGACAGAAAAACCGAGGCGGATGGATGGACGACGCTGCTGCAACATTATAAATCTGTTTGAATCCTTCGTGTACAAAATCTCAATATGGTTTTCAAATTCTAAGGCTAAAAACCAAGAAAAATTATAGAATCCAAGAAAAATATTCAAGATTATTGGAAGCACCAATAACTTGTCTGATTATTTGATTTCATAATATTGAATTTTATGTATTTGCTAGTTTGTAACTTCGCCGAAAGTTTGGCAATAGGAATATCAGTCAATATATAAGAACATTGTCACCAGTTATGTAATGTTAAGCTTTTTCTAAAGTAATATTTTACACTTTTTTTGTCAGGCTACTAAAGTGACATACATACAACATGACATTATTTATATAATACGCAAATAAACTAATTGTGCGATTGATTCAACAAAATCTTTGTCTTGTCTTTGTGCTTCAGAATTTCTTATTATATTAATTTTGTATTTAGTCAGAAGCTACATATAAGCAGTTAATTAATTTTGCTATTTCAATATCGAATTCCGAAATTTCATCAATTTGTATCAGCACCTGTCTCTCACAAATTTCATAGAAACTAAAATTACTTGACAGCCTTTAACCAAGTCTTGGAACTGTTAGTCAATTAATTTATGTTAATATAGTCTAAGGTCGAATAATGTGAAGCTTAAATTTACCGCTATCACTTAGATATTGTTTCAACAATCTCAAAGCTTTGTAATGGTTGATGCAGAAATGCTCCTAATAATATCTTACATTTAATATTGAGAAACATACGAAAAATACGAGCCGTCTATAACAGCTTAGTACGAAAGGGATGTCAATCATAGTATTGATACCTCGTTAATCCAGTCAGGATTTATGGTCCTTATGGATTTACATAAATAACGTACTATGGCGTTCCTGCAAGTTCAATAATGAAAATGTTAAAAATAACCAGTCGTCATTATGTAAAGTACATTTAAGAAGATCACTTAAAATTCTAACGAATTATTAGCTACTTTAAAAAGGACACAGCTTGCTTTAAAATATGTTATACTATCTTTATATATAACTTACTTTACATTATATACTGTATCTTTCTTTTACTCGAGTTGATCCCATACTTTTGAGGATCGTGGCTCCTTCTTGGTAACATCTGTATTTGATTATATAGTGCTATGCATATGGTTGAAAACAGGAATCTAGTGTTCGCCTTAGATTCCAGTTCTCAACCATATTCATAGCACCAAATAATTGTTGTTATATGAAAGCTTTGTACATTATTAACGGAGCGTGAAATTGAAAAATGATAAAGAAAAGCCTTACTTTATGAAATAAATGATCGTGCGCAAAAAAAAATCAATTTTGACCATTTTACACATACGGAGTGTTTAATGATTTGATTTTTTTAAATATTTCTTTTTTGTATTGTTTATATTCGATATAATTCTATATATCGTACGTATCCTATATAATAAATTTTAAAAATTTTATTATACGTAGTAATGAAACGCTGACAAACCGAATCGATATTGAGCTTTTAAAAAAAATTGTTTTTGGTTAATATTCGTAATCCAATCGAATTGAAGGGGTAGGAGAGATCCTACACATATAATTTTATGTCATATGTAATATTTTTAATATATATATGTACACACACACACACACACACATATATATATATATATATATATATATATATATATACATATATATATATATATATATATACATATACATACATATATATATATATATATATATATATATACACGCACATATATATTCTCGTGATTTATTTTGCAACACCTTTTTTGGTTCCCATTCATATTGTAGTAATTCCAGGTATTTTTCACTCTTTTTTAATGTCCATTATTTTTCGTCAAAAACCAATCGGGATTAAATTTTTTCCAAATTTTATACAAGTTTCGCCTGTTAAGGATATATATTCTTCAATTGATAGAAATAGAATACTATAAAACTATTGCCATACACCACTCCATAAAATTATTCTCAATACCATATAAATATGAACTTTTTTTTTGTATAGTCTACTGTCGTAATTTTTCTGAGAATTTGAGAATATTTACACTCCTAAATTAATTTCTAGTCTCTTCCTTCGTCATTTTTTCCATCTTCTCCTTTAGTGCGACTTCTTTCCCTTCTTTTTGGAATGGTGATAGAATTTATATTTTTTCATTAGTTCATAATTTTACTTCTACAGTCTAATTCAATAATTCCCAAATTACTTTTCACTTCAAACGAAAATAATTTTTTTTTAATTTACCGGTATATTATTTAATTCTCAAAATCCATTTAATCGAATTTAATTCATATTATTTATTAAAAAAATTAGACGTTACTCTGAAGGGCCAATATTATAATACCTTTTATCTTATATATTATGGTTGAACCGTAATTTCATACAATTACACGTTATTCATAAATCATAACAGCTTGAATTCAAACCTACGTAATTTCTTTAACAAATAAAAGTATGATTAACGAATATTCCCTTAATAACGCATACATGAACTTTTCCATGTTTTCACTATGCACGTTATAAGGAAAAGAAAAAATACTCCATACTCGGTTTTGAAAATATATCATTCACTATAAAATAAACTAATTTTTAAGATTCTCTTAAACAAATATGCTTATCAGTTATTTATTTATTTTGTAGCAAAAATACAGATATGAATTAAAAATGAAATATTTTGTTTTAATAATGTGCCTTATATATATATATATATATATATATATATATATATATATAAATATATATATATATATATATATATATATATATATATATACATATATATGTGTATAACTGAAACTTCATTATTTTACAATACTTGCCAAGTTGACCTATTTTCCTATTCAGACTTTCACATATATTTTCTTGCTTCCTTCTCTAGCTTGTAATTAATTTAACAACCTTTGCTCGGAGGCTGTTGTTGAATACTCCCTTTTAATAAACCATATTTTATTAGGATGTTCAAAACCTTTATGTACATGATTGATTTTGATGAAATATTTAATTAATTTTGGAGCACCTTAAGAACAGCTTGCATATTAATAACTGCAGTAAAGAGAAAACTTCTGGTTTTAAATAACTAATGAATTTTATTTATTTTAGTGTTGTGTATTCATCAATGCCTGCTACGTGCATGATACAATAACATAGAATAAAGTTGAGGTTGGCTGATATTTTTAATCATGATAGTACTGTTCGCGTAATTAAAGAAGAACCCAATTAGTGTTCTTAGTTAAAACTTATCCAGAATATACTCATAATCTAGTGCTCTATGTCCAGTTTCGCTACATATTTTCTCTCAAAATGTACAATATCTTCAAATCTATCTTATATGTTCCCTGATCATTAGTTTGTGTAATTTAGCTTTATTGTATATTTTACTAAATTTGTTGACTTCTTCCTTTAAAGTAATAACTAACAAAAAATAGGGGATAATAGGGTAATGGGAAATAACGTTAAGAAATAAAAAATGGTATCTAATGAAATTTATGACAAACACTGAATTGTGATCATTCACCAATCACCTTTGCTCTTTCCAGATGAGATGGCCTGAAAACAGGCAGATGTAAAATTACAAAAATGTACGTAAATGCTGTTGAAAAACGTTTATTTTTTAAGATTATATGGCATGTGTTGAACTGCATTATCCCTGGTATCATGGAAGTGGAATATTTTATAATTTTTCATCAAAATTTATCTAAAATTTAACTATAACAACCTCTACGATAAGCGTATTTTACGCGCGTAAAATCCCTCTAACGTGTAAGTATTACCGGGATTGATAATCATGTCACGTCCTGGCAAAGTCAATTAAGAAGAATCATATAACTGTGGGGAGGATAGGGGAAAGTTTGCCGGGGAAAGATCCCTTCCATTTTTTGATATAAATTTTTTATCAATGTCTTGTACACTGTACATATATTTCAATTGTTTTACCAAAAATTGTTCCACTGAATACATGGAATAGAAGCGTAAGTACTCATTCGTGTTCATTATACAGCGTCATGTAAATATATTTGTCTTTCCTTGCAAAGTCTCCACTTTTTATTTTAATGTATTTCAATACGAAATAACAGTAAAAGTTAAAGATTAAGATATTAACAATATTATATATGGAGTGCAAAATTATTCTTACTTTATAATCAAATAAATTTAAAATCGTTTCCAGAATGACACACTATGGCGTACTCTAAACTCCAGACACAAACATGAAATATTTTCGTTTTAATTCAAATAAAACACAAGAACATTTTATACTGAAAATTCCTGGGATTTATTATTATGTATACATATATATATATATATATATATATATATATATATATATATATATATATATATATATATATTTCATCATCCATTAATTTTTAAATAAGAAATTTATAAAATAATTTGAGAATTCTATTTCAAAGTAGGCTTTCAGAATTAAAAATTGATGTCAAATATTTCTTTTTATCATAATTTATATTCACGGTTAAAATATGCTTTAACATTTTCTTCAAAATGTCGATATCCTGATAATAGCTATAAATAATTTTAACCACGTATTTTCGTATCAGTTGTAAATATTTAAAAAATGTATCAAATCACAACCATATAGAAGTCATATTTTTGAGCAACTGTTTCTGATACCCACTTAGAAGTTAATTCTTATACATTTGAGAATGTAAAAAGTTGTATTTATCCGGATTCTGAAATAAATGTGAATAACACACCGACAGGAATATGACAGACAATTTTATTAAACTAAATTACTATAATACATAAAGACAAATACGTAACGTCTTGAAATATAGATTTTTAACAAACATATAATTTTTTATTTTTAATCACACATTTTTAGGTCTCACCTTTTATTCCTCGCTTGTAAGAGCATATGGCGATAAATAACCTTGGTACATTTACAAAAGTCTTATCGTCTGTGTAATATTTACGATGATTCCCTAATCTAGGAGTATATCAATAAATATGGTGACCACTTTCCATTATCATTTGCTTAAAATTACGATCGTCTGTTAATACACATTTCGTTGATGCTTTTTGAAAATTCTAATTAGCTTTTATGTTTCGAAAGAAACGAAAGAAACAAAATGTTTTGCGTCGATAATTCTAAAGAACAGATGCTCGTTATTGATCAAATACTCACTTAACAACTCCAATTTCATGGCACCTAATAAGTATGTTCAAATATAGCGTCTACTCTATCTTTAAAATAAATTTCATTTAAGACATTAAATTTTATTAACTTCATGTTAAATTATTTGGGCTCAGTCTAAATTTGGAAATAAATTTAAAAAAACTTTATACGATTTGTAAAGTTAGGATATTTTTTCAAAAGAACGTATATAAAAGTAAATTATATTTTACCATCACGTCTGTCTAAAATGGGGAGAATAATTCAGCGTAAATCGATCTAAATTAAAAGTGCATTCGGAAACTATCAAAAATATCGATACTACGTGAAGAATTGAAATATTTATGACTTATATACCTAATTTTATATTTAAAAGTATATTATCGAACTTGTTTTTTTCAACATGCGCCTTTTAGAGAACGATGTATTATTTAGACTAATATAAGGAACTAATTGTACACGTAAAATTACCTTAATTATATTGCTCTTAACCCCACGGTCACTATAGGCTTCCACCGTTCCGTTTGCCAGACGACATCAGTCGTCGGGATCCGAAGTATACCGGCGGGAGTACTCAGGACGATTAGTCAATAAATAATCTGGTCTCTGCCCTGCAGCGTTTAAGCAGTCTCCCCTGACTTCTCTTAATTCTTTTAACTTTTCTGTGCCTATAAATCTCTGTATAGATTTTGGTATGTAAAATTTTGTAAACATTCTCAGGGTACGCATTTTTTAACTCAAATATTTTATTTAAATCCTACTCGTGTTTTCAAAGATTAGGGTGGACAAATAAATAAATAAACAAAGTTTTTATTAAATAATAGCATAGATATGAATTTTTATTTGTTTGGTTTTATTGACAATAACATAATATATAACTTGTATTTATTGTAAGCAAAAAAAATAATTCAAAGCAATATTATTAAAATTAATCACAATCGTTCGATTTGTGGAATTACGTGCTCAGTTAAATTGCTAGAAATATTTCAAAGGCATCCAAAAATATTTAGGGAGTCTAAATTTAATACAAAACCATTTTATAGTAATTACATTCACTTAATATAAAAATGTATCTTTAAAAATTTTAAATTACAGTCCTCATCAAATAATTAGAATGTGATAGGGTGAACGGATGCATTTTGTGAAACTCCTGATAATTATCTTTTTAGTGATATTTTACTAAAAATACGTTCTGATATATTTTACATCAAATTATATTGGTTACGTTTGTATGTTTATTTTTCCTGTGAAAATAGTATTATTGTTTTGTTTAAAATATTCTTATCCATATTATTTAATTCCAGTTTAATTAATTGTAAATGAATTTATCTATACGGTTATGCGATATATTAAAATTTTCTTAACATAAAACTGTTTTTAATTTTCTGTTAAAATTTTCATGACATAAATTTTAAATACCAAAGACACATTTCTTTCAGTATTTATCAATGGTTCCTAAATGATCACGAAATATGTATAATGATTCGGTTTGTAAAGGAAGTGATATTTTTTTCTGATAGAATCAACAATCGTTTTCTAATATCAAAGATTTAATATATGATAAAAAAGGAAAAACATTTTTATATTTCGCGAGAAAACTGTGAAAAATGCACAATACTTTAATATATATTTGACTTATAACAGTAAGTTAACTCTTAAACTCTTTTATATATTTGAAAAGCGGAAGAAATGTCGACTTAAATTTAATTCAGCAATTCTAATATACAAAGGCCATTCATAAAGTAAAAAAACGTTACAAAAGGTAAATGAAGAATTCAGTTTAGATCAAAGGAATGAAACAAATAAAATAGATAACTTAGTGATTAGGAATATTTATGTGAACACTATTTTCGTGCTAACTTTGAAAAAGATTTTTCTTTTTGTTTTCGTAGTTGGACAACTTTTAAATTTCTTAAATGAGGAAATCCCTTCATCACATAGAAAGGCAGGGTATTTCACATAAAACGTATTATAATTAAGCCATAGTAACAGAAGGTGAATCTGTGTGATATAAGACGCATCTTATAATTCGATTTCTTATATTGGTTTTGATATATCTTGGGGGATATAGTCAAAGCAATATCTATATATTAGTACTTAAGAAAAATAATTATACACGCAATTTTAAATTGTTTAGACAAAATTTATGTTAAGTTTAAAAAGCATCTTTAAAATTGGTGGGAGTTCTTCTTTGACATATGTAGTCTATATATATACACCAAGAAGCATTCAAGAGTAAGAATTTCTTATATATTTATTCTTATCGTATTTTTTTAAATTTTTACACTTTTGATTAGTTTAATTCTGTATTGAATTTCATAATATTAATGTATTATTTTATTTTTTGAAAAACTTCTCTGGATACTCTGGTGTAAAAGTGAAACCATAAAGAAAATTAATTTTCTAGGAAATGTTTTTACAACAGTATCTGATTAATATTATAATTATACAACTATGGGATTTATAAGAAATTATGACATAATTATTATTTAACTGGTTATATATTTAAATATAGTTATTACCTAATAGGTATTTCTTAAATTCAAAAAAGTCCGTGACGGCACACATATAAAGTCGGGTTAAGTACTTGTACAGATATCTTGATGTTTTTTTATGCGAGTTAACCGAAAGTTCAAATAAAATTTTAATTAAATGCTATAACCTACAATATTTTTTCATTATTCTAATCTTTATGGAAAAATTATGGAATCGTAGACCCTGCAGGTTTTTTTGTAAATTAGTATTCACCTATTATAAAATTAATAAAAGTTTCAAAATTTAAGGGTACTTTTTTCCTAATAAACAATGAAAAAAATTAAAATTTGTAATAAGCACATAAATTACTAAATACATGTGAATAATAATTCATTGCCTTTATATTTGAATGTTTAAAGCAACTAGACCAATATTTAGAAAATTTTGCAGTAAAATACATTTGAAATGAAGATATATTTTTTGGAATGGATGGAATTTAGCACAAAAATACTTACACCCGAATCTGGGTAAAAAACGCACATGGAAAAATTTGCTCCAATATTTGAAGGGTAGTAGTTAAAATTATTAAATAACATCCATGGAAAACATCAGCCGGAACAGTGCTTTTCAGAGTTTTTAATAAAGTATATTTTTCTATAGTTAGAAAAAGTTATAATTGGAAACAGTGTAGAGAAAATATTTTGTATTTAAACTATGCAAAAAGTTATTTTTCAATTGGCATTTTGAATTGTGAAAAAAGTTCGTAAATAGGAATACTGCGCCATTTAGGTGACTTGTGGCAGAAATTAAATTTGTGGTTTTAATGAATGACAGCCGATAAGCCGGCCGCTTTATGGAGTTTTACCCTTCCTGGTGAAATTGGACTGTTTCTTTAAATTATTTTAAATTATTTATTTTATATTTAACTATTCATTCGCAGATTATAGCACCTAATTTTACATTTAACACTATAAATTATAAATGAGGGTTGAAGTGGAATTTTAAATGGAATAACATTTTTTCTCATGATATAAAAATTTGTAATACTTTTTTAAAACATCTCTCCGCAAATAGATTTTTTTAATTTATAATTGTTTTATATTTTACGTGTATTTTACGGATTTTATTCCTAGATATAAAAGAGATAATCGACTATATCGTACCTACAAGATTAATTATAATGACAATACACATTTTACAATTTTTATAAAATAATTTTTTATTACTGTAATCATTAATAATCAGTGACCGTAACAAAAAAATATTTCAATAATTTTTCAAACACTAAAAATCTGTTACTGTTTCTCAAAATATTGAGTAATAATTACACGGAAAGGAAATACTTATTACCATAATGCAAAGTTTTTATTGTATATATTTATATATATATATTTATATATATATATATATATATATATATATATATATGTATATATATATATATATATATTTAGGTCATTAGGTAAAACAGTTGAAGTCTCCGGAACGTGAATAATGAAGATTGAAGCCAGCACTACCACGGTGGAAGACACCGTGATTATATATTTATAATATATAAATAACTTATTTAAAGTAACATGAGATAATAGAAGATAGCTAATGAAAGAATGATATATGTAAATTTACGTTCATTTAATTGTATAAAATTCTCTACTCGCTTAAATTTTTTAAATTACATATCAGATACGATTATTGTTTCACTATAACACCCAAGTAATTAAAATTGGGATATATCGGTTAGGAATATATTGGATAATATGGAACCATGAGTACTGGCTAGATATTAGAGTGGGCACGAAGTATCTATCCACCCGTGAAGAGTGAATAAACCGAGAAATGAACACAATAATGATCGAGTACAAGATGTGCAAGAACAAAGTTATGCAACGAGAGTATCGTTATGCGTAGTTCAGTTTCGTTGAATGCGAAGGCGAAAGTCATGTTCTACATATGCGGAGAAGTCGTTAAGACTTTTATTTATATTCACTTCGGAACCAATTTTCCACCACGAAGAAAATTCCCGATTGTTGACGTCCTTGACAATTTATTCATTTTGTTTAGTTTAGAAATCATTGAATCCTTTATAATATAACCCAAAGACGTATATTTCCAAAATAAACTATTAAAATTTACATACGGTTCCATTACAATTTCTTTTCAAGCAGCTTTTAAACTGAGATATAACCTCACTTAGACCCAAAAGTTAGAATTGGAAAAATTAATGTTCTTTTATACATACATCGGTAGAATATAAATTGTTTGGTCTAATTTCAAAGTAATCTGTTCAGCTGTACATTACATGCCCAAGCAGGTATTTTTAAAACTTTCTTGACCTTTAGTTTCGAAATAATCTAAGAAAGATCCTATAATTTATATAATTTCACACTTATTATTTCTAACGTGTTTAACTATAAAATACAAATATATTTTCGATATAGTTCGCATTATTTATTATTACAATTGAATTGGTGTAGATTTATAAAAATCAAAGGAAAAATCATCTTAGGTTTTCATCTGATTATATGGATATTTGGAGTATATTGTGGTTTACTGTACACTTCATTTATCTAAAACAATTAAAATTTATCTCACAAACATTTAGAATAATTTGCAACGAAAAATTATTGTTATTTTCTTTCTTCCAATTAATAATTTATTTAAATTAATCTTCAAGTTACCGCTCTCCAACTCAAATTAATCTCATCTCTTGTGAAATTTATATTTCCGTTATTATAAAAAAGAAACATATATTCTATACTATTGCTGGGTTTTCATCTAATTTAATGGAGATTTGATTAAGGAAGAAACAAATATTCTATATTATTGACAACACTTTAATACTTTCTTGCTAATATCCATTTTATTTTTTCGTTACCACCATCTAAAAGAGAAACTTGTTTTAATTCTTTCATTTTTTCATGGGTTTCAACTGTTAGACCGCCTCATTATAATAACATTAAGGTATTATTTGCTTAAGATGAATTAAAGATGATTTTTTAAAATTTGTTGTCATTATTTTGAATCAGATATAATTTTTTAATAATTTTTTTACTATGTGATATAATGTCTAAATTGTACTCATATATTTTTTGTGATGACTGATAAAAGTTATTGTATTTAATAACAGGGAATTTAAATAGCCTTAGCAAACTAAAATTAGATTCACCTATTGGTTTACAGACCCTCTCTTTCTTTTTAGAATTTCTCTTTCTATTTAGAGTCACCAGCTAAATTAATGCGTTGTATATATACATATATATATATATATATATATATTTATATACATATATATATATATATATATATATATATATATATATATATATATGTATATATATACATATATATATATATATATATATATATATATATATATATATATATATAAATATATATATATAAATATCCGTGTATGAGTGTGCGTGTTTGTGTATGTAGGTGTTTTCACACACACATACACACATGTACATATAGAACAGCAGGCTATTCTTAACAAAGGCCTTGATATTTCTTAATTATCAATGGTCATTAAGAAATCCATTGCAAAGCAGAATTGTACCTGAATCCCACAAGTAGAAACAATTAAGGATTGCTGAGTATATCTGTGGTCTACGGAGAACAAATGCATGAAGATAGCTCCGATATAAATAAAGCTTATAAATTACCACATATAATTATGTGTAAATATGATAATTATGAAACGCAACGAAAACTGATATTCTTCTTAGTCCTAAAAAGAAATTTATTTACTCTGGAAAACCACAGAAAACACCAAATTAGCTTAAAAATATATTCTTCCAACAGGGTGAAAGTAAACGAATTTAACTAAATCCGTCCATCGTAAATGATTTCATAGACAAATCAAAAGAGAAATAAATAGAGCCACTATCGTTATCTTTGATATTAATTACACTTAAAAAACGTCCGGCGTATACCTAGAAAATAATCCTAACGATAAAGGCAATAATAATGCTGGATTTGATCCTATCACCTCATCATAAAATAAAACATACAATATTTCAATCAATATTACATTGGATAGCTTAAAATCATAGTAACCCCCTATATATATATACCTCGAGAGGAAAAGAATAGTGAAACTCAAAAAATTACATTAGACCTTGATCCCTAAATATAATTCAACAAAGGGCAACCTGTATTTTTCTTAAGTTAAGGGAATATTACTGAACCCAATGTCCTTAAGTAATGATTTTGTGACAGGGTAAAATTTGATTAAGACTAGATCAGCTGATAGATAATTACAATAGTAATTAAAATTACTGCCATTTATTTTAAAATTAGATGTCTTTCATAAAAACTCTAGTCTATTTCACGAGACTTTGTGTCTTTTCACACACTATCTGAAAGCTAGCAACTCACCATCTGAAATCCGTTTGGTAATAACGCATTAATAAAATATATAGTTTTAGTATTCAAATGTTCATATTGTTTAAAAGTATTTTACAGTCCGTTTTGTATTTTTATAGTCGTTTAAGTGTAAGCAAACAAAAAATATCACACTATCGCATAAATTAGTATTATATTCATCTCAAAGTGCATCGACCTCAATTTAATATAAATCCTTTTCATTTTCTGCAATTATTTAATTCATGCAATAACAATTAAACATCTTATTTTCAAGGTAATATATAAATGAAAAAAAATTGAAAATTATTTGTCAATTTAAAAAACTCGAACAAATTTAATTAAATTTTCTTCAAGCCATTTTTGATTATTTGATTTTCAACAAGATAAATTAACTTATAATCACTTATGTGCATATAACACATATTTGTTTTAAAATAGTGATCAACTCAATGTTAATGAAAAGTATTAGTAAATTTTATGTTGTAATTTATGAAAAGAAGAACATTTTATGGCGTGTCATTTGTTTTTATATTGTATCAAAAAGATTAAAATAAACATGTTTATTACGAGTAGAAACAACTGAGTTAGAGTCTATGCACAATAAGATGTTCATAAAAATTGTAACATTTACTGGTCATAGTGTTTTTATAAATCTCTTTAAAAATATTGATATTACAAGTTTTTCACTATGCAAAAGTATTTCCTAGCAATACACCACTTGTAAAAACATTCTCTTTTATAACTCATAACTTTTTGATTTTCAGCAAATATTTGTTTTAATTAAAAGTTCTTTACAGTTTAATAGCTCCAAAAGAAGTTAGTTTATAATTGCAATGTAAGTTAATAATATATGTACATGTGTTCTGAAACATATTACGAAAAACAATCTGAATTCATAAATAATTTATTTTCATTCCCCTTACTAAGTAAATAATTTCATTCCTAATAAAGCAAATCGGCTTTCGTTTTCAAAGCTGTCATTATGACTATTATTTTATGTGATTGTCTATAATTGTATCGGTTACCATGTGCCAATATGATTACCTGTTTTTCTTATTTCTACTTAACTTTGGTTGCTATCGCTTGTACTTGGTAGTTAGTAAAGTATAAGGGTAATAAAATTGATGCATAGTTACAAACGCCGTCAGCCATAGAAGTATATTCAATTAAAAACCACAATGTATTTCCTAACCTTTCAATAAAGGATATTCACTACCACTGTTATACGATCATTTTTAATTCTACTGTTTAACAGTGTTAAGTGTTAAGGAAACATTTAAATTAAATCGAATTAGTGTAAATACTATATATGACAAAAATATTTCAAATTATTTTGGTACATACCACATCACGATTTAAAGCAAACGAGTAAATATAGTTGGAAGTAAAGCACTTCATATTCATAAATTTGATGACCTAAACGGTAACTAAATATCACTATCCTAGCATGATGTTCACAATTTGAAAATTATGTTTCTTCAGAAATTGTGGGTTTCACTATTTTTAGGAATAAAAATTAATAAATATAAATCAGAGACGATCAACGTACGTTATATTAGGTATTTTTTTTAAATCTATAAATAGTTCATTCAATATTTTTAAAAAAGTATATGCTGTAATATTTGATGCATATTGTACGACTCGATAATTATTGATTACTATACGTTTTTATATTGCATAGAAGGCTTTCAGATGATACTGAAACAGATCTCCCCGTAAAAGGAGAACAGTTTCGTTGCAGATTTAGGGGCCATGTTTTTAGATTGAGGATTCCATTAATATTTTTTTTTGTTAAGAATCAGAAGTCGTTTTCCAATTGCCTTAAATATTGATGTAATAAGTTGTGTCTCGATCCAAAATATTATGATTGATTTTGTTTTCCAAGACGAATTATTTTGAACGAAAACATTATAACATGATTTTTGTCAGCACAACATTTACATTTTATAAATATTGATCTGTCTTAAATAATACATTTGCAATTGCTAATTTACAGTTGGAAACCCGTCTTCTCATTTGCTATTGGTCATCTAGGATGCATCTAGGATACGTTGATTAGTCATCTAGGATGAGTATTAAATGGTTGATGCGATTTTGAATTTGAGCTCGTAAAGTTAACGGTCCTGAATTATCACAGACTCTTCTTGTGTATTTTTCTGCACGGGCTGATTTAATTTTGCGAATGATTAATACTTAAGAGCACTAAACTAAAATCATATCCTTACTTAACAATCCTCGTAAATACGTCACGAATTTTGTCAAATTTATTTTTTATTTATTCACATAAAAATATTCATAAAGCATTGATCAAAAAAACTAATGAATTAAAAGCGTAGGAGGAGACGATTATAAAAGAATATCATAAAAATGAAACGCAGTTTCATAACACTAGATACGTTAAAAGATCGTAAGGAAGATATTAAATTTTAATTTACGGTGTAAAATTAGAAAGAAAATATAAAAAAAATCTGCCCTAGGTTCATCCGTCAAGAATAAAAAACAATAAAAAAAGGCGCAGTTTGGGCCCGCACCGTAGATTTTTCGTAAAAACGTCGGGATGAAATCATAAAAAATGTTTATTTTTAATATGTAATTTAATTTCTCTACAAACTTCATTCGCTTACATTTGAGTTTGACTCTCTCAATAGATGTTTTTACAGAACGTCATTCAATGGAAATCCAGCAAAGCTGTAGTACATTGAGCCTCGATTTAACGTACATTTTCTTGCTCAGTATAATGTTACCGAGCAAGAACCAAGTTACCGTGATACCCTCCAATAACATAGACGATTTGATGCTCGACAATGACAACACGGCAGTTGGTGGTCGCAATATGTACTCGTCGGGCTCTGTTACGTTGCAATCGATTTTTTCACTATCATTGTCTCCTATATTGTCATCCAACGACGCCTGTACATAATCCGTGGTCGTTTGATTGTCACTGAACGCTATATGCCTAACTACTTCTTTTTCAACGCTGTCACAGCCCTCGCATTTGCTCGGTCCTAGGTCGGTCGGTAGATTTATTAGATTTATTGGATTCCTTGGATATGAACTTTCTTCTTGTTTACTTTTACTATAACGCCGAGCATATTTATAATTTATATAATCCGATGGTTCAGCTACGTAATCGCTCCACGTCGTTTTTCCATTTGATTGTCGACGCTGTCGTAGCTCTCGCATATCATCGCGCTTAGACTTTTAAGTTTCTTAAATTCTGTTTGATATGAGCTTTACTTTGCATTTTTATAATTACGAACGTTTTTAAGATTCATATAAGAACATCTTAAATATTTTGTAATTTTCCATTTTAAACCAATTTTCACTTATATTTCGGTAAATATTTTTATTGTCTCTCTATGCCTCCTAGTAGTGCATTCTAAGGTCTTCACAATGGCATCCAAATCAACATCCTAACTAAACGCATTTTAACGCTACGCTAATTGAAACTTTTGCAATGCAATTACACGCATATAACTATACTAATTCGATGAAAAAGCAGGCAAAACAAATGCTGCACAACAAACATGGACAGAAATTTCCTATCCGTTATGATTAGCCAATAGATTAATGATTAAGAATTATTATTATCGTAGTAATTAGCGATTTAAATCTATACATATTTTGTAACGTAAAAAAGTTCGACCGACTATCACATACTTATAGAATGAATAGAATTTTTCACTTTAAAAATAAACGCTGAAACAGAAAAATGGGCCAAATTCGCGAGAAATTCCAACGCACTAAGCAGTTTAGGATTTAGGTGTGTTTATATGCTTGGGAAAAATTAATGGCTTACCATTAAATGTATGTATTTATATATTTATATACTCCACATTTAGAAAGACCTAAAAATTAAAAACAAGGTTAAAACACTTAAGAAATTTTACAAAAATATTTAATCATTTAGACACTTTCTAGCATAATCGGTCAATTGTTACTTCCAAGATGAAGAAGTAATATTAGAGTGTCACAATCTACTCTCACGTTCGATGCATCTACTTTCATACTATAATCCTGTAAAACGACTGGGTGTTATTGATACTATTTTTAATTGATTTTAAACATTGATATTACAGATTGTTTATCACACGTATTAACGTCTAGGTTATTACACGCAACTTTCTGTGTTATCTCGTTATTTGTAATCATAAGAGATGATATTTTAATCTCGATTATGCCCGAATTTGTAAGCACCTCATGGTTATTTTATGTCCAAATATTAGTTTACTTAGCTATAGGTTTTACAAACTACCATAGTAGGTTTATGTATATATATATATATACATATATATATATATATATATATATATATATATATATATATATATGTATATATATGTATATATATGAACATATGTATTACAATTTTAATAAATTAGTAATCATTCAATAGCAATGAATAGTATGAGCAACGTTTATGTTGCGATACTTGAAAACATATTGATTTCTTTGAATTTATTACTATGACATCGCTATGCCCATATTATGACAAGAACCTATTTTGGAATATAATCACATAACGGAGATTAATTTGCCATACTATAATACCGAAAATTATATTTTTTCAAACGTTTCTGAACTGTTTTATTAAAACCATTGACTAAAGAGCCAAATTCCATCATTTTCCTTCTCACCTTTTTATTGTGTTTAAATAATAAACGCAAATTACTTTTTGACATGGAAATACAACACAAGTTGACAAGGATACACTAGACTAGAGAATTTTTATTTATAATATTTATAAAAAATGTTGTTGAGAATCCTATGAATCCGGTTACCCATAACCAAAACTAATGTTTCACATGGTTTTATATTTCATTTAATTTTTTAGACTGTCAATTTCAATATTTCTTTCGATAATTTGTTCCATGTATGTTATAGATTTAGCGTATTTGTTCTCTTAAGTTCCTACCCTAAAAATCTTCCTGGTCAGTTTTTACTCAACAAGAGACAGTGATCTCTTGTGACATCTGTATTTATCTTATTACAAGGACAAAAGAATTTGCTGTATTACTGATAATATTTTTGATAATTTGCGGTCAATAACTTGTGTTTACATAACCATTAAGACAATGGTTATGTGAATACAAGAAGTACCACTATACATAAACGAATGATGTTTGATTCTCCACTTTCATAAGATATTCAACTTTCCATCATCTGATCAGTACTGCTTCAGAGTATAATATGCTTATGTTGAATGAAATTGGATCTATTTTCTTTTCACGTAATAATTTGAAATTTATATAATCATTTATTTTTATCACATTAATTACATATAAACGTGGATTTTTAACAATATGTTTTTAATTATATTCATTCAAGTTAATATTAATAATTATAATAAAATAATTCAAATTTTAAAAGTTTTGCACATCGAAATTAAGTTTGTCTGCTGTTGTGCATGATAAAGTCCACTTAGAATAATCAACGTAAGGTAAAACGTTTTATTTAAAAAATATATAATGATTGTTTATTAGTATTATATTTACAAGCGAAAGTAAATGCTACATTTTTGCTGTTTTCTTGTTGTTAATTGTGTCTAATAATATAAATAGAAATATACTAAGATGCTGAATCTTTCCTAGACTATACACCTCACCACACTTCAGTCATTAGAACGTTTATTACAATTGTTAACTGCTAAGAACAAAATAGTATCTTACACAATTTTAAAGTAGATAGCCTGGAAGTCCTTTGTTGAAATTCCAGACGCAAAAATGGATATAATATTTAGTAGAAATATTGAGAAGATATTGATAAACAAAACACAAGTAATTTAAAATACATTCCATATATGAAACGAATAGAAGAAGTTGTACTCTAAAACACAAAACTCTAAACTACAATTCAAATTAACATAAAAAAACATTTATACTCCTTTAAAAATACGTTTAGAACTAGCAGAAAATATAAAGTTGAGAAAAATGTGGTAGTTTAGTAGCGTTCAAAAGGATATACATAAGGACATACTTAAATTAAGCTTGTGGATTAGTAATATTAATGATAGATTAAAAATGTGTTTTTCCAGTAAAATCTTTTAGACTATAAAAGAAAACGAAGCCTTTTATACGACATATAAGTAACGTATTTGAACTGACCTAGTCACCGTGAATAATTTTAAAGACGAAATTTGGCAGTAAAACAAATAGAGCAACTCTCCTGTCTCGATTCTAGTAACGCTTCAAAAACCTCCGGCGTATATGCAGGTAATAATCCGGACAATAAGGAAACTAGGTGACAATAACGCTAGGTTTAATCTCATCGCAATTGAAGTAATAAAACACCAACCCAGAAAACCAATTGTTAATTTTTAGTTCATTTCTACAATGCTCTTCAAAAACATTTTCAAAATTCAGTATTTTTGAAAAATATACAAAATATATTATTTAAATTTAAAAAGATTTTCATTTTTTAGTTTTTAAGAACCTACCAACTATTTATATATATACAAAAAGTTTTTTGATGATATCCTCTTGAGTATAATAAAACGTATCCTGGAAGAAGAAAATATCATTCCAATTTTGGTTCTGTCAGCGACATTCGACTGTCCAACAAGAATAAACAGTTTTGTAAACAAAATAAGAAAATATTTGGAATACAAGAAATACTCTATTCTTAAATGTGC
The DNA here is from genome assembly GCA_039881145.1 of Druceiella hillmani. Classification (NCBI taxonomy): domain Eukaryota; kingdom Metazoa; phylum Arthropoda; class Insecta; order Lepidoptera; family Hepialidae; genus Druceiella; species Druceiella hillmani. The sequence continues at coordinate 13,122,022 of JAYKKI010000042.1, read as the reverse complement.
AGGAAGTCTTTGATAGAATATAAAAAATAAGAACCCTGTTAACATTTGAAAGCTCGATACCTAATCCATATTTCTACGTACTAAAATTATACCTTGGAATGGAAGTCAATTTTGAAAAAAAAATATCTTAAAAATATACAACTTTCAAGCCCTAGTTCTTTTATATATCCAGTTGAGTACGCAATGTACACTACCTTTTAATACACCTCATAGTGAAGAAGTCACAGCGGCATAGGTTAATGATACTGCTGCCGCGCAAACATACATTTATAAAATGTTTGAATGGCGATGTAGCAGAGACCAAAATTTAGTAAAACTAAATTGACTAAAATAACACCTCATTACGTAAAATAGACAGCCAAGTATGGAAAATGACTTGGTCTCTGTTTAGACAAAAAATGTAACCGGGCAAAATAAAAAAAGGATGAGTACAAAATGAAAAGAAACAGATATGCAATACAAAAGACTAAAGTTATTAATTGGATGGCAAACCTCTCTCTCTCTCTCATTCGACAATAAGAGTATAAAACTAATCATGATGTACACTAAAAAACTTCATGGGTATAGCATATCATTAAAACCTAGAAGTTATTTATATGTAAGAAAAATACAAATAATTTTGTGAAAAATAAATGACGTAAAATCATCGAAACAAACTTTTTCGAGACCTGCTAAGTGCGTGAGATGACTTCATACGTGTTTCCAGAAAGCTCGTAATGAAACACAAAAAAGGACGTTAGACTGTGAACTGAAAAAGACTTAATCACGACCACTATCCTGTTTTTTTTAATTATGGGAATAATTTTCAACACAATATCGCTCAACAACAACGTTATACCAGAAGAAAATCTGATTATCCATATACAAAAATCAAAACAATTTTTTTGTTTCTTATAAAAACTTCGTTTCGTTTCTTATAAACACTTTTTATGTATTTCATCATATTTTGTATCTTCTTGAGCTGGGTAATATAACATACTATCTAAAATTCTTTTACCTTATAATCTGTTATAAAGTTAAAACAGAAAAATATATCGATATTTTTTGTAATTCTTTACGTTTCAATGGCTTCAAATATCAAAAAATGTTAAACTAAGCGTAAGTTTATTTTTATGTAAATAAAACGAAATTTCACAATTACAGTCAGGAATAATTCCTGGTTTAAAATAACATGTGTAACTTAATGTTGTTAACGAAAAAATCACACTAAAACATAAATTAATATATTAATCTAAAAGTACATCGATTGCAACTTAAAAGAAATCGTTTCCATTCTTTTAAATGATTACGTTATTGTACCTAATAGTAATTAAAAATTATAATTTCAAAATATTAGTTTATTAAAAATAAATGAATTTAAAAACGATAATTTATTTCAGGTAATTTAATAATGTGGGAAAATCCCATACAAATTTAATTAAATTTTCTTGAGACGATTTTTAGGTAAGGGATTTTCACTAGTTTGTAATCGCACTATATATGTAAAAACAGACTTGAATAACGACTTGTGGTCAAAAGCAAAAAGTTACTATCATTCCTCTTACTTACTAGCCATAAATAATTTAGTTCTGTGAAATCCGCTACCGTTTTTAAAGCTTTAATTACGAATACAGTTTTACGTGATTTACCACAAGTGAATCGGTTACAGTGTAATAATATGATTACCTCTTTTGCTATTTCTACTTAACTTTGTTTTGCGGATAGATTGTCATTAGCAGAGTTTTCACTTAAAATATTAGTTTCATGTTCACGAAATGAGTTATCCAATTACACGACTCGCCTACCATAAACTCAATAACGTAAACAGTAGAAAACCCGCCCAAATCCCGTTTCCGCTTTTGTTTTGCATAATATTTAAATAGTGTTGGAAGTTTCTAAGAGTCAATCTTTACAAATTGCCCACCTGCAGATGTTGTCGTAAAACGAAACCTAGGTCATGGTAAAGAATTTAAATAAAGTAGAAATAATACTATATCACGTTGTTTCATTTAGTTGCTAAAAATTAAATCATAATAAATGACTACGAAATTAACGTCAAATGTATCCAATATTTGGAAAATATATTCCAAATTTTGTGGCACAATTCTGGTATATTACTCTTTATTATCTCTTTTAATATTCGGTGATTTTAAATTTGTGTATATGCATAATAAATGTAAACCGATATGCAGCAATCAAAGGACAACAATAGTTTGCCATTTTAATACTGAGAAATTTAATTCAAGATGATGAAATGAGGTTCATGTTGCAGCATCTTTAGCATATAAATTGTATGACCCGAAACCCGTTAATTATTTAAACAGTTACACAAAGGGTTATCAGACGGGATTGGAAAATATTTGTCTCGATCCCAAGTACGCCTTTGCTCCGTAGGTTTGAATTATAATTTATAAATGGTTAGTAGGCTATTAGAAATTTGTGCTAAAAAATTATCCTCAGATATAGGAGCTACATTGTCTGATTGAGTAACCATTGACAGTTTTTCTTGAGGAAAAAATCAGGGTCATTTTCTGATAGTGTCCGATTTAATAATGAAAACCAAAATATTTTTATCAAAAACATTCTGATCGATATTATTTTCTAAGATAAATTATTGAAATATAACATTAAACAAATTATTTTGGTCAAAATGAATAATTTCTATATTTAAGAAATATTGATCATTGTTATACAATAGATTTAAACAATAGAAATTTAGAATTTAATTGGATTTTTTGCGGTCTATGGGGGTTAATAGTTCGTATTTATCCGAAAATATTATCATATTATTGGACATTTTACGTAAACAAAGAACTTATATTTTTTTAGATTAAAATATTCTCCCTATTTCTGGATATATTTATTTTACAGTTGGAAACGCATCACCTAACTTGTTACTAGGCTTCTAAGGTGGATGTAGTAGTAAATCGTGGTCGAATTTCAGCTCCTTAAATTATCAGTCGTAAACTATTCAACATTAAATTTCATGATTCAATGTGGTGACTTACTTTCAGTATTTGTTAATACTTATCGGCATTTAATTAAAATGTTGTCCTTACTAAATATATATAGCTCTTAAATACATGACGTGGCGAGTTTCGTCGAACCTGTTTTATTTTTATTTATTCCGATAAAAACTACTATAAACCATAGACGAGCAACGTTACAAACTTTCAAATTTAAGGAGTAATATTGAAAAGAAAACATTTAATCGCGGTTCTGTAAAACTGGACGCATTAAACGGATCGCAAAATTTAACCTTGTCTGTTGAATGAAATAAGAAAGTATACACAAAAGTAAACGCTTGAACAGGAAAAGGGATCAAATCGGCGAGAAACTGCGATATGACTAAGCAGTTTAAAGTTTAAGGGCGTTTATCCTTTTATAAAATAGTTATTTTCTCACAATTAAACGTATGACTATATTATAATGATATGTGGTCCTTGGATATATGTATATATATATATATATATATATATATATATATATATATATATATATATATATATATATATATATATATATACATATATATATTTATTTATTGAATTTTATATAATTATCTTTCAGTTCATATAAACAATTTTAAATTAATTTATATTTAAAGTATCCAAGTAACAGTAAGTAATTTTGAAATATATGTACTTTATCATAACAATTTTTCACGGTCTCAGTTTCATTTTTTATTTTTTTGACAATATATGTATAGCTAGTGGATATTCCAATTGACATGGATAAGTTATTGCTGCTATGACAATATATTATCATGTTTATTTTCTAAGCTAATATCTTAAAAGTTACACAATGAGAGTCACTTAATAATAATTGTTCATTTTATATATGTATATATTTTGCCCGTATTAGCTTAGATAATAACTTGTAACTTATATTGGCAGTAATTGACATTCATTAACTTACCCTTATTTTGTAATTAGTATAAAACTACTAACACCCTATTTTCACTATTATTACACCTATTTGCCGTGGCAAATTTATTTTCGTTTTTATTTTCAAGCTACTTGCCTCAAGCAGTTTCAGTTAAATATTAAAAAATATCAGATTACGTATTTCTTTTTTTAAGGAAGTAGTTCAGTATTTTTTTAGTTAAACGTAAATGACGTTATTTTGATTTGTGTGTCCTGCATGTTTTATGTCCACGATTAATTTTGGAGAAAAGTATATTCGAATATTTGTGGCATAGATGTCTAGAGATTTTATAACATTGACATAATTGTTCAGTTTGATCAACGCCTACCTCTTAACTAAACAGGAAGTGTGATTCTCTCAAATGGCGAGAGCACTGATAGGCAATATATCATACACTATGCTGAAGACACTATACTAAAGGGCCTGAACTATTACCTACTCGCCTTAGAAGGCTAAAGTCTTATCAAGTTAGGTGCGTGATCTTAATACACGTGAAATGATTTTTACATAATTGTCCACAAAACGATTTCATTGATTTGGTCATACCTCCTTATGAAAAAGTATTTCTAAGAAATTAAATGAAGACGTAATTAAAGTTACTTCCACTCGTTTTACTGAAATTCATCACTAAAAAGACTACAAAAAAGAATTTCTAAGGAAAAGCATGCGGTGCTGTTTTCTACTTCAAACTGACTTGATGAATTATTTTACTTTTATCTTTTTCCGAAAATAAGGATTTTGGGTATTTTTCCACAAGGTTATGTTTCCTTATCACGATTTCGTTTGATGTTGATAAAATTAAGTGTTTGAAATTCTCTCATTGAAATATGGCCTTAGGTTGACCTTGAAGTAATTTCTAAATAAAGTAAATTTAAAGTTTTGCATTTAGAAAGCAATTTTTCCTGTCACAAAATATTATAATGTTTTATTTTAAAATATTATCAAAATATGAAATTTAATAAGGTTAGTTGGTATCGTATCCATAAAGTGCACAAAGAAAGTCAGACCAAAAGTGTTCAGAACAGCCATGGCTATGTCCACCATCAGTAGTGAATACAGGAGACCCAGGGTATCTGTAGGTAGTTCGGGGGATCTGAAGCAATGGCAAAGAGTGTGATCAGTTTTGCAGGACAATTTAAGACCTGATTGGGAGAGAGTTGAGTATCGGGACAGTGAAGGCAGTTATTATATAATGGAAGAGAATGACAATATCCTCCAGTTGAAGGATATTGTCATTTTTTTGAGATGTATTGTACGGAGTCGGGTGATTGTTGTGGAGATGATTCTATTGAAGTAGGTTTCATTTTGGGAACCTCCTACTTCACATGCGAACTAGTTGCAATAAAAGGTGCTTTGGATATTTTCCACGCTGGAGCAACTCAACATCACAGCGGCCTTGTTATATTCTCCGACTGAAGATCAGCACTATGGGCAATCCAGAAAAGTACCTCTCAACTTGCACAGGATATTATCACACCTATGAAGAAAATAATTGCCATTGGAAAAAATCTATACTTTACCATGAATTCTGGCACATGTTGACATCTTCGGCAACAAACAAGCAGATAACACTGCTAAAGAAGTCAGCATCAAACATATATTTTCTTAACACGCACAGATGCTTATGCAGTGGCCAGTCATTTACAAACCACATTACAATTACAAGCCTTACTCATTTACAAACCATGAAACGTACTATTTTAGAGGTTAACTAAAGTTTAATGTAAAAACATTAATAAAGAGGTATACATCACTAATGATAAATGCGACCTGAAACGGAGAAAAGCTTCACGTTTCTATTAAATATTCATGGCAAGAGTAACTTTTATTCTCGACCAATAGCTAGGTTAGAAACATGCAGAAAAAAAAAATGTTGAAATCATAGATCTCTGTATTTCACTATCAACCAAAAACAAACAACATTGTGCAAAAGAGACAAATTTGTGGTCTCAAATGGGTCCTTATTATCATAAGAATAGTATTTTTCACACCCAGATATAGAGGCTAAAATAAACATTTAAATTATCAAAATAATTTTTATTCTAACAAACTACCAAAAGTAATTACATTTATGTATTGTCTAAAGCTTGGCGCAACAGCGTAATGCTTGATTTGTGACATTACTAATAGGAATGGTCAGGAAATTAAACTTTTATTACTTCACCGTGCGACGATAGTTTTTATCCTGTTAGGTACTTATAATGAATTTGAATTATATGAATTGACATTTGTATACAGCCTGATTTTTGGTATAATATATGTATGTGCATATATGTATTTGTGTAATAGGTGTATGTACATATATATATATATATATATATATATATATATATATATACATACATATACTGTATTAATAGAAAATAAGTTTTTGTTCCTCATATTGTCAAATCATATTCACAGTCCATTAAAATTTTTTACTTAAGTTTCAAACGTGTGCTTAAGTTTTTCCAAAAGCTCTTTTTTATTGGGTATACGTGCATAAAGAAAAATCCATGTTGATTTTACTTACTTTATTTCTCGCGTGCCAACAAAGTATATTCCAACGGAAGTTCTTCATCATAAATCTCCATATCCAGTAACATAGCTTAGCTAGTAGTTATCTAGATTTCTTCCTCTTTTATTTTTCACAGCAATATTTTGTTTTACCTTCATAATTTCAATTCATTAATTCATCAGCACCTCGATAGTCGTATGTGTACCCGGGCCTTCTCAAGCAGACTGTTCCAAGCCCTCCTTTTGGGCGCCATGGATTTCCAGTTTGTTATGTTAAGAGCGTCGAAAGCACTTTTAAGATAGTCCGCCTATCTTCATTTGGGTCTTCCTCTTCCTCTAGACCCAGATGGTTTGGCCAGAATAATTCGTTTTGTCGTTCTGTCTTCCTTCATTCTAATTACATGGCCGGCCCACTTGATTCGTTGAATATTTATAAATTTTATTATATCTGGTTCTTTATATAAACGATAAAATACGGCAATAAATCTCCATTTCCAAAACCCATTGTCAAAAAACCCACCAAAAATGGATCTGAAAATTTTTCGTTCGAAAATTGTAAGGGTCTTTTGACCAGTTTGGAACAATGTCCACCTTTCAGATGCATATGTAAGTGCTGATCTGATTAAGCTTTTAAATTATAGTATTTTAGTGTCTCTGCTGATATTATAAGATTTCCAAAATCTTGTTAGACCATGAAAGCATCTGTTGATTTCAGTTGTTCGTCTCCTCAGTTCTGGAGCAAAATCGTTGCCGGTGTTGATTTCAGATACAAGATAGATGAAGGAATTCACTTTTTCAAATTTGTAATCATCGATTATAATACTGTTTGCTATTTTAACTGGTTTAGGTAGGTTGTTGCTATTTTAACTGGTTTAGGTTTAGGTTTTCTTGAATTTTAACTCTCATTTTCGTGTCACTTAGAATGAGAGAAATTAACTTAACCAGTTTATCAAGAACGTTGAATTCATTCAGATTCTTGATTAGGCTTTTTCTATTGATAGGCCGTTTTGAAATCGATAAAGAAGTAATAAGTAATAATTCGGAACTCTCTTGTTTTTCTATTGTCTAATATTTGCTGTAGTTTAAAAATTTGTTCATTTATGGATCTATTTCTTCTGAATCCGCACTGGTAGTCACACATGATGTTTTTGGCATAAGAAGAAAGTCTATTGAAGAGTAAATTTGAAAGTATACATGGTACACATACACATAAGGCTGATTTGTTTTGACTCTCTAGTTGGAGCAGTTGAGGATATCTCCTTTTATATGATTGAGACAGATTGTAATGAGCTTTAATCTAGGGGAAGTGACTCAGCGTTCCACACTGATAGAATTAAGTGGTGGATCATTTTTTTAGCGCCTATTCCGGATTTTTTTTTAAATTCTGACGAAATAGTGTCTAGAACAGGGGAGTTGTGGTTTTTAAATTGTTTTATTCCTTCCACAATTTCATCCAGCGCCGGTGGTGCAATGGCTTCTTTATTGTTGCTTTAAGTAGAGTATTCAATATTTTGTGAATGATACATATTGAGAAGATTGATCCATGTTGAGAAGATTCTGAAAATGCTCGTTCCATCATTCAAGGATTTTTACCTTGTCACTGAGGATCTCTCCACTCTTATTTCTGCAGAAGGCTGTTATTGGTTTGAAGTTCCTGCGGCCAAAGTTTATTTCATGAAAGAAAGCTCCGCTTTCATTTTATTCTTTAAGATGTTCAACATTTGTGAGTAGATCATAGTGGCATTTCCTCTTTTTCTCCATGTGTATTCTTCTCTTCTGGATGCTTTACAATATTTTACTGAGTTTCTTTAATTGCTCTCTGCTAAGATTTTTTTTCATGGATAGCATTTTTTTTGGGTGACTGTATAATTCACCTTCAAAAAAAACCTTCCTTTCTAGTCTTTTGACATTGCCCACTATATTTTTTCCTGATTCAACAACACCTTTCGAGAACACGATCCATTTATTATCGATATCTTCAATTGATTCGATTTTTTTTTACTTTAATGTGTATGAGAAATGCGTCTGAAACTTTCATTTAGTTGCTTCATTTTTTAATCTTTCACAGTTGGACTTTTCAGAGCATTCTCCATCAGATATATCTATAAACAAACAGTGGTCTGAGTCGAAGTAGGCTCCTCGATATATTCAACATCAATTATGTCTGACATGTATCTTGAATCGACCAGTAAGTGGTCGATTTGATCAAATGTTTCTTCATCTGGCGACTTCCATATCATTTTATGGATTTTTGTGTATGGGAAGAATGAGATAGATATCACTATATTGTGATCAGTGTCAAAACCGATAAGTCTATGTCCAATGTCGTTTGACGTGCTATATAGACTAAATTACAGTCTATATGGCGTAATATTGATTATATTTTGATTATATATTTAACAACTTTATATATATTAAATATATTGTATCTTATTTAATATATGCGGCGTTCATTTTGTAGAATTTCATTATCCACAATTAAATAAAACTACATGGTGTAGTATTATTTCTACTTTCTTTAAGTTCTTTACCACTAGTGGCAAAGAACTTAAAGAAAGTAGAAATAATACTACACACTTAGTTTCATTTAACTGTGAATATTGTATCTTGGTTAATTAATTAGTACGTCATAAATTATAATTTTTGTTTGATATAATTGTATATAATTATAGCTACCATCAATTTGTAGTTTTGAATAAAAATTGTATCAATGGTAACAAAGTGTATGGGCATTTGTGTAAGACAATGTTAAAAACGGTCCTATTTTAAGGATAGGCGAGTAAATTGTTCTAATATAACATCACTTCTTCACTTTTACTTAAAAGGATAGAAATTTTATGCTAGAAGCGAAAGCGAGCTTGAAATATTTAATTTGAATGTAAATTTAAAATATAAAATACAATATTTTTTCCTTTTATAATTTCTCTAGAAAACTTTAATATGGACAATCGTACGTTGTTTAAAAAGTCTCAACAAAATATAATAATGTATAGTCGTCGTTTAATGGTTAACCATTACTATTTCCCAAATGGGTATATATATTTTATTCTTAAACTACTTAACCATTTCGCGTTCCTCGCCAATTTGACCCATTTTCCTGCTTAAGCGTTTACTTGCCTGTTTATGCGTTCATTTCCCTGCCTATGAGATTATTTTCTTATTTAATTACATAGCCGAGATTAAATTTTATGGTATTTTTATACGACCTTTTAAAGTATCCAATAATAATTCAAGGAATTGCGAATAAAAGGTTCAATTTTAATATTAACGTGCCTCATTACGTTCTAAATTTAATAAAGTTGCTAATACTTCGTTTATGGTAATTTTTGTTGGAATAAATTAGAAATAAATGGCAGCAAAAATGTAACTTTTCGAAAAGGAAAGGCAGGACATTGTGTAGTTAGGAAAAGTTTTAATTTTGTTTTTGATTTTGGGTAAAAACCATAAATAAAAGCAATCGGGAAAATTAGATAACCACATCCTCACTAAAATAATAAGATTCTTGCCTGAGGTAATTTACGATTGATAATGCTACGAGCTGAAATTAGATGCTGCATCCACCATTAACCACGGTATCTATCCTATAAGATGAATAATATATAAGAAGGGAGTGTTTCAATCAATTATAATATATATATATATGTATATATATATATATATATATATATATATATATATATATATATATATATATATATATACATATATATATATATACATGCCATGAATTAACGTACCATAAATTATATATTCTCCTCAGTTCAAGAAACTAATTTTATTTTAAATTTGCCACGATCACTAATCAACTATTTGACAGAATTCAATGTTTCGAATTTCAGATATTTTTTGAGTTGACAAAAGCCAAACATTACAAAAGCGAAAACATGGTTACATTTTATATATTACATTTTATGCTAAAACTATCGATTGGGCAATGATTTCTGGTTATTTTTTGAAAAAATAAACATTATTGTACTTCTTAGTCTAAAGATTTTACTTCTTAACTTGAATTAATGTAGATATTACTGTAGATACACTGAGAATTATTAATAAATGTAGATACACTGAGATAAATGATAAATGTAGATACACTGAGAATTATTAATTATTAACCAATAACATTTTCTAAATTACAACTCAAGCCCGTAGACGTAAACCGTACTCTGTTGCAGGCAAATTTGTTTAATTAAATCTCGAACTCCTCGATGAAATGGAAAAAGGTACAGTATTCTCATATCTTGCGTGATATAATCCATAAACTACAAAAAACTAAAAAATGTACATTGATATATAATTTTGCATAAGTTATTATTGATTATTATTAATAAAACATACATTGGATATCTGTCTTTATTTATTGTGCAATTGTACATTAATGACGTATCTCAAAATATTTGAAGAAAAATCATTTATGCACTGAGAAGAATAGTCCAGGTTAATGGCAAACAATTCTTGGGTTGTAATATGCCTCTAAATATGTTTTCTTTGAATCGTGTTTTGATATGTTAGAAAATTATTTTTAATTAATCATTTTTTTCATATGTATCCCTCATAATTATTAGGTAGAGTTTAAATATTTTCCTATCAATGAATGCTACTAGACAAACCAAAATGATAGTATGGTGATTATTATCAATACGAAATATTAAAAGCATACCTCAGAGGGAACAAAAGCTGCGTAGAGCGTAGGGGGTACTATTGCGGACGGACACTCATGCGATCGACCGACCATATCAATTTATTTGTGTGCAGCCCCTTACACGTGTTCACTAGATTGGCGTCAAGGAGAGAGAGATGACGGATATCGTAAGATGAGTTACATCCACCCCTGAGAGTACCATATGATGACTATGACCGCTCTACCAAGAGCATCACAATACAGAACTTTTTTTACTTTACTTATGGGACCAATATACGTAAAAATAACTTATAATTTCAATATTTCTTTCTACTTTTATTCAAAAATATTAATTATTATATTATATACTGGTGGGAGACCTGTGTCGAATGTTTTATTTCAGAAAAAATATTATATTAATTATGCATTAACCATATTATTTCAATAGTCAAAATTATTTACTTTTCATAAGTACGTTATATGGCGCATTATAATGACGTATCATTCAATTTTATTGGGTTAATGCAAAAAGAGGGGCGATGAGTTCATATGGTTTTCAGTCCCGGTCAGGTTTCAATTCTATCTATATTGGGGGGAAACACATAATGGTTTTTTAATTTGTTTTTAATGTGACGTTTATATGGATCACAGGTTTTATTTTATATTTCTCTAAATGTAACGGGTATGTTATACGTTATACTTAGAAAATACTTAATTGAACTGAATGTGGAAATTTGTACACCAGAAAATAAACTGAAATAGTTTTTATAATTGTCCAGATGATTTTTGGCATTTTTCATTAAACATTTGTTTAACTTTCAAAAAAACACTTGTAAAATGTCCTAAGCTAGCGTGTCCTTTCATTTTCATAATCCTATATAGCGTGTCCTTTTATTTTCCTAAATTATATAGCGATATCAACAATATATTTGTGTTGGTTATATGAATGCAATAAAAATGTTAGTATAAAAATTATAAACCTTCAATGACTTGTATCGATTTCCATTTTATTTATGGGAATTATAAGTCAGAACCGTTAAAATAAATTAGAGTTCCATGTGAGAATTGCAAATTAAAATATAATTGCTTAGTCGGCTGAACAAATAAGTGAATTCAAACGGAAAGATTTTGTTATAGGTTTATAAAAATATTTATCTTCGTCAAAGTGAGGTTACTTGCTCAGTTTGTAAACCTCTTGCATATAAAATGTAATATTGTCAAGTTTGTTTCAAAGTTCAGTATTAGTTTGTTTCAAAATATATGTCTTTTGGTTAGTTTACTAGAGGCCACCTAAGCGAAACTGACTGAAATACGGTTTTCAAATGAATATCTCAAAAAACAGCATTAAATGCTTCTTCGCAAATATGAAATGCAATTTTTTGAAGATTAACGACGTGCAACGGAAACATTCATATTTTACACAATCATTGCCGGAAAATTTCTCCGCCAATTCAGTCCCTCGTCATAAACACATGGTTAATTCCTGCTCAATATAATATCTGGAAGCTATTCATTATTCACTGTTGTCATCTTGTATTCAATTTTAATTTTTTGAGTAGAGTGGCGAAAATATAAATGATATATTGGTTCGTGGAATGGAAGTTTACGACATGCTGTGAGAAAAGAATTTCTCAGAAAAGAAGAGAGATAGGGTCAAAAACTTTGCTTATGCGTAGTTCGAGATATCCGGTCGTCACAAGTGTCGAAGTAGCACTAAGCAAAACTTTCAGTTTCATTCCTCTTTAAAACGAGATCCAGATTGCAATGCTACGCCTATTTCAGTCAAATTATAGAAATATCAAATTACTTCTATGGAATCTGAAGCTTATTTCAAAGCAGGTACCTCCCTGCACCCGGCAGAAAAAATTAAATAAAATATTTCTAGTAAAACTTGTTTTTTTACCGTCAACCATATTTTTAAACTTGAATGAAAAAATAAGAACCCTTATTGTTCTGTCATATTCATACGTCCGTCGGTCTGTCTCCCGTAGCTTCACAGTTTCGACATTTTTGGTCTCATACGTATGAAACTTTGAGGGTAATTGCTCTCAAGGTGAATCATATTTATAACGTATTAAACAAAATATTTTGTAAAAGAATTTAGGGCTGCAGATAAAATGAATATTTTCTTCAAAATTATATAAAGTTTCCACATATCGCCATTTAATTTTTCATCCGTGAATTTGAAAAATCTCTAAAATATTCTAGGTGTTGTAGAATTTGACTAAAATGTCCGCATGAATTATTTTCTTCAATTTGTAACTAATAATTTCAAAAGATGTCAGTAACTAAGGAAGCTTATTTTATGTGGGTTCCTGTGTTTACTTTACGTTTTTGCAGATGATCTGCCTTATAATTTGCTTCACATAATCATGATTCATATAAAGTAATATATTGCATTTACTTTTTTAGAGTAATTATACCTGTCATTAATTCTTACCTAATGAATAGATACTAATTTCAATGTCTTATTTCGACCCGAATCGAGGAAAATAAAGAAAGTCATTTCCAGATTTCAATGCAAAATTTACTATATTTATTTAATGAAATTTTCTTTTATATTACTAAGATTCTAATGGTTTTGAATATGTTTCCTAAAAATACATTTCATTTACCAGTTATATGGTGAATCAGTTATATTCCCGTCGCACGAAAATGTAACATTAAGTCATATTGTTTCTTATACCATATTTCATTTTCTTATAATGCCTGTTGTAGCGTATAACATGACATGTTTAGCGTTGTCAGGCGTTAGTATTAACATTGAGAGTTGGATGGAAAATTTCGACACAAAAATCTATAAAATTTAGGGCTCTTCTCTTTTAAAACATTTGAAGGATACCGCCTTTAATTATTGTTACTAAGTTATAAACAACTGAATAATTATTTGCAATGAAAAACTTGTTTTGATAAGTGAATCTACTGATAAGACTAATAAATAAGTGTACAGAAAACGGAATGATTCGTACTTGTACTTAAAGTGTCGAAGAATTGGTCGATTGCAAAGAATATATGTGTATACATGCAGTGGATAATTAACATCGATTTGAATTTTATTTATAGGAATTAATTAAAAAAGGACAAATGATAAAAGTAAAACAAAACTAATGAGATTCTGGAAATGATATATTTTTTTAAATAATTCTACATATTTAGGAAACCAAACGCAAATTACTATGAAAATTGATCTAGTGTAAGTGTACATAAAACCGTAAGGTAATTACCAATGTAAGATTAACTTCTTATAAGTTTGAAAATTGACACTTTTACATAATAAAATAATTTTCCGTCTCGAATTTCAAAATTATTTTAAAAAATATTTCGCTAGCAATTTACCTCATTTGAAAATGAAAACGTATGTTTTTGCAATTAAAATATGGTTGACTACGCAATTAATTAATTGATATTTTTTTACTCGCATTTTAATTAACCACGCAAAGAGCAATGTAATAATTAACTTTCAATATAGACTGTTTCAATAAAGCATTAATAATAATGGCATTATTTTCCAAATGAAATTAATTAAAATGAATCCAAAATTATTATGAAATAAAATAAAATTGAATTAAATTTATATTAAGTGAAACCAAACCGCGTTTATTATACGATATTAAATTGATATGAATCAAGTGTAATTAAATATATTCAAACCAAATCTGATATAGAGATTATCTCAGACTGAAATAAACTGATATTAAATTGAGTCAAATCAAATTAGATACCATCCAAAATGATGAGTAACAATTAGCTCGAATCAAATTTCATTAAATAATCTAACTTGACATCGTAAACAGTAGTAATACAATACGGCGAATGAAATAGTTCATGGTTCAAATAGTGCATTGGTGAATTAACTGAAAGCCAAAAGACAATAATACAATAGAAATTAGGGTATTGCGATTGGAAACCTTCACAGTTGTGACTTACGAAAACTGTGATTTTATTAAAACGATTCTACTACAAAAACTACCAAATTATTAAATATAAATCATCAGGCAATGTTTTCTGTTGTTGAATCATACATTTTATATATATTTTGTCTTTCATGGTATACTATAATTGATGTAATTTAAGCACATGTCGTTTTATTTGGGAATATTTGTATTATAAGATAAAAGGCAACAGCGCACACAGTCGGTTTGCATGCGAGTAAAGAGACATCGTAAAAACGTATTTTTCTATTCCAGAGAAGTAATATGTTTTATTTTTTTTATTAGAGTCGTTTTTAGTTTATCGAAAATAAAAAAACAATAAAGATTTTAAATAAGACCAGAACTGATAGTCTTTTGAGTTCTATTCACAAAGTGTTATAAATAACCGAGTTAATCTTTTAAGTTAATTTAATTAAAATGTATGTTACAAGATGTGCTTGGATTTTTTTTTTATATATCTCTTTTTTCAATTGTGTGTTTGAAAATATTCAAGACTTTAGAAATATTATCAACAATAACATATATTTTTTTCGTGGCTGTAAACTTACTATATTATGCTAAAAACAATTTTTTAAGTAAGCTCTATCTATTGAAACAAGCAACAATTCCTACTTTATTGTGTGTACCTTTTTTATTTATAACCTTTATGTAAATACTACTGACTAAAGTTCAAATAAATATTTCACTTGAATAAATACGTGGAATAGTTCAGCAATTACATAAAAGTTTATTTACAGTTTTGTAACGAAATACAAAAATGTTGTTGGTTTGTGGAAACAGCTAAATCCTGAAGTAGGGTAAATATGCAAGAAAGATATTACTTTTTTTTCATAATTTTTATTAATACAGAACCATTTGAGTTTCTTACTTTATTTATACAACTACAGGAATACTATATTCATCATCGAGTGGTAATAAATTATTTTCTTTCGTAAGGGAATCAAAACAATGCAAAATCAAAAATACATTTCTTAAACATGTGAACACCACAAGTATTTTTAGTTAAAACTATTCTGAAAATTTGACCAAATATATTGCATAATCACCTAAATAAATTTGGTCATTAATTATTAAGTTGTCAACAAAATAGTAAGCTATGATTCAACACGAAGATTAACAAAAACAATAATGTTATTATAACTACTTATAAATTTAAGTTTTACTAATTATTTAAAGTCTGTTAATCATAAAAATTACTTGAGAATTTTAAAAAGGCGAACTTGTGTTCACCCCTACCTCTAATGAAGATTGTAATGTAATTTTGTTAAACGTATATTTTTATATGAAGTGAAAACTATTATTATCATAATGGTTTTTGTATTACATGTTCATTTCAAATTAATTCTTTAATGGTTAGCAACATTTATAACCTCTAAATTGAGTACATAATTACACCAATTCAACCTAACGGTTATGTATTATTTCAATAACAATAAGGTTTTTAGATAATTCTGTTCCTATATTTCGTAAATTTGTATATAAGTGTTGGTAATATTATCACTGATAACAAAGAGTTACAGGTTATCATAAAATATAAAAGTCTAAATAAAGTAAAGTAACATAAAAGTATTGTAAAGCAAGATTCAATACTATGCTTTTTAATCGAAAATTAAATACGTTTAATCTCAAACGATAACAATTCATAAGTGTTTCAACTCACAAGTGTTTCAATTTCTATTGGTGTTTGAAATTTTAAAAGACGTTATGATTTTAAGTGATTATAACAAAAATAAACTAAATCGTAGAACATCATCTTATATACCTGCGATGTTAACAATTGGAATATATCATCTTCGCATTGTATGTCTGTGTGTACAAACTCACTTTCTACCTGACTCTAATATTTTTCTTGTTTTGCTACTTTAGATAATGGTTTATGATCCTAAATAAATTAAATAAGTGAATAATGTGAATAAACATTTTATTCTCTCAAAAATAAGGAGTCTTCCTAAGACGTTTGATGTGAATATTATGTCTCCTTTCTTCGTAGAAAAATTCAGATTTTTTATTATTTTTCTCTTTCACGTTTGTTATTTAATTCAAGTGTTTTTTTAAATATTATAAGGGAGAGTAATTAAAATTTAAATACATAAAAATTTAGTAAATTTATTTAATATTAACTAAATATGGAGCTGTTTTTGCGAACCGTTAAATATCCCTAAATAAGTTCTTTTCAAGAAAGAATTCAATACAATTTCTCCATAATCATTTTCAAACTTATTATTAAAAATATACCGTCAAATTTATCATTTTTCCTAATAGTGAAAAACAGTTCAAATGAAAATACCAATTGCCAACCAAAAATGTAATTCGACTTGAAACAATAAATCGAAACAATTTTTTAATAGGCATAATATATGAGTATAATGATTAATTACAGATTACTTAAACATTGAAAAAAAAATCTATGGAGCGTTTTAAACATATTTTCATCACATGCGCAATTATATCAGCACACCCGGAAATTAATTATTTAATGATATTAATTTTCTACGTCATATCTGGTATTATTGAGGCATTTGTAATATTATAAGAGCAGCTTTTCCATCCCCACTTTATAAAAGGGCGCCGTATCATTGAAGACTGTTCGGCTAATGTCATTACCGACGACCTGCAATTTGCAATTTTAAATATAGAAATAACTGATGGCCCTTGGACGTAAGATTTTAATAATAACGACTGAAGTTACGTAGAATAGTAATTGTTTGTTGTTGGCTTTGATGCAAAAATATAATTATTTAAAATACTGCTAAATATGCTTTTAGAACTAAAATTAAAATAATTTTCCAAACGCGCTTTGTAAATGGTATTATTGTACTCTGAATTATTATTTTCATTTCAGGCAGATATGATCAGAAAACTTAAATGACTCGTTATGTGCTTATACGTTCCTTATATCTCCCGAATAGTATTGTTTTAACATTAATTCAGAACTTAAAAGAAATAGTTTAACATTAATTTTCTCAAATTAGAGTTATTTTATATATATTTTAAATATTCGTATTCCCAACAAAACCTATATTTGAAGAAAATAATTAGGCGCCTTGAAATTGTGGTTGGCGTGTGGTTTTATTTATACTGAGCGCCTATTCATTTATGACTAATGGCATAAACCGTTTCATACTATTGAGAACAATAGGCGCCACGAAACTTTGGGTTGCCACGTGGTTTTATTTATACTGAGCGCCTATTCATTTATGACTAATGGCATAAACCGTTTTATACTCTTGAGAACAATAGGCGCCATGAAATTTTGGTTGCCACGTGGTTTTATTTATACTGAGCGTCTATTAATTTATGACTAATGGCGTAAACCGTTTTATTTTCTTGAGAAACAAAAAAAAACAATGTAAAGCCTTGATAATTTTTTAAGATCACGACCGATATTTATTTAGAGGATCGTAACTTTAAGCAGCCAATAATGTATTATGGAGTCACTATAATTACCCATATAAAACTACTAAATCATCGTTGGATATAACGTAGTTCCGAATACCCCAAGTCATAAGTAATTATCATAAAAGATCCCACGAAATAAAGAAATACATAACAATTTATATATATATATATATATATAAATATATATATATATATATATATATATATACATAAAATATTAGCTGTTTACCAATATGTATTATAGTAATTTACTTTTAATACATCTCTACTTTAAAGTGAGGTTATGTTATTTACACTTATTGTAGCGCCCAGGTAAATCAAATTTCTTACTTTGTCACGTATATAAGTAAATTTCGGAATGTTTATTGGGTATCTCCTATTTAATTCAAATTTAATTGTTTAAAATGCATTTTTAGCATGTTGTAAAACAACAAAGTACTTGTTCTTGCCATTATATCTATATTATTATCACTCCGAAAATTGCGCACCGGCACGAGGTTGTGTGCGTTATTGTCATTAAGCGCCACTCATTTTTTATAATGGTTTAAAAATCGTTTTCTAAGTAATAAACTATTAAGATAACTTTTTGAAAGAGGAGGTCCTTTCTGAAAAAGTGATATTATTTAGTTTCTCAAAATCCAATCAAAATTTGCTTTCGAAAAATGGCATGCATCTCCGTTCGATGGTCAATTAATTAACTACGCAATTAAATTATATTAATTTTTACATTGGTTTGTCTAATCATTTAAATTTTATAAACAGTTTCCCACGAAAATTTACTTTTTTGTGCTCGACGGACGATCTAGAATATTTTTGGATAGTTTGGTTTATTCCAAATTCTAAAATTGTGTTATGCTCAATATAAATATAGTATTTAAATTACTTCTATTTTCTATATTTTATATTTATGTTTCACGAAATTTTTGCAATACAAAAAAATGATAAATTATTACGAAATTTATATAAAAATGTTACAAAAATTGCTACAAAAATTCATAAATTACTTATAAGTTAATAGGAGATGAGAAACAAATCATGATAAAATAAAAGTGTGTGCAATTTAACACAGAAAAATTGGATATAGAATACTTTTGACATTTTTGATTAAGATTCTTTCATTTTCCTTCAAATAGAAAATCTTAACATTCATTTCAAAAGCCTAGATTATTTTCATTATTTGTCGTAATAAAAATAGGTTTTGACTGACTTTATTTTAAAGCGAAAGAAATTGTGCAGCCCGTATATTTTATTTATTTATGCACTTTAATATATCTAATTTATAAATATTGCAAAATTATTTGTACAAAACAATGTCTTATAGCCAACCAGAACACCAGTCCAGCTCCGCTAGATGAGCGGTCGAGAATCAAACCCGGGTCCTGTGGATTTTTTTCTGTATATTATAAAAAATGTTTGCCATTTATTAACAAATTTGGGTTATTGTTTTTTACTTAGAGGGATATATGCCCAGTGTGCGTGATTTTATTCCAAAACTTTCTGGTAGTAAAAGTGTTTTGCAAATTGATTTATGTTTGGAAACGGTGTTGCACCATCAGTTCCATCTGAATACACGTACTTTCATTATTTCATGTCGTCTAGTGCGCTTCTCATTCAGTGGTTATTTGTTAAATTTTTTTTTGGTAAAATTTTAATAATATTTTTAACATTTATTTTTTACCATGAATTAAAAATTTCAACATGATCAAACAAAAGGAACAGACTTTGAAAAAAATTATAAATATGCTTAGATAACGCTTTAAATTAAGCATGAATGTATTCAGTTCAATGCGTTCAGGGAAAGAAATTTATACAAAAAAAGAACGGAGCTTTCGCTGACGAAGTTTTCGCTTTTCTCATAGCAGTCGTGTGCTTCTCCTTAATTAAGTTTGTCAGAACGTGACATGATTATTTACTCACATGATATCTGAACCTTCGAGAGTATTTACACTTATAAACCTAGGTTACCCTAGAGATTGCTTTAGGTGAAATTTCGAGCACCGGCGAATTTCACCACTGCTGCTGTCCTAGGTATAAATTTATTTCATGCCATGTAATCTTAAAAAAGCTATATAATGAACAAACAATCCTTTTTGAGTGTACATTTTTTTATAACCACCTCTACTAGTTTCACACTAAAGGTAGAGTAATAGTGATATCTGTGTGGTCCTAATTTAAGGAATTGTCATAAATTTTTTAGATACGTTTTAAAAATTTTTCATTAGATGTCATTAAAAATTTTTAAATTTTTTATTACCAGATAACATCTATTGTAAGGACGGAGTCAAAAAATCGAATCAAAAATATAAAGGACAGCTAAATGGCACAAACAGAACTTGCAGAGGACCTAGTGAATAACTTGAATGACATTACACACCTCAAAAGTAAACATATAAAGAAACTTGACTAAGCAGATTAGCCTATCATCTTATGGATGGATCTTAACCAAGAACTGTAACCTGCACTCTCTTGTAACTACTGATACTACCATAATATAACGATCACCCAGCAATAATTTACTACAAGAATAAAATCTTGTATAAAAGCAATGGATATCAAATGGAAAATACTAAAACAATGTTCATTGTGTGCCTACAATTAGAAATTTTCTCGTTATTAAATTTACTAACATGAAAGAAAAGTACTGAATTCAAATACTACATATTTAACTAACTTTTCCGATGAAGCAACTATGTATAGAAGGCTTTAACGGAAGTTTTAACGTCCTAATAATACGGTACACTAAAAATTCATAATCACTAACAGCTTCGTAATACGTCCAAGAAAATGTCATTAAATTTAATCTCAGCTGTAGAAGGAAGCAAGAAAATTTATACAAAATAAACGTTTAAACAGGAAAATGGGTCAGCTTGGCGAGAATTGTAAAATGGTATGAGAATTTCAAGATTTAAGTGCATTCGTTCGTTTGTAAGCGAAATAATGGATAGGCATTCAATGCGCACCCATATATGTTTCTGTCCATTATTATTTATTTATGTGTATGATTACGCCGTTGTTTAAGGTGAATTCAAATATATAATTCAGTGAAAGTTTTAAATTACAAGAACTACATTATACCACTAAAAATTGTTTCTGTAATTGATTAATTAAAGATAGATATCATCTAGTTTTTGTGTTTATAATTAAAAAGATTATTTATTGAAGAAAATTTTTTAAGATTCAATTATTTCGTAGTAATATATATGTATATGTAAAATAATCGAGAAATATTTTTTGTTTCTTTCATAAATGATTAACTATTTTCAATTAAAATTATTTTTTTAGTTATATTCAAAGAAAAATATATAATTATATCTATTATTACTAAACATTCCACAAAGAATAAACGGGTTTCACACTTTTGCAAAATTTTTCTAACGTATCTTTGCTCTCAAATGTAAAACTAACACTTATTTGTTTGTAATCTAAACAAATCACTTGATTTACAGGTAATATTTATGTAAAAACATAGATAGAAATAGTAACTCCGTGTATTTTATTTCTTTAGATTTTAAGTATTTTAAGTTTGTATTATTTAACTCCTAGTGTTATTGAATATCATATTCAGTCAGTTGGTAATGCCATGTCGGTTGCATGGGAGAGGCAAGATTAGAGTTGTTGTTTTTCCAACTGTATTTCTGTTTTGTTTAGTTGCCCGACATCAGTCAATGTATGAGGGTATTTCCAGATAATATTTTACTAGTTTTATATATATATATATATATATATATACATATACCTGTATATAAGACATATATAATGATTGAAAAAATCATAACTATTTATTAAGTAGTTATGTGTTTGTAATCTAAAGAGTTATAGTCAATGTATTGACATTAACATTTACTTTAAGTATGAGAAAGGTGTGGTATGGAGGCGCCGTTATAAAACCGCAAAATGTACCTTCAATTATATATTATTCCTGTTTATTGTGCATATAACATATAATTAAAAGTTTACAATGATGCGTCTTTTTGTATCACGAGTAGCATTTTTGTAGAAAACCATTATTTCTCCTTTTTTGGCGTTACGCACTAGCTGTGCATCAATTACTGCGAATTTCTATCCACAACTGAATTTCGTATGATATAGTTATTCACTTGGCTGCATTTGTTTAAACTGTATCACTTTTTTCCCAGCTAAGCCTATCAGCACTTTCAGTTAGTTTTCTGACATCCCGACCATACGATGAACCGATGACCAACAAGGGTAATCTTACATATACAATGCGAATTCAATAAAAAGTACCCATACTAATTGTATATGGTATTCAGTAACATAAAGGATTTGATGCAAGCATGAACGCTTAAATAATAGATAAATAATTACGTAACTATGACATAAATTAATACCTGGCCACGTGCTTATTACTTTTAATAGTGTTTTTAACGTAAATATTATCCGTAAGTTGGAGCGTTCACTATACTCATTTAAATATATGTGTTCCAAGCAAATATATGTGAAAGCAAAATATGAAAAAGTAACTAATATAATTCGGTTATATCGATACTTAATTTTTTTTTAGATGTGTTCCACCTATTTTTTCCTAACGAATATTTTAATAACACTAATATATTTAGTAATCAACATTACATGTTTTTTCTTAAATGTACCTCCTCGCGAAGTATATATATATATATATATATATATATATATATATATATATATGTATATATATATATATATATTAAAATTGATATCTAGAGTAATTTATTATCTCGGAAACAGTTTATTTATCAGTCTATATGGTAGAGTTCATGAATAAAACTATTCTCTAATTATTCATTCTAATATACATATGGTAAATTTTCTCTAAGTCGAGAGAAGTTTAGTAATTGAAAACTTGTAAAAGCTAACTTTATGATGTCCCGACAGCGTCATAACACAAGCTTTTATCAAAATATTTATCTAGAGCCGTTGACCCTATTTTCCTTACCAGACATTTTAATAAAAAAATAATTGAAATAAAAATGAATATTGTCATTCGTTAAAGAAATTATGTAGCACCAATCTTTCAACCAGGGCGAGGTCCGAACTCAGTTTATTAGGATTATCTGTGACTTGTCGTTATGTAAAAATAAGGTCCTAGATTTAAAAAAAAAATTAAGTATAAGAAGTCGTTAATTCACTGTCCTCCCCATTTGATTGATTTCAGGTAGAATATTCTATATTTAAGTAATTTTTTTGCTTTATATGAACAACATGTAGGCCAAGCGAAAAACAATTTTTTTTATTAAAATCAGTTGAGTGGTTCCTTAAACAGCATAAGTGAACTGGATTAATATTAGCGATCGAGTTTCAAAAAATATGTATTTCCTATTTCGAATAATTTCTTTTGTAACTTTGTAAAATAGATCATAGGAACGAATTTATATGAAAAAAACATCTATCTTGAATCCTAGGTAAATGAAAACAGGATGTCAGATTGAAGAAGAGAGAAAAAAGAGCAAAGAAAGAGACCAGAGAAATGGAAAAAAGTGAAAATATTTCAAAATATAAAAAAAAATTAGGAAATTATTTGTGGAAATAGGTTTACGCGTTTTTATTTGTACAAAAAAGCGCAGGGTATCGTTTGAAAATTATGTTAAATAACAAAAAAAATACAAATCGCCATGAATGCAGGTACATAGGACAAAGCATAAATATAATTATTTCTATAATAAGAAGTGAAAAGTGTGTTCGACGGGAAAAACGCAGATATAAAATTAATTCGATTGAGCGGACCCAAGTCGTACATTATGGCCCAGCGACTGTTTGTATTTACGGAAATTCATGCTTATATCATTCTCAAATTCAAGGTAGACTTTAGTGAAAAGTATTTTTTTCAAAATATTGAATGTCCTCTTACACAAAAAGTAACAAGATGAGATATTGCATACATGTGACATTTTGGATAATATTCAGTCTTGTTTGAAATATTGACGAAAATAAAAAACAAAAGTTATTTGAAAGTAAAAAACAAATTCGCCAATTCAAAATATTGATAGTTAATAAATTGATTATGCAGTAGATCGTGATCGTATAAAATTGTTTTTAAAAGTTTCCTATCGCCTGACATAACATTTCCTTACAATATCTCAATTTTTGTTGAAAACCGCGAATGAAATCTCTCCGCGGCACAACACTAGTATTTATTGGTGGAACAATTTTAGCAATTATTTCAAAATTATTACATAATTTATTATCGCACATTTTATGAAACTGAAATTTCTATTCTTGAGTTTCTAGCCAAAAATCGTTGTGTCCGGCAGTTATTCAATATCTAACCATTTTTGTTATTCAATATCTAACAATTTCTTTTAACAGGACTAAGTAGCTGGATGTAATTTTGTATGTAGTAGATTCAGATAAGGACCTTAATTAGTATGAAGAAGAAAAATTTAAAATTCTTAAAAAACCATTTAATGTAACACTCCATGCAATTGAAAAGGTCAAAAATTAATTTTTTAGCCTACCCAAACAAATAGAGCGTTGTCGTGTATTTGAACAAAAATAGGATGTCACTTAATATATTTCAATTTTAAATCACAATAGAGAGTAATGGAACATCTTATGGCACAAATAAAGAAAAAAATAAAAATGTTTAATTCTATATACAATGATATAATTTTTTTCTATCGGGAACATAGAAAAAAATTATAAATATATATAAAAAATTATAATAATATACAATATTTTTGTAATTAGTTTTTGTTTTCACGCCTGTGAAAGATTTAGTAGGCGATATATTTATTTTATGAAAACGAACCCTCGTAGTGCGAGTACTGCTCATGCGTTACAGGTGTTTTTTTTTTAATTTTCGGGATTTTTTTCACAAGAGTGCAATTTTAGTACTAGGATTTTATTTACCCATCCGTATTTTTTGAACGTCGAACGAAATATCATCATGACAACTTAAACCAAGTCCCTACTAAGATGTTCAGTATTTAAAAATTGAGCTCGCATAAAACCTAAGGTGCTTAAAATATTAAATTGTAATTAGAAACAACATTAAAATTAAGTCTCTATGCTTCCTAATAAAATATGTTCAATCATATACTACTAAGAATATTATGACAATGTCTAAGTAACAAAGGTTAATTTAAGTTTAAAGTTGTTATACTCTAGGCTATATTCAAATAAATTAATTAACAATTTCAAAACTACATTAAAGGCTTTATTCTTTTGAAATCTAAGTTTCTACGGTATACAGAATATACTGGTATCCAATTAGCTTATTGTTATTTAGAAATTTGGGATTAAACGTGCAAAATTAATTTACTCTTAACAGCTTTGTAGAAATTGTTTTAATTTTTACAAATCAAAGCAATATTTTATTCAGAAAAAATCACTAAGTACAATGTCAAATATAATAGAACGCCAGAAACATTTTCACTATATTAATTAGTTAAACCAAATGAAATACGTATTTATAAAAACAAAGTCAACTTGTGTGTATGTTACCATATTCGGCTGAATAAGTGTGTAAAACATTATTTTAGATCAATCTTATAGTTATAATTTATACAAGTGATGACAATATTTTAATTTACTCAATGGTAATTCTAATGCCAAATTTCCCCTAACATTAACAAATCTATTTATTATACTGAAAAATTTAAATAAAATTTTATTTTAAAATTAATAAATTTTAAAGCAGAGTTTTTTTTATAGAAATTCTGCTTTAAAATTTATACCTTAGAATTTTGTAGACAATCTCAAGATTATCTAACTGAAGGGTTTAAACGAACTCATGTTTTAGTGATATCGTCGTCCGCCCATTCGTCCATTTGTCTGTCTGTTTCAGGTTTTTAACTCTTAAACAAAATAAGATAAATGCATGGAATTTACACACAGTATATATTTTCTTGAACCAAAACTGTGAATATTATTTAAAATAAATTAAATTTCCAATTAAATTTTTTTTATTATTAAGTTTATTTTATATAATTTTTTAAAAATAGGCCCTGTCGCCGTACTTTGGGCTAGTCACAGGTGTATGGCCTTCGACAGAGTGACACACCGCGGTATCTCCGGTTAGCTTCTCGACCCTTTGTTAAGAGGGTTTGCAGTAATGTTTATAATCGCGTAATTAAAATGCCACAGCCAGGGTATTTTAACTACAGCAGTGCCACATATGTGAGAAGTTACGCACTGTTCACTAATCTCCTATTGGGACTATTATGGGCATTACTTCCAATTTTACTAACAATGGGAAATGCCTATATTAAATAGGGGATGAAGATAAGCTTTCAAGGATGTAGTTTTTGTCATCATTTAAATATTTTTGTAGTAATTGTTCTATCGAATAAAACAATTCATTAATCAACTCAATCTTATTTGTCATTTTTCCTTAAAATCACTCTTATTCTCATCGTATATCGTTACATTCAAATCATTAATACAGCCCAGTTACAATTGTTACTATTTTTAGTAAGCCGTCAGCAATGTTACTATCCCGTAACTACTATTAACTAAAAAATTAGAAACTTTCTAAAAACCAGGCTCCTTACTTCAACTTTACATCGATATTTAGTCATTAGAACGAAAAACACTAAAAGAATAATACGTTTATTACCATTTGGTTATGTGCCCGAAATGACAATTGTAGAATAGTTTATTTTATTACTTAGCCAGCGTATTTCTTTTGAATTATTTGGATGAACTGTAGTGAACCATTAGGTCCCGAGCCCCAGTAACGTACACTATATATTTTACCCAAAAGTGTATAAATTTCGTACCTTACTGACTTATTCATTTACTCAAAGATCATCAATCTGTACATGTTACCTGCGGAAGAGTTAGAACATTAAAACTTTGTACAGAAATAGTGTTTAAAATATCAATGGAGAAAAAGTTAAAACAAATTCTGATATGATTTGTAAACCATTAAAATTTTGCTCTTTGCGTAAATTTGTTCGTCAAAGGGATAAAATCGAAAAACCACCCGCCATAGCCAAGTTCATTGTTATAACAGTTGAAATATTCAATCAATCTATTCGCAAACTCTAATTCATTCATTTATATTTCTCCAGCAAAGCGCTGGGAGAACGTGGTTGATTCTATCTCAATACTTTTACCACAAAATTTTTAAAGATTGATTAGTATTCTAACAGTAATTCCTTGACTAATATTTTTACTAATGTTATGTAATTAATCATTTATTTAATAACACTTGCTTACAATGGCGACTATGAAAAACCAATGTTTATGTACAAAGTTTAGTAAAAATAATTCTTCAATTCATATCTATATATGCAAGAACAATTTGGCAGCCGTCAGAAATTTCGTAAGTGAATTGAATATTATTAGTATCCAACAGTTTGATCATTTGAAACCCAATATTACTTCGAAACCTTTTCAGACAGGTATCATACGAGAATAGATCAAAATTTAAACCGGCCTAATTTACATTAAATGTTTCCACAAAATATCGAGTCTTCTTGATATGTGTTACCACTGAACTGACATAATTTTAATGTTAACCTTGAATTAATTAGCTTTTATTTCAGTTAAGAAAATATATAAACATCATTGAAAATCATCGTCATTAAAATGTATATGTTATAATCGTCAAGTATTAAAAAAGATATTGAAGGAAAAGATTTTGATGAAGTTTTTATATCTAGATTTTGTTGGATCTAGCATAACATATCGGCTGTATATATATATCACTATCATGTAAATTTTAATGAGCCACTATTCGTGTATAATTCCAATTAAATATACATATGTATAAAAAATCGAAGTCAAAGAGAATGGAGATTTCATTATAAAAATTCCTCTAACAAAAACATGTTTTATTTATACTTTTCATGCTATAGCAGTTAAAAACTCTAAAAACATAAATACTAAAAAAATATGCAGTGCAATAAAAAAAACGTTTTCTTTCTGTGTTCCAAAATGTATTCCAAAGTATACGCATGTTTGATATATAGTTGTTACATCTAGGTCACTTCCAGATATCTACTCGTAAAGTAACAAATTATTTTTCCCCTTTTATCATTTTCTTACATCCAATTAGTCACTCTATTGACAAAATGTCACGTAGTTATCACTATAAGTGTTAGTGAAGTTTAAAGCAACTATTAAACAGTTTTCAAAATCGGTTTTATAACGGTCAAGATTACTTGTAAACTAAAAATATAAATTAAAAATTTCCTTTTTAAGGAGGATGATATTGATTGCTTATAATAATAACTACATATTGCATCATTCAATTTATTGAACCAACTAAATAGTGGCAAAACCTGAATATTATAACAATATTATAACATAATTATACAACACGTAAACTCTTTAAAAATTATTAAATTTTTTTTTTAAGACTCCTTTAGTTAACTAAAACACAATAAGTTTATAATTTCCTTCGAGAGAAATGATAAAAGTGACTAATTTTTACAACATGACTAAAATAAAGACTAATTTAAATATTTAAATAAGGAGAAAAAGGAATAGCAAATCTAAATAATATTACGATTTTAATGAATTTTGTAAACACAAATCAACTGTGCATTTCAAAAGAGGGTATTGAGTGGAATCCAGAGTTTAGCAGCATATACAGTACTCCATTCATGGTAGTGGCGTCTTGTAGTCAAGCAGATGACGTACGCCCTTTGACGCCAAACTTGTTAGTAATTTCTAGGATATTCTATATTATTGCTTCTGACTGAAAAAATTGAATATGTTCTCAAATATTCGAAAACGGTTGTTTATATACTGATGTAATTTCGAGACCAGACTTGTAATAATATCTCGACAAACCCCTAAATTGTCTTAAAATATGGGAAATCTACATTTTTCATTGCTCATTATTTTCTTGAATCTGATTTAATGACTTTATGCTAGCATTATTGGTTTTCAAGTCCCTTCGTATTTGCCCGTGAACTTAACTAGTTCTAGGTGAACAAAAGTTTTCCATACAAGTTATGTGTTTTCCAATCGCATTTTCTCCATTTTATAACTTTTACTTAATTGCTGATTTCCTCTTCATTCATTATTTCTGAGAAAGGTAAAGCCGAGCGCGGTACGTTTCTTGACCTCTGAATGTTTGAAGTTTTTTTACTTGAAGACCAATTATATATTGAAAACTTAAGTGCTAATAGTACACTTATTGAGGCAAACACAATTAAATTATACTTTTACCAACTATTATAGCACTATCAAAGTTCTAGTGGAATATAAGATACATTTAATGTGTGTTACGTAAATACAATTTCTTTCCCTTTTTTTACTGATTATGGCCATAAAATTCAAAAGCGATTTTCAATTTATATGAGATCTAAAATTATTATGCCATGGAGAGGGAATTCAGATTATGCCAACTAATAAACGGTACAGATTTTTTTTTTGGTCTGGAAGTGAAAGGCGCAGATGATTGCAAAATGAACAAATATGTCAATTATTCTCAAACATGTCAATTTATGACCGGTTATTTCTAAGCACAAAAATGAAAGCAGTAATTCTACTTTGTCATGTACAGACGTTTACATATTAAAAGGAAAGTTTATTAAAGCTCATGTTTCCGATGGTTTATTTTAATCAAGTTTTTAAAGAGATTAATCGATCATTTAAATTATACCATACAGTGGAAATTATGAATAAAAAAAATTAAAATGCTTTGTGATTCTTTCAGATTTTGCATCAAATTTATTACAAAAACATAAATGGAATTGAAACCGATTTGCTAGTATTAATTTATAAACGATATATCGGAAAACTTTCATGAAGTTTTAAGCTTAAGATAAATATTATTTTTTGAGTAAGTTCAGAAAAAGTGTTTTCTACATTCACACAGCACTATTTCTATATTTCACCAGTTCTTTGGAACAAATATGAGTAATTATTTTTAATTTTCTTTCCCGTCGAAAATTGGTAATTAAAAAATAACCCTTATTAATATAAAGGGAAAATATACATCATGACACCTTCATCTCCAAATTACTTATGAATATCGTTCAATGATACACACAACTTATCCGTTGCAAGTCTTAGACAGATAACAGGCAATTTTTTTTTAATTTAACTTCAGTGTAAACCCAATCACGCATGTTACCAGGAAAATGTCATAAGCCACCAACATAAGCAGATTTACGACGTTTTCCCGTATAAACTTTTAAATTATCATTTAAAGAATGAAATTTGTTGAAATGCTACAACTTATGAAATATACATTTATTACTAGATAAAAGTACAATCATTAACAATGTTGGGATATTGACACTAAACATTGTTTCTGTTGGCTCGAGGTGAATCATTGACCATAATTTTAACGGTCGCTAATCACTGCCATTATTTATTGGCATAATTACGTACAGATAATTTGTGCCCTTGTATTTAAATTTTTGGTTCGTTGTTTTGGATTCTGAGATAATACATACAATATAAATTGTTTATTGCCTGTTTTTTTACAAGTATGCTCCAAATAATACAATACTCTGACTATCAATAACACATTTTAATTTTTTATTTATCGTCCCGTTTTTCTTGATGAATATAAGCTAGACATTCGGCGTTGCTTATATTTATCAAGAAAATCACACTTGAGGAAGAGTTCTCTCACGCCAAGTACAATATAGTATCAAGCAAATTATTATAAGCTTTAGGAAAATCTGAGTTAGTACCTAAAATTAAAGTCGTTTTACGAAAGAGTTCCTTGTGACTATTTCTACGGTGCTTGTGCGAATACTTACTGACTATTCTGACACATCTAACAGTTCTCAACCAACTTATCTAATTCTTTTTTTTCCTCTTACTCCCTTACAAAAATAGAACCGTATTGAAAATAAATAAGTTTCCACGTTATAGTTCCGTATATTATTGGACGAGAATCTTTTTTGACAAGTACGTGGGTGGATAAAACTGAACTCACTGTGAACATGTGTCAGACATTTTTTTGGGCCAAGTTACTTTATTAAAGCAGTGGAGTTTTTCTCCAGAAATAATTTTTTCAACTCAAAAGTATCATTGGCTAAGTTAAAAAAAAATTAATTTGTTATCTTGGATTGTAAGCTGAATTGCTAAGACTGTTTCGTCAATTTCTATCCAGCTGTTCTTAAACATACTTGTAAGATATTCAATCCTGGTAAAATAAAACGTAGATATTAACCTTAAGCTTTATTTTAGTTTTTTAAAGAGAAACAGTTTTAGCTTCTTTCGATATCGTGCAAATTTTTGTTACAAAAAATTACAAAAATATTCAAAGGTATATTGCAAATTCATTTCCCTTTGCCCCTCCAAATTATTCAAAAATATTACTCACCATAACCTCTTAAAAGTACGAAATAATATTTTCTAAATGAAAATTTGTCTGAAACAAAGAACAAAAATTCGTTAAGAATCAAGAATCAAATATTTATATTTCATTTTAACACTTGGGTTCCGGTTTAAGGTTTTATGTTTTAAAAATCTGAGTTTATGAATAATATTGGCAATTTGTGTTCTTAGGTGTTTATCTCGCATACCCATAAATATTTGGAATGAAGCCCTAAAATAATCTCAATTAAATATATATAACTAAATGTTTTGAAGTACTCCGTATCCAAAACGAAAAACGGAATCCTTATAAGATCACTCACGTGTGTCACAGTCATTTTTATTAAAAGCCGACTGAAGTCATTGGCAATATCATTTTATATCACGAGGAGAAAATGATAATTCTAGTAAATTGGAAGAATTTAAAATTATCTCTATAATTATATAAATGTATTCGATATAAATTAAAGCGTAAAGTTGACAAAAGAATATTCATTCATTTTTTCATATATCGTCTATCGTTTTGCTGTTCATATTAAAACCACATATGTGAATAGAAAGATGAAATAATATTATGTGAATGACCTAATCAGATTTGAGTGTATCAAAAAGAGAAATGTTTTAAAGACATTGATATATGGAAAGGTATAAATAGTAGAAAGTTTGTAAAGAAATGTAGGATGAAAAAAAATACATATATAAAAACAGAGATGTTAAAAAAAATATAAATATTCATTTATTTTCCGAAAAATAAATGTAAAAATATTTATTCCCTCTTCATTCTTTACAATAGTAGATTTTTCTGCCGATAAATCCGTAACAGGTAATTTTTGTTACGCTTGATAATGGAATGTTTTAAGAGAATTGGATGTTTGTTAATAAATGGAATGTTTTAAGAGAAAAAAAAATAATGAATTAAGCTAGCCTAGCTTGAGCATTGTGCGTTTAGTGTGAAATTGTTATATTTATCGTAAGTAAACACCAATACAGACTTCCTATCGCAATAAATATTTAATGTCTAACCGTTCTGGTGCCTACTTCGTTTGGGCATAATTAGGAAAAAAACATTTTTTTGCTTTCCTATTATATGTTGCTCTTGGATGTATATAATTACCATACCTAATTTTCTCAGAATGTGGACAGTAGATATTGCGTGATACTCGTACACATAAACATACAGACAGATAGACCAAAATTCTGAAAAAAAGTTTTTCTGGCTTTTATTGTCACTCTATACACAATTCAATCACTTTTTGCATGTTTTCCACGTACAGATTTCACTCTGTTATAATTTTATTATGTGTATAGATACGTAACGTAATTAGAGAGGTATTATAAGAGGTAGTAGAGGGAAACTTAAATTAATATGAACATCTACAATTATTTTTTTAGTTTTGCAACAATTTCACGTAGAATTCTAGAAATCCGTCTGATTTCATAATTCTAAGTTTAATAGTTTCAGACATAATGGGGGGGGGGGGGGTGAAGAATGACATACTTTTTATTTTTCTGCAGATGTGCTACGTAAAATTCAAAAATATTTCTGAAACACTTGCAACTAGGCCCTTTCAAGCGATACACTACACTACATACGGAATTTAAAAAATTGCCTGTGTTTAATTTACGCCCCAAAATTTTCATATAAACATATTATTTCTTGTAAATATGAGCGGGTTAATTTCTTTTTTTTACCTAAATACAGAAATTACTTTTTCTTTAGTAGAGCAGTAGTTTATGGACAATATAAGGTAATTTATTAACTCAGAAAATAATTTTTTCAAGTAAATTTTTAAGAAAAAATTACTTTTTACATATTTAATAATCCTAAAACACTATTCATACCGTATATTTTATCCTTTAATTAATTTTACATGTTTTTTTGTATCCAAAATATAATATCGCCTATATTATTCAAAGAATTTAAAAATTGAAATTAATTTGCTGGTTCATCTGTATCATATCTTTAAAAAATAAGTCATCCCAACTAGTCATAACATTTGCTCTCTGAGTTATTAATTTTGATTAATCATCGTTCAAAACAATATTGACTTCCAAATAAGTTTTAGAACATATTTCGCATCTTTTTAAATTCATTAATAACACTGATTAACTTGAACTTGTCGTATTATTATTCTCTTTAGAAAAATATCATTCTGTACAAAAATATGTTTTCCGGATTAAATTTTACAGAGATTGTTTTAGTAGCG
Source organism: Druceiella hillmani (assembly GCA_039881145.1). Classification (NCBI taxonomy): domain Eukaryota; kingdom Metazoa; phylum Arthropoda; class Insecta; order Lepidoptera; family Hepialidae; genus Druceiella; species Druceiella hillmani. The sequence goes on along the minus strand of JAYKKI010000042.1, from coordinate 13,088,234 downwards.
ATGAAAGTTGTGGGCATTCAGTTATGAGACAGACATGATTAATTGTTTAGTTTTAAGGTTTAAAAATGAAAGCAACATTTAACTTGTTTGTTGAAAATTTTGAAATTTCAGTTTTGGTGGATTTTTCTTATTTGTGTAATATATAGAATCATATCGAGTTCTCATTTGAATTTAATTCAAGGAAAACACATTCAACAGAAAAAGACTGCATGATACAGGAGTATCTAATTAATTGGAATCTTATCAATATTTATGGATAATATTTCAGTGTGATCAGCAGATATTTCCGAGATAGCATCTATTGTAGCGACCCTTATAACCAATCTACGAACTTATGTATCTTTATTAGTATATTATGTTTCACGAACCAAAATACGGCTCGCGCTATACATTACAAGACATCATTTAAAATTGCTGTAAATTTTTACACTTTTATGTCATAAATTCTATGTATTCAACGTGACTCATATTTAATTCAAATATTATTTATATGAAGGGATTTAAAAACACCGAGTCTCATACGAATAATTATATGTCAGAGCACAAAAGTTTCGTACCAGAATTCTCTCTAAAATGGAATTTTATTATTTTTATTGTTTATTAGAATTACTCTAGAATTATATTTTTCTTTCGGAAAAATAATTTCCAACCGTTTACATTATTTTTCCGAAATATTGGGAATGAAGTAAATTCAACGGGTATATCAATTTAATTTCGGCAATATAAGAGAACTTAATAAACCAATATAAAAGAGTTTTATTTAAATCCAAATTGAATGGGTATATAAATTTAGTTTCGGCTCTTTATAAAAGAATTTAATAATAACGTATAGATTGGACAAGTGTTGGGAAGTGTTGTCTTTTTGACTTTTCGATGAAATTAAAAAAAAAAATAGGTATATTATGTAACGCACCTCAGACGTAAAAATATATTTTCTTACAAAGGACATAAATATTTGCCCAATAAATTTTCCTCAGTTCAGATAAACATTTAATTGGTGAAAATAAAATATTTGTTTGTCACGCCTTACTTCAGATTTAGTCATGATTTCAAGTTATCAAGCACTTACCATCGAGACCGAGTTTGTTTGATGTTATTGTTTTATTATACAAACAAAACAAACAATACAAACAAACAAAAACAATACAAAATTTCACAAACATTTTTCATAATTCATGACGTCTGTAACATTGTTCTGTCAGTCTAAATGAAGATGAAATTATAACGGTGGCAGGGAAAGTAAGGACAGTTAGAAAAATATAACTGAAATTAGGAAACGTCATTTAAATCGTGTAATATAAACAAAAGATCGACTTATATATTTTCTGATAATCTTGAATATTCTCGCCGATGACGTTACATAGTTTGGCGAACGGAACGGAAGTGTTTGGTGACTGCAGGGATAGAATATCATAATTAATATAATTATACGTGAGAGAAATTACTGTAAACAGATATTTATTAATAATATTTATCTCTATTTGCAGACTTATAACGATCAAGAAGAAAGTATCTGAATTAATATAGTGATCATTTTACTTGTCTTTTCAAAATTGAAAATAAAATACCTCGATAGCTTTACGAGTGCAAGTGCAAGCTTTATTAATTTTAGATGCGTAGTCAGGAGTACCTTCATTTGCTCCGTTATGTACTGACCAGTATGTGTTTTATTCCTCTCCAATATTGCAATCTATTTTATATACGTTATCAATGCTGCAAATCATATTGTAAACAAAGAATTTGTTTTAGGAAAACATAAATTATTTATTTTTTCGTCTTTCAAGCGCAAAATAATCGAAGTTTTGATTGAGACATTTGTATGATTATTTAAAATTTTCTGTTCCATTTTTCTATTACATGCGAAAAAATAATAGCATAAACAATCAATAACTTTTCTGTTTTTCACAGTTGATTGACGTAAAAACGGTCTCACCACCAAATTTTGTGGAGTCCAAGGCATATTAATAAATGAACATTTTGCATCGGGTATTTCTTAAACTATATTGCAGATAAATTTTCCCCTGTTTTTTTGTAGATAAAACGACAAGTGAAGGTCAGCCGTTGGTGTTAAAGTTACTTTTAATTCGAATCTGTCTCATAAATATAAAACATTGCTGATGGAAATGAATATAAATAATGGAGGTTTGTTTTAATAGCGCATTAGATTTTTTTTAGTTGGACGAAGTTAACATTTAAAAATTAAGAATTCTATTTTTTTATGTTTTGGATTATTTATGAGTGTTATTCACTTACTTAAACCCAATTTCAACGGGTTAATTTCTAAAAATATAGACTGTTTTTAGAGTTAAAAAGACAAAGATAGAAATGCGTTAGCAGATAAAGAAAAAGTGCAGAAATCGCGGTATAAAGGTTTCGTACACCTTTATGTACTTGAGAATATTTAACATGATATTGTATTTCCAATTAAACTATTTACAAATATCACTTTTTCATAATGCGAATGTTTTACGTACAATGTCTTTTACAGGTGTTAATACATTTATTTATTGAATTTTCACCTTACTTGAACTGTAAGACCCGTTATGGAAATTTTCAAGATTATCGGTCAACTGGAAGTACTTCCTAGTTTTTGATAATCAGTAAGTCTATTGTATGAATAATAAAAGAATACGCTTTAAGCGGATATATCTTTTTGTTGCATGAGCCAAAAACTTGACATTTTTACAAAAATATATATTGATAGGTCTCATTATAGAATATTAACTGATATCTCAAGCTATATCTGACAAAAACGTTCACGGACGGACAACGTATCATTAGATCCTATAAAGGCTCCTTTTTATTATCAGATACGAAACTCTTAAAAATAAAGAGGACTTAATATATTTTACATCCTTGAAAATGACAGATAACTTCAAACACTTTCAATTAGGATTAGCCATATATCTTGTACTATTTTTTATTAAAGAACCCAATTAATATATAAACAAATGATGCGAGTTTGTCAATATTCATATTATAAGACTATTTTACGTGACAGGTCATAAAGCTTAGCGCAGGGTGTCTTTTTTATTAAACTAATTGTATTAATGTTGCAGTCTTGATTATTGCAGAGAATATACAATATTATTGAAAATACGTCGAAGTTATATATGTTAACATGTATATATGTAATTTACGTTCTTTCTCTCTCTCACACACACACACACAAAAGCGCGCCTGTGTATGTGTGTGTGTGTGTGTGTGTTTGAGAGATATTGAGAACTATAATATATTTGAGAGTAAAATTGGAGGTACAAATGACGATAAGAAATAAAACGTGATACATGGCAGTATACAAATTTAGATGTTACCATAAATAAGTATTTTATTATTCGACCTGTGCTTTAAAAGAACTAGTGAGTAACTAGTATTTGAAACTAGACATTTGTTGTACATTTCAGTTCTTGAAGGTTAGAAATGAGTACATCGTAAATTTTCAGGGCAAGAAATGCATGATATCTGTGATCGCAGGTAGTCTGATCAGAAGCACGTCAACACGGTAATAAGTTCGTGTCCTGTAGACATGATGAATCTGCTTGCGATTTCCTTTATTTTTGTTAATATGAACATGCGTGAAGTTAAGTAAAAAAGGGTAAAGTAATCAATAATTTGTGAATGTCAAGTACTTGATAGTCCGCTAACAATAAATCAGTGACTTGGCAACATATTTTGTTATTAATCACTCTAGTTACTGCTTTTTTAGCTTTGAAGAGAGGATAAATATTGTCATGGCAGCTGGTCAACAAAGGAGTATACTATAAGTAATAATCAATTGTCTACACAAACGTGAAAATGCATGTTGTTTTACAACTTCCGCAAAAATAAAGCTATATAGCGCACAGAAAGGAAAATAAAACGAAATAAAAGATAAATCTCATTTTTGACATGGTTTTGATAAAATTTCGAAATTTTTCTCATTCCTAAGTTTTCTTCAGATGGACACAATTTTTTTTTTATTTGTATAGATACGTGCATCAATGGACATTGTTCTTCATCGTTTCTGGGTTTTTTACTTCAAAAAGAAAAAAGAAACGCTTACAAGATTACTTCGTTGTACGTCTGCCTGTTTATCTCTCTAAGTTGAAATTAATATCAAATAATTAGATCTGAGGTCCCTTGGAGCTATAAAAAATTCATCTTTTAAGTCGACGCAATTCGTTTTCGTTTCGATAGGTTTTGTTTATTTTCCTTTGATGTGCAAAACCATAAGAAGATATGATTTATAATAAACAAAAAATGTTATTTATAAAATACTTAATTCCATAAACATATGATTAAATATGGATTGATGTTTAAAATGTAATCAATTTATTTACAGAGTTTTGCGTTTAGTTATTTGGGAAGTAGTAATGCATATTTTATCAAACGCCATTTATAATGTGAGGAGAGTCCGATTTAAATTAGTGAACTATTTCATAGTTTAACATTAAATTCTGAAATTTAAGGACTATTTAAAATTAGAAAAATATGTGTACAATTATCTGGCTCAAACTCTCACATCACAGGCTCATAATGCACGTGAACACATTTGAGATATTACTTAGAAACCAGAAAAAGTTGAAATTAATGGTAATGTCCGTAGGTTGAAAGTCAAAGCTCAACACCATAAAGTAGTAAAGGCTAGTATTCTAAGTGGATCTGCTTAGGAAGGAATAACGTTGGTGATTGATTCCAATGGCTTTTTTTCCCTTTGACGATAAATGAGTAGCAGGAACAAAGCATTAAATATATAAAAATTTACTTCAGATTAGATTGTTTATTTCATATTCAGTTTAAAACTAAATCAGTAGTCTAGTTATTTTAATGCCAGCCTCTAAATTTTGCGAAGAATAATATCTACAATGAAATATTGAGAAAAGCCCAATTTACGAGTCTAATTTTTCAATCTAAAGCTACAATTACCTACACTTACTTACTCGTCTAACTTTTTTAACGTCGTCACTACCAATATACGTGATCTATAACTGTCTAAAACTGTTATCTCTATTACCCATGTAACGGTACAGTAAACCAACATATTCCTATTTTTAGACAGACACCCGCATAAGGGTCATATAAATAATATGTTTCGATTCATGGATGGTAGTGAAATTCATGTCACGTTAGTTTGTCACAATAGAGAAACTAGATTTAACCATTTAGTGTTAAAGTTTCCATAAAATTTGTCAGAGTTTCTAGGAGATATATGTCAATATCCTTTGTAATAATCCTGTCTACCTTTCTAATATTAGAAGTGCGAACATAAGTTTTTCCCACTTTCTCAACTCATCTGGTACATATAGCCTGCCTCATGTCAATGAAGGTTAGAACTTTTGGTCCGAGAAAGATTAATTTTCTGCGAGTAAAGCAAGCGACAGTTGATAATAAAAAAATAAAGATAGTAATTTTAAAATTATTAATATCTTCTCAGCTATCTTTAAAAATATTAATTTTTCATCAATCGATTTAGAAGAAAATCGTCGTATATTTGGTGTACATGGTTTTTTCTTTGCACTTCTTTCCACTTTAATTTTGAATTTTTAATTCACTATATGAATAACGCACTAAATCTTGTGTAGTTTCAGAATAGTTTTTCTGATATAACTATCTATTATTTTTCTGATATATCTCTACTGTTTCTGTACTTTGTGGTGAATTAGAAAGGGATTATTCTAAACTTATTTTTCACGTACATTATGAGTAGACATCGGATTATATGCATTTGCATGTTTACATATACTAATCCATAAAACGCAATTTTTGTAGCGTTATTGTATATTTTAGTACTTTTCATTATTAGTGCTTACTTCAGTAAATAAATGTGTTAAGCGTGTTGTATTATGCGGGAACGGTGGCGGGCCGCAGCCAGTGACGTGCTGCGCGGGCTCCTCATATGCGCTCAGCTAGCGCAGGGAACCCGATATACTTGCTCGCCCTAGACGAAAGCGTCGAAGATATGCGGCGCTAGTGAGGGGAATGGGGTACGGCACTCGTTGCTTTACGCAATTCATTTGAAAACTGTGTTTGTTTTCCTACAAAACTCCTGTTTTGTTTTGTTGGAATAATGCCGCCAGTGAAAAAAAAATACCCAGACTTTAGTGGAATCTACATGTATTCAAAAGTAGAAATTTCGCTACAATTTTCATTTTATTAAAAAAACGCGTCCAGCGATTTGTTTAAAATACTAAGTCATTATAAAATTATGTTGCATTAACATTTTGAAAAAAAAGCATTTACCGTTTTTAAAATAAATATTTAAGTCAATGTAAAATGATGTTATGTTAAAATTTTGAAAAAGAATTATTATTTAGTTTTGTAAAAACCGTTCTCAGAAATTGTATAATTTACATGCAGGTAAAGTAGGCACTTTATTTCATTTAAAGATCGCGTCAGTGACTTGTCCAAATAATTGAGTCAGTGTAAAATGAAAAATTTATCTTAAAGAAATAATGTTTGGACCTGACTGTCATATAAAAACTACCTTAAATATTGAGTGTATAATTTGTGAAAATATAAAGAAATTAATATCCAGTTAGGTTGTCATAAAACTAAATTACATGTTCTCTGGGAATATTTATTTATTTTTTTGGTTAAATTCCAAATTTATTGAATAAAGTATTGATTTGCAGGCTAAATATGAAATCATTTACATGATGTAAACTATTTCCCAATTATTACTATATTCGTGTGCAAGAAATATATTACACGAACGTAGTTACGTAAGATTTTTTTCATTATGTGGCGTTTTATGTTTTTTTATTTAATTTTGAGAATAACTAACAACATAAGTCCACAATTATTAATAAACGTATTAAGACTTATTGAATATTATTTTTGAGACCACAGACTTATTTATTACATGAAAAATGTAAAAAGTTTTTACTAGAAAATAAGCAGAATTTAATATGTTACGAGGATAGTGTTAACAAAGTACTCCTAACATTTGTGTGAAGTGACAAAGATACTTTTGAAGTCCCATTTGAAGGAGATGCATATTTGCTTAGCGTATGAAAAATAAAATAATGATTAAAAAACACAATCAGTTAATTAAAAATCAATAACAGTTTGTCACTAAACTTACTAGCAGTTGTTTAAGCTTACTTGTTGCTTATAAGTTGAAAATTGAATTGCCTGTTGAAAATTACAAAAATATTGGTTTCTGTTTTTGTATATAATTGATGAGAAATAAATATTTGTGCTTTTAATTTCCAGAGGATATAATCATGAAGGAAAAAGTTCCACAAATAATAATGTAGTCACATTTTTAATATTATTAAATTTTAAAAGTTTCTTTAATTATTTTAATAAAGATATGTAACATTATTTAAGAAAAAAGGATTTTATTAATATGTTAAAAGCTCTTTGTATCTCTTAATGTATGGAATGGGGATTACGGGATATGAATCTACACCAGGATAATAGTTACGTAACTTTAAAAGAGCAAATGCAGATAAGAATTAAACATTTTATTAAATAACTTATTCCGTGGATGTGATACCTTCGATACTTAAATGTTTATGGTAATAATTAATACTTAAACTTTTAACCCTCAATATTAACAAAGAGGCTTAAAAATCTGTGAGCAACATCCATGGGATGAATAAAATAATTCTTATTATTTATTTAATTTCGTTTGAATACAATCAATCCAGAGCGCTAGTGGTTTCATAAATTTAACTAGTGGTTTCACTCGATGTGGCCCAGTTTAAATAAATTTCGAAAAGCTTTAGCTAGTATATATTTATGTTTGTGTGTATAAAACTCGTAATTTTCAACGATTTTTGGTAAGAATATTAATATTTTTATATCAAAGTAAATCAGGATTTTGATTAGTAACAAATTTAATTCGAAATATCTTCCAAAGAACGTTAATGTGTACACTGGAAAAATCTTGCCGCCATGTTATCCTGATTATTTTATTGCAATAAATCTATTCAAAATTAAACGTAATAAAAAATATACTGCAAAGGAATGACAAATATTGTAAAGCAATACCATAAAAAAGAATGTTTTCAGCGCACTTCAGAAATTATGACATTTTAAGTAGTACAGAATGGTTTCGCAGACTAAATAAAACAGCAAAATCTTAGACAAGCTACTATAAGTTTGTATATATATATATATATATATATATATATATATATATATATATATATATATATATATATGTATATACACACACACACACATGTGCATGTTTGTACGTGTGCATGCGTGCGTGCGTGCGTAGGTGTGTACGAGCGCGCGTATGTGCGTAGGTGCATTCGTTTTTTTTTCTAGAGATAAGTACATCATGAAAGCCTAACACATTTGAAGATTATTATATATAGTGTATTGCGCAGAGTTGTCGTCGAAAAATGAGTCGTTTTGTCTGGATGAATCATTTCAATGTGATCCTGATTTAATTGATGAAACGGGTAAACGAAAAAAAATATATTACCAGGTTTAAGTGTACCGATTATATTTATATATCCTTATTACTCTTGTGTTATATAAAATATGTCACACTTTTGTACATTCATAATATATTTATTATTATTCCTAAGATACTAAAATAATATTATGTGAATGTTAGCCTGTGGAATATTATTCTTTTACTTTTATTAGTGGCAGAGGTAGAATTTATAGATATTCACGTCGTACGAGATGGCATTTGACGTCGTCATGGAAAATAAAAGACAGTTAAATAAAGCAATTAAGAGATTACCTTTCGATACTGGGAATAAATTTAAACTAATTAGGGCTTAATAAAATTGAAGTAAATAAACCACCTTAATTTTGAATCGTTCGTGATACATTTATATAGTATGATACGTTTGAATCTACCTATTATAACTGTTTTGTGGTAAAAATTAATATTTTTCATAACTTTACAAACATTTCAAGTAATATAACCATTTATATATTAATATATATGCTTAAAAATTAAGAACTGTTCTTTTTTTAGTTTGGTTCAGAATGACAAGACTATATCTACGGTCATTTATGTTACAGACAGCGTAGTTTCGTTTAATTGCAATAGATGGTGGGAATGAATCTCAATTTGGATTAAGCAAGTATTTACAAAATTTGCTACTCATACAATCATTCATACTCGCGTAGCGACGTGGCTTGTGGTTTGCAACCAATATATAGTCTGTTTGCATTACCTTCATCGTCAAAATTACAATTAAAGCGAAATATGCGTTCAATGTTTGTTTGATAAACACTTTTACCTACTTTGTATTAATAAATTTACATCAATATAAGAAAAATATATGTTGGTATTATTACAGTATTAATTATAAATTTATTCATTGATCAGACCAGCAAACTAGAATGGCTGTATATGATGATTTTATTTTCCACATGCGGTTTCATTAAGGTAACAATAACTGAAGACTACTAATTAGTGTCTACCATTCATTTGCCTTTTGAAATGAGTTGTCGTTATTCTAATTGGGTTTTATCTCTAAATTTAAAACAGGCTTAAAAATATTAAAACTTAATATCATATTTTTAAGTAAATCTCAATTTTAATAAAAATTGGTTTCTTCAATACTTTTTAAAGTAAAAGATTGCGACAACCATGTCAATAAACCGATATTTTGAGTATTTGAATGAAACTACGTGATGTAGTATTATTTCTACTTTCTTTAAATTCTTTACCACGATATAGGTTTCGTTGTATTATATCTTCAGGTGGGCTGTAAGCAAAGATTAACTTTTATGAACATTCATAATAAAAAATAAATAAATAAATAAAACCGGAGATATGTAGAATTAGTGGTATTACCTTGTTCTAACTTTCAGATACCCTTGCTATTGTAAAAATATATTACTGAGAATAACTTCCATTTAATGTTATTACCTACATCGGAACATTTGCATTATATAGCCTCATAGAATAACGTCAATTTATAATTAAATATTAGCATCTTTGCTAATATCCCACCTGAAGATGTTGTAATACATCGAAACCTAGGTCGTGGTAAAGAAATTAAAAAAAGTAGAAATAATGACGTAGTTTCATTTAATTGTGAATAATGAATTTCTACAAAATTAACGCCAAATATATTCAACACCAATTTAATTTACTACCCTCACTAAAATACTTGCATGTCGTATTATTCTGGAAAATAAAATTAAAACGTATACCGCTCCCCTACAATGAACTCACTAACATAAGTAGTGGGAAAACCCACACGAACGGTTTCCGCCATTGTTTTTCAAACATATAAATGCTGTTGGATGATTATAAGAGTCAATCTTTGCTAATAGGCCACCTAAAGATTTTGTAATACAAAGAAAACTAGGTCATGGTAAAGAACTTAAAGAAAATAGAAATAATACAACATCACGTAGTTTCATTTAATTATCATTAATTAATTCTACAAAATTAAAGCCAAATATATTTGATATTTTGGAATTGAAAAACACGACATGTGTTGCTATCATTCGCGGATACGGCCACCACTCGACTCTATAAAATCAGACATCATCACACATCGAATGTTAAGGAAAATCATTGTAGTTTAGCATCTAGCCATAAATAATAAAACCTACAGTAGAATATATATTTACCTTTGGATTTCTCCTGTTCCTTGTTCATCACAAGAGTGGAAAGAGTCACGAATCTTTGAACTTAATGATCTGCAAATAAAACAAAAACGATTAATTCCCAATAGTGATCATGACAGAGATAAAAAAAATCTCAGCCTCGCTATTTGTTTCAGTACATTAAATATAAAATTGTTTTAAATATACATATGTGTAACACTAAAAATGGTTCCTGACGAGACCTACGATACATGCGCAACTACGTTTTACATGCACATTGAATTATATTTTCTTCAAATATTGAATATATTTATCGTTAATTTTGTAGAAATTTACTATTCACAATTATAAGAAATTACGTTATGTAGTATTATTTCTGCTTTCTTTAATTTCTTTACCACGACCTAGGTTTCGTTGCATTACAACATGTCTAATATGATAATGCAATTTAAAACATGTCTAATATGATAATGTAACATGTGTCGTACAAATAAAATTTGATTATTTTGTTAGTTAAGAGAAAAACGTAATTTTAAACATTTCACTCTACTTTACTAAAGATGAAGAATGGAAAGTATTAAGAAATAAAATAAAATGTACCTTTGTTATATTTCTTGTTACTTTTTGGTTAAATAAAATGAACATAAAACATATTAAGTTCGTGTTATTCCTGATATTCATTTGCCCATCATTAATGGATCGAATTGAAAGAAATTGGTACAAGCATATTTAAAACTAACACTGACTTAATTGAATTCGTAAATAGACCAAAAATTAAAAAAAGTATGTGTTTTGCAAGAAACTTTTGATAAAATTAATATTTCCTTCATTATATGGGACATTTTTTTTATTAAACTATATTGATTATCATCTTCCATCTAATAATTTAAAAGTCACTAACAGATCAAGGGGACATTTAGCCGATTTGAAATTGTGCTTGTTCATGTGCGCCATTTTTTACAATTAAACCAAACTACGTAATGACTCACATTGCCGTCTGTATGTGATCGTGAATCTTACAACAGCCTTGTGGTGGCGTGCACGTCGTTTTATTAAGTTTTAATTAAATTTTAAAAAGCATGTTTCTGACAAATTTTTGGTATTTATTGATATAAACAAAGAAGAGTTCGGATATGAGTTGTTCCCAATTCTTTTTCGTGTATATAATAATGAAAGTATTTAGAATTAATTTGAACAAATAATTTTAAACTCCGTTTAATGACAACATCAAATTATAATAGGTGGACACAATGGCATTAAACTATCAATTTAAATATTTTTAAGAGTTAACTATTAATAGATGTGCAGATTAATATATTGCATTACGGCACCAAATTTCCAGTTTTCTTGCAAATATTTTCTGAGAGCAAAATATTTTAACAAAAAAACCTTAAATTTAACACCGAATAAAAAACGCACAGAAAGTAAAGAAGTATACTCTTCACAGGTTATTGAACTATAATTCTTATAGAGATGGTGATATCTTAATTGTTTATAAGCAATGTGGTCTCAACCTCGAAACTTAGTGTCGCGATCAAGACCAAACTAATAAAAAACAATTTCTTCCTTTTTGTATAATATAAAATTTTAACATCTTTCTGTATTTGGACAATCCTTTTTTATTCTTACTTTTTAATTCAATGCAAATAACAGTTAAAATTATACACCTAATTTATACCCGATTTGACTATCGACATACATACATTAACTAGGGGAATAGAATGACTTATAATTTGGTACATGTTTGGGTAAGGAATATTGTTTTTGTCTTGTCTTGCAGTAATATTAGTTCGTTCAACATAACTGGGGTTTTTACAATTATTACCATAACAGGTTTTTGACATTTTTAATTTGTTATTATTTCATTATCTTTGCTAAGTAAGTGAACATACCCTAAGAAATTAATGGACACAAACCAAAGAACAAACGTCAAAACGATATTAATTTTTTTTAAATTAAAGGATGAAGTGCTAATAAAAGTAGGGCAAAATATACGATTCAGTTTTTATTTTTTTTAATTATATTAACTATGGTAAAAGTCATGAATGTAGTGCTAATAAAAGAACGGGAGAGTAAACGACTTAGCTTTTTTTCAAGACATAAATTATCGTGAAAGTAATTGACACAGTGCTCCTAAAAGAAGCACAGAATATAAGACTCGGCTCTTATTTTTTTTAAATGCTACAACAATTGTTATTAATGGCTACCTTCCAATGATTGCCACTCAATAAAACCATTTAAAAATATAAATAGAAAATGTATATCGACTTTAGTAATAAATATATATCGAGATTTAAATATTTATTCTTCAGTAATACACCTCAATAAAAAAATTAAATTTTTCTTGAAACATTGCGTAAGGAAAAATTTTGTTTATCGTTTAATATATAAACTTTCTTAGAGAAATGTTTGAAAATATCTTCTTAATCACATCTTTGGAATAACCTCATGGAGGGTATAAGGTTAAGGTTTAAAAATAAATATATTATTTTGTCATTACCCGCTGTCGCAATTAAAACAATATTTAGAAAATAACCCTCGCCGGGCTTACCATATTATCATATATTTTTGTGTGAAAGGCTTAAAAAATCGCTTTTAAAATTTAATCTTTATTTCGAAACTAACCTGCAAAATTTAAAGCTTAGAAACCCAACGACCAATATCTACTAACTTTTTTTTAGTGCATTGTTTCTCTTCTAAATATACAACTATTGAGATACGAAAATATTTCAACTTCCAAGTTCTGTTTGGGAGCAAATGGGATAATTTCTCTTTACGTATACTTTGAATAAGAAAGTTAATAATGATTTACGTGCTTACTGAATAATAAAACGTGGAAAGTTCATCACTATTCAGTAGATTTTATTTAAAATAAGGATTAAAAACACATTTCATTTTAGAGGATGAACAAAAATTCTAGCTTCAGTTTTACTTTTCAAACTGTTTTTATTATGTTTTAAATTTATCCTCAGGGCGATTTCATTTAAAAGTTTTTAAGGAATTTATGGAATTAGTTTGGGTTGTAAAATTTTTACTACCATTTAATGCTTACAGTTCGGTAGTATTACCTTAACTTTGGACTTTCAAAGGTTGCCTATTTGTTAAAATGTGTTTTTGCCGTTGTAAAGAGATAAATTTAGTTTTGGTTAAGTTTTAATTTCAACCCTTTTTTCATCGTTTTAAAGGAAATTTTTTTTTGTAGATATCTTCATGCCCTTCAAACATCTTTTCTGCAATCATTTGTTTTAGTATATACTTGCTTTTGTTTTAGTATATAAACGGTTCTGCGTCATTTTAGTTTTATACAACAGGGAATTAATAGATGTCGATCAGTTTTAGAGTGTAAACAGTTTTGAAAGTTTTAAAAATTGTTTGATTTTATACGTCAAAAGGCAAAAAATTAACATTTATAAGATTGCTGATGTACATCTGTTTTTCACAGCCTTTTTAAACACGGTTTGACTTTGAAGTAGTAAATTTGACATGATTAAATAATATATTGACCCTCATGTACATCAATAGTTAACATTCAAAAACGTTTGTATGGAAATATAAAAGGATATAATTCCATTTTTTTTTAATTTTATTGTCATGCCGAGAATTCTAAAACTATTTATTTTTTCATAATTTCAAATTTATTATTATTTTCAAATGATTATTTCTGGAGATATTTTTGAAAATTTTCACAAAGTTATTTGCAGTTAATTTTTGAGACGTAACCAGTCAAATTTATGAAGACAAACAGAATTATTAGAAGTTTATGGCACATTTTAAAGATTCCACAAGAAACACCTTCATATCATAAAATTAATATTTGTAAATAGTTTATATGCGTCGCGAAATCTACAAAACGTAAATTTTGTTCGTAGTTAGCAATAGAATACTTGACAAAATAATTTTATTTGCTTTACACTCACTATTCAATCGATTATCAAATACTGAATGCCGTTTATATAGTCCAGTGCTGTTGGCTACTTAATCTAATTTTTTATTGATATTTTCCTTAAAAATTACTATTATCTAAATATAAATTATGATCTAAATATATATTACGTTTTTTTTTATACGTTCTATATTACAATTGAAACAAAATTTGTATCAAAAAAATTGGCTGTCTTTGGAACGCAAGTATTTTGAATTTGGGAACGCACTTCAAAATTTTATATATGTAAATGATAAAATTTAAATCAAAATGAGCATGAAGATTAATAAAAATTTAATATTTTTATAATTTTTTTTCGGAGAATATGAAATATAAATACATTGCGGAATTTGTCTGAAAATATATGTTAGGGATTAATAAAATTATGCCATTAACTTTCACCTATAGCAAAATCATACCAACAAGTAAAAAAAGAATTTCCTATAATTTTATCTAATTTTTGCAAAAGTCAATTCAAACAACATTAACAGAAAGAAATCAACATGTTATCAATTTATTTAGTTTTTATAAGTGTTATAATTATTAGAAGTTATTTTGATTTGATAAAGATACTCAAGGTAGGTGGTCTCAACAAAGTATGATTTCAAAGTAAAAATTTTACTTTGAAATAAGTGTAAGGAAAATTTCATTTAGACCAAAAATCCGAATGAAATCTTATTGCCTCTATTAAACTACATGTGTTTTACATGCACATTACGTAACAGTCAAAGTTTAAGTTAAAACCTTGGTGATGTGTAGGTTTTCCCTTTACCAACTATATATGCAATCAAAGCTTTGAAACTAACTTACGAGTTTAAACTTATCGGGCCAACATGTGTAAGCGAAATTTGTTTAAAGGTCTAAAATTCATTTACTAAAATATGTTATTTAGTTACTAAAGTATATTACGTAATATTTTAACTATTTCACAAAAATGTAAAATATAACTTATTAAATATAAAACTTAGTAAATGGAATCCTTACTACGGTTTTCAATAGCCACATTTAAGTTATTCCAACGGTCCGATTTAACGATCGAGTCATTTAAATTTCTTACAAATGGATTTAACTTTGAGTCAGCGAGTAAGTGGAGATAAACGGATAGGTGTTGAAGCTCCAATAAAAAAATATTAATTTAGACTCGTATTCCTTTTCCAAAGAGATTGTGTTGAATATTTGTGTCCACTACAGCTATAATTTTTTTTTAATTTGCTAAAATTTCATGGAAAATATATTATATTTTTACAGATCCTCTATTTACGAATGTTAAAAATTATTTAATTGTGATGGCTTCATTATAAAATGAATTTATCAAATATGTAACCAAAAGGTTTCCATTAAGCAAATTTTGTTTGAAGCTCAATTTGGTTAGTTATAATTCAGCGTAGGATTGAAATTAATTATTTTAAGCTACACATAACTTATTTAGAAAGTAAACACGATTTTCCTAGCAGATTTTTCCGTTAGAGATTTTATTTTTTTTATAAAATATTAACAACCTAAGGACTCGTTTAAAATCCAGGCACAAGGTTTTCGTACTGAAATTCTTGTCGTAAGATTCCAAAAATGCTTTCGTACGTTCAATATTCGAGTAATTTTCTTCAAAGCGGAAATAACTCTCTTTAAGGAGCAAGTTTTATTAATTTGAAACTTTTTATACATTTTCTTAAATATCAGCAATTTAAACTTTTCAATAGCTAGTACTATGTCATTATATTTGTAATATGTCCCATATCTACCTTTTATTTGTAATTTATTTAGTTATAACCATACCATTTATTTCAATAGGTATGTACGTACTAAAATGATTTATATTTTAACATTATAAAAAGACTTTGGTATCCAGTTAAAATAAAATATACTAAAGGAACAAAATTGTTAACATCACTATATCATACACCTTTCTTATAACAACAATGTAAAAACTAGAAATTAAAAATAAAATTCTTTTATAATGATTTAAAACTCAAAAATGCCTATTTAACTTATTAAGTATTAAAATTTACTTTTACACGAAGGTTATATAAATATACAGCACACTACTCACTGGTACATAAACATTTCAAATCTATTTTTTCCTCATATTTATCTTTAATAAATTTATATTTGATGTCAATGTATTTACAACGTTTGTAGTGATTTACATTTTTTATAAATTGAATTACACTTTTGAATTACACTTACCTACGTGGATATATATTTAACTTTGATTATGTTCACCTATGTTATACCTAACATGAGCTTTTCAACCAAATGACGTTTTTTGTCAGATTTCTACCTTTCAATAGTTGATAGTTCTACACTTTGATGTCGTTGATGCCCCAAGTTGTAGCTGCACCATTTTCTATTAAGACATATTCTATCATTGATTTCCTATAGTCAACATGACTAGCATAGCCGCATCACTGTAACATTCTGTTAAATTTTTCTATGTAGGTGAGAAATACCGACCGCACTTTTTAGTTTGCTTTAAATATTATAGCATTATTTTTACAAAATATTATAACATTCTTTTTCCGTGGTTTTTATCATAACAATCAAGAGGGCAACTCACTTGGCTTACAGCATACATGATGTCAAGCCTACTAATTATATATAAATGCATTGTAGACCCTACTGCTTGTCCGTTTGGTATTTTCTTTTCTAAGCCAGATTTATTCTTTTCTAATTTTTATGTTTATGTCGACAGGTACACTGTTGTCGTTGACATTACTTAAATTCAACTTCATGTGTAGCTTCCCTATATACTTCGTTTGATGTAAACCATATAATCATTACCTCTTTCTATTTAAAGGCCAACAACATTTTTGGGTTTCTGTATTTTTATTTGAAATTTATTTAATTATGTACCATTTTCTTTAATGTGTCCATTATACTTTAAACTATCAATCCGTGGTCTACATATAAAAAAAGATATATTCTAATTCCAATCGAGTGACTAACAAATACAAATTTATCGAAGCGCTATTTTAAAAAAAGAATTTCTTTAACATCGAATCAAATTTTTTATTCCAGTACCTGGATACTTGTTTTAAACCACACAAACCTATTGAATTTTCATACATAATAATCTGAAATAGTTTAATTTTCTGGTAGACTCACGTAAATACTTTTTATTTTATGTCCGAAAAGAAAAACGGTCTTCACATAAAACTGTACAATTTTTAGTTACTTTGACACACATCTGAAAGCAATACTTTGACTGAATCGTAGACAGTGACAGTTGATGGAAATGGCTACGTGTAACTAGCTTGATACTTCTCTAAACACTATATATCAACTGTTCCCTCATATCATTATCTGGTGATAAGAGGGAATTTTGATAAAACTATGGTGAATCATCAAGTTGCAGAGCTCCGCCTTAACAGAGGTAAATATTCATTTCGTATCTTTTTAGTTTTAAACCTAATCGTAATATTACTGTATCGTTCATCATATACATATTTTTCTGGTGCAAATAAGGAATCGTTATTAAGTTTTGTGTTTGGTTGTTTTGTGTTTCATTTAAAACATTTTCAAGTTTGTTTTTGTTTACTGTTACTGGAGCTATTGTACACTTTTTCTTTACATGTTTTTCTAAAAATACAACATCTCTATTGATAATTATCTATCTTGTTTTATTGTCTAATAATTTGTAACCTATATTGCTGCCGGAATAACCAAGAAAAATCATTTGGTTTGCATTACCATCCAGTTTTTGACATTTTCAAGTTTGAGTAAGTACCACATACATTTTGAGTAAGCATTTCAAACCTGGGTTCTTTCCCGTCTATAACTCTTTACCCGTAATATTTAAAAGAAATTTTGTTGTCTCGCTGTTGTGACTGCCCCTACTCAATAATATTTTTCCAAATTAACAATATTGATATACAGCAAGCTCTTTTCGTTAAGGTGCGGTTCATGCATCCTACTAAACCGTTCTACTGTGGAGTATATAGAATAGTTGTATTATAGAATAGTTGATGTTTTATGAATATTGCCTGAATTCCTAGTTTACTCTTTGAATTCATTACTCAGGTACACTCTTCCATTATCAGTTCGAATACGTTTTATTTAAGTTGATTTGCTGAGTACTTTCTAACCCTCCTATTAATATTTATTTCAATATTTTAAAAATATAACTGATGCAAAATATGGGGATTAACAATATGTTAATAATTGGCTGATGCAAATATGTGGTTTAACAACATGTTGAAATACACTTTTTTACTTCACACAGTTCCTAAGAAAATCGCTTTGATAGATGGACTTGCAGAAAGATACCTGGTAATAGTTTCGTTTCTCTTTTTGAGGCACGGAACCATAATAATGAAGAATAAAGAATTTAGAAGACATAAATATATCCAGTAACTCTAAAGATATGATTAGTCTTGAAAAATGTACATCAAGTTTGAAAATAAATTTACTACATAACATTCTCGCCCATACCCCCACTTTTGTGTTTCACTCTCATCAAACAAACGAAAGAAAAAAGGAATCATGTATTCCGTTCCGAAA
Organism: Druceiella hillmani; assembly: GCA_039881145.1. NCBI lineage: Eukaryota > Metazoa > Arthropoda > Insecta > Lepidoptera > Hepialidae > Druceiella > Druceiella hillmani. The sequence continues at coordinate 13,069,294 of JAYKKI010000042.1, read as the reverse complement.
TTTATAATGCAAATTTAATATGTTCATAGTTTGTAAAACATCTTATAAAATGTAGACAATTATTTTAATAAATACTATCAAGAACAGATAAAAAATATTTTGTTTTCCAGCGGTCTCATACTGTACGTCAACAATACATAATTAGACGTGTAAAAGTGGCCAGTGGCCTCATCTCACTTTCTTAGCTGTAACTGCGAAGTAAAATTACACGCTTGTATACTGACTTGTGCTTCTTCAAAAATCGACTTCATTTGGCCTTCTGTGGTTAAATCGTCCTTTAATGCATTCGCCGTTTTTTCCGTATTGTATTGTACATTACAAAATACCGAATTTAGCTTTAATAATTTTATCAAAACTTAAATGCTAGGTAAGTGATTATGAATCCCGAGCTTTTTCCAGATAGAGGGATCAATTATGGTTTCATTAGCAAAGCCCACGATTAAATAGTTACCTTGACGTCTAGATCAGGTTCAAGAAAGGAAGGGTAACTGAATTCCAGAGACCAAGCACAACTTAATGGCGAACGTCAAAAACTTAGTCTGTAACTTGTCTGACTTCGCTACTCCTTGGTCATATCTTTGCCATAGGAATAAGCCCATACGCTATTTGACCAAAGTAGTGTACCACACACCTTGACTCAACGGATCAGTTCATAGTTCAACTCTCGCCAAGGGAATAAGCGTATACATTACTTGACCAGAGTTAGGCGTCATATTCCTCAACTCAACGCGTAGCATAGTTCAACCCTTGCTACCGGAAAAAGCCTATACGTTACTTGATCAAAGTAATATACCGTATACCTTGACTACCCGGGTAAAAATTGCTAAGATGCTCAAGTCATTAGCTGGGATTGTCCGACCCCTCGCCGCCATTAATCGGTGACTCGTTCGACAATCCAGACCCAACAGTGGAATCAGTCAAGCAAAGTCTAGTTGTCCTGCAACTACTCAACCACTCAACCACTCAATTGTTCACAGCTATCATCCCGACCAACTGTAGTAAGTTCCACCAAACTATCAGCAATGATACCAGCCTCAATCTGAAACAACTAACTCAAAGAAGTAATCTGAACTCATTACACAAGTCATTCCAAGGCGTCGAAAGAGATCCATTTGTTAGGAATATATCTACATGCTTAATTTTTTAACAGCTCCTCAAATAGTAGATTTGTTGAAGCTATATACTGAATACCATATATTTATTTTTTTATACAAGATCATAAATCACCAGAGTTATCTCAGTAATTTTTATAAACAAGATTATTATGTATTTTAATAATGAGAATAATTATAAAATATTTCACAAAAGTTAAGATTCATAATAGTAATTAAAATGTTATTTAGTCCAACATTCAAGCACCAAATATATTTTAAATTAATTCCAATACCAACAATTACTGTTTAAAGTATATATCTCTATGCGCATCACCACGAATCTCTGTACACATCGCCACGTGAGCATGCGCTACAGTATTTTCCAGACCCAACTTCCGCCAGCACTAGTCGCGCACCGTGTTCCCTCGGACCACTCAAAATACTTACAGAGACATCAATTTCATCAGTTTATTGCCATGAAAAAACTTCTAATACGGTCTGCATTGTCAATAAAAACACGGACCTTAAAGTATATACCCCGAAATACCAAATAATTCGAACTTAGTCTCCGTTATTTTTTTTCCCTCTATTTTAAACAACATCGATTGGTACTCAACTTTCAAAAAGATTGAATACTTCAATTATTTTAAACGGACCTTTATTTAAAAGATCCTATTTTGTTTTGTTATATTCTTTATTTTGTGCATCATCCAACTTAGTCTTAACGGATCATACAATAAGTTCCACGACAGTAAAACAATATAAAATAGAACCAAAATGGCATCGTTCAACACAGTGTTTACGGACATATGTGCTGTGCTGACCACTGCTAGTACCCTCTACATTATATAATGTCATGATATCGTTTGCCAGCTAATATGCTGGCAATAAATTTATTTTCTGAATGAGCACTTGGCTCCAGAATAAAAATGAAATGGGTATCTCGTAGCATTGATTTTCACGTAATTTTGTGGATTAGTCGTACTGAATACATTCGAAGGATGTCATCTTATCATGGCAGCACTCAAGTCCGACGCCTTCGCAAGGCCACTAAAGTCAGCCGCCGGCGCCGCCGGACCGAATCCCACAACCACCACATCGGTGTACCTGCTAGCGAAGCAACCTGTTACTCCCCAACAAAAGCAGATTATTCCTAACCTACCGGGAATACGCCGAGTCCGTCGACTGACAAGTATCTAACTTCTGATCTGCAGTAAATTATTTTAATGAATACTGTCGAGAAGAGATATATAATACATTATTTTCCAGTGCCCTTATGCTGTATGTGAACAATTCATATTTAATCGTGTAGAAAGTTCAGTGTCGCCATCTTACATCGTGAGCTATAACTGTGAAGTAAAATTAAATGCTTGTATACTGACATTTGGAATGACAGCTGTTAAATATCAGGTTTCCTCAAATGTAGACTTCACAAATGACAGACAAATTAATCTAAACTAGATGTGATGTAATAAATTTACTAGGAGTTATTACTCTTTATTTATATGCGTCCATAAACCAGCGAGAAAATGTATGCTATAATGAAAGAAATCCATAATAATTAGGTAAAAATCCAAACTTTTTAAATCGAAGCTTTTGTTCCAAAATTCTAGTTCCACTAACTATTATGTAAATGATCTTTTATAAATACCAGTGTGATTTTTTGAAGATAATTTAATAACTTATGTGCTTTTATAATTGGCATAATTTTAATATATTTGTACACAATTGCCACTAATATATAACTATTTCAGGTGTATTTCTCCATAGTTTTATTCTGTATAGTTTTATTTCAGGTGTATTTCTCCAAATAACAACTCAGAGAAGTCACATCAATCTAACAAGTTTGAAGAAATTCACATTTTTCTTTTAAATTCACCGTTTTATATTCAATGTTACATAACAGTGTAAAGTTTAATTTCATTAAAACCAGTTTGTTGCAATTTGAAGAATGATAAGCGTTAGTTTGAACATTGATACAAAGCTATATTTTATTCCATTTTGATATTCAGTTATTTTTCAAATATTGAATGCGAATTGAAACTTGTTGTTCACATGTTTAACCGTTTCAGTGCCGAAGAGCGCCATCTCGCTCGTGCGCGTAATAAATTTGCCACGAGCGCGATGGCGCGCGCGAAATCAGTTGCTGTTTAGCGCGCGGTAGGGAAAGTCGCTCGCACGCTTTGCTAATTTTTTATCTTTCTACGTGTTACATAAAGTTCAAATTGTAATATTGTTTGTAATTGCAATATAAAAAGGATCCAGGAAAAGAAAATTTTTAACCCATAATGTCGGAAAGTTGTGAAGAAAGTGATAGTGAGAGTGACATTGTGGTGCCCTCACAATTTGGCGTAATGCAAATTTTGAGTGATAGTGATAATAGTGACGATAACAATTATTTTGCTGATACGGAGGATGCACTGGACGATGTGACCTTGATTTCAGTTTTTGTTATGATTTTGGTTCACAATATATATTTCCATAATTTTCTTTGTATTTTATTATCCTCGTACAAGTTTTCATTAAAAAAACACCGAAAATTTTTTTAAAATTGGATATTTTTTGGAAGAGATACAGTTTTTTTTCGAGACAAGGGTAAATGACATCAAAAACAAAAGATTATTTTGGCATTTTTAAGTATATATAAGTAAAAAATATGGCACTAAAACGGTTAAACTGGGTAAGTATTAATTATGTTAAAAGACAAATGATATGAAATAAAATAATGCTTGTCTATAATGCATCCAAGTCTCTTCATATATGGTAAACATTTACCACATCTCAGATATCGCTTCATATTTTACCCTATTTTCGAGCAACAGTAGATTCTTTTCCGTAATAGTGGGAAAAACAATTAATGTTATTGTTATAACTTTATATTTATCATAGTTGGAATGGAATTTTGAATTTAACATTTTCATCGTTTTTACTTTTGCACAACAAAACAGAAATTTTATCTGAAGTTTAAAGTAAACTCGAATGTGATGAACATACAAAGAATTCAGATGAGAAAAGTGAAAAGTGATGCTGTTCCTGTAGCCGTGTGTTTTATATCAGTACCTATATGTTTTTCTGTTTATGACAAAGAAGACCGGATCTAACTAATCACTAATAAATATACATTAGGAAATGATAATATAACCCATTGAAGTAATGTAAAACCTTAAAAAAATGTAAGCATATCCAATTATAACAAATCAATCTCGGAGACCAATCAATGATGCTTAAAACATTGGTATGTCTTTGAACTATTGAAGCTTTATATTTTTCGATAGCTTACTAGAAAAAGTGGTACAACTTTTTGTATAGTTATATTTTTATAAATATAAGAAAAAATCGTTCCATCATTTTATCCTAAATTTGTTACATGTCGTAAATTTTTATTACAATCTCAAAAATCTTTAGTTCAGCGATTAAACATATTGAATGTAATGTACTTTAAACATAAATATATGGATACACACACACACACACACATATATATATATTTATATATATATATATATATATATATATATATATATATATATATATACATGTTATATTAACATTTATATTCCTCTCCTGAATTGTGCAATATTTTTACATAGCATAATAACACAAAATAATAACACCTGTTTAAAAATGTGTATTTCAATTTACAATATATTTGGCATTTATTTCGGTAAAATATGTGTTATTCGGGAAAATTTCACAAGGATTGAAAAGCTGAGGTGCAAAAAACTAGATTACTAAAAATTTAGTTTTTCAATTACGATAAGACACATCAAAATTCATCAGGATAAGACACAGACAAATGATTTCATCATTTCAATACTAGCTAAAAATACTGCTTTATTAAAAAGTTCCTCGTGGTTTCTTTTATTATGGACATAAATGCCACTAGGATTCCACTGAAGATCGCCTAAAGAATTTAAAATGCCTGCAAAATTAATTTCTCGCTACTTTTGACCTCAGAAAACTCCCAGCATGCTTCTGAGTACAGATCGCGGCTGAATTAAACGAAAATGTTTGGTTGGCTACCCATAAAAAGTTGATATTAATATTGACCTATGCTATAAAAAACTCAAACACCTGCCTTTGGGACCTTTTCCTTGTTTATTCAAAGGAATTTTCCTTATTTCATGACTGTAATTTAGGCCTTTAGATAATAATCGAGTGATAAGCTAAGGATCTTCTTCAATTAAGTTTTTACCTAATTTTTATATCTAATTTAATAGAGTTTTCGAATCAGAATATTTCTTCAAGATTACAGCCTCGACATTAAGCGTCCTGGACCACATTTCCGCCATTTTCAGTGCTTCATATATTATTGTGGCGGTCTTCATATCGTTACCATTTCGAAAATCATAACATGGAACAACCCTAAATAATCGATTATCATTTCATTTCTTTTTGCTTTACACATCGCTCCACATGTAACGCTGTCGGCGCACGTAATAATATTTCCTGATAAACGCAATGCGTGCCTTTTATGTATTCGACGTTTATTTGTAGATTGGTAAAACACTTGGCTTTTTACAATTTACTTATTGTTTCGAACAAAGTAGTAAAACATATTTTCAGCAAAGTTTTTTCATAACAAGATATTATTTTTAATACATCCCTCATTAAATTTAATACACACAATATTACTAAATATTAGCTAATACTATTAATATTATATTTATATATATTAATAATTTTAGGAGCTCCGTTAGCTATAAGACAAAATATAAGTAGTTTCCTAATTTAGGAATATTGTCATTTAAAATAATCGTTGCATAATTTTTTGACAAAGTTATATTAATTTTTTTCTTCGCTTTAAACATAACATAAGCCATTACTAACATTACTTGTTTATATAATGTTAAAGAGATTTTGTAACAATTTTAACAGTATACTATATAATATTTTCTTGATAACCATAGTAAAAGATACAAAAAGTTACTAATGGAAGTTTCTTAAGTATAATAGAGAATGCAGTTCAGTTAAAAAATATAAGATTTATTCAGAAGAGTTTAAGGATTTATGTCATCAAACGTATTTAAATACTTTATTTACAAATTCATATCATAATTACCAAGCGAGAAAGTTAATTAGCACCATCTGTACAAAGAGGAACATTATAATAGCTGTTGAAAGGGGGCCTGAGCTTCGTCTACCGGTAAGTTTCGAAGTCTTTTTAAAGTTTTTTCCTCGTTCGCTATATTCAGAATCACTTTGTTCATGGCATCGTGTAAAGTCGAGTGCATTCTCCGGTAATTGAGGAGAAATTCGTGTAGTTAAACTATTTACAATATATTGTGAGTAACAATAATTTATAAATATATCTTAATATCACAATCAAGTGGTATAAGATTCCAAAAAGATGTAATAATTACTCGTTTTTGTTGTAATTTGCACCTGAAGATGTCGTAATACAACCAAACCTATATCGTGGTAAAGAACTTAAAGAAAGTAGAAATAATACTACATCACGTAGTTTCTTTTAGTTGTGAATAATGAATTATTACAAAATTAACGCCAAATATATTTGATAACCTCTGGTTATACATATTATTGTTATTCTTGTTCAAAAATACCCGGAAACCAACTTGAGATATTGAAAATAATATAGTAATTTTATGATATGCTTCATTAGAAAATTTATGTTTTAGTTGAGAAAATGGATTATTAAATTATAACAACGCAATTAACTTTAATTTTTTGGCAAATTTAAAGTTACCATAGAAAGCTAAAGGTTGGTAGTTTACCATTCCAGGAAGAATTTCTCAGAGCTATAAATCTTTCTCGTATACTACAAATATAAAATATCAGTATCTTATTTGATTAAAAATTAATAACAGTTTATTAATATAAATCAAATAATTAATATTAATATCAATCAATTTACTAATATGATTTATACAATTACTGAGCATGTCCTTTATTAATTGCAAGTAACGTTTCGATGTCAAAATAATTATCCTAATCCTTAAAAAAGGGTGGAATTTAAATGGATGGAAGTCAGTCCGAATGTACTTACGCTCTTTTTCAATATTTTGTACTCTCTAATTAGTCTGCCCTATCTCAAAATTAGATTCAATTACTTGTCTGTTCTTTATTTGGAACTGCGCTTTGAAAACTTGCACTTTAGTCCACTTTTCAAAATGCATTTCCGTTTTCTTGGAAACATTTTTCGGTTAAAGCTACAAAATTTTATAGACTAGATCGTAACTTCAAGAAGTCGTTTTCGATAAATATTTTCAAGGGTTGTTTATAAATATTTTGATTTGCAATTTCAAACTCTTTAACCATACCAAGTCAATATCCGAATATTTCCTTTCTACAAGTAATATGCATTAATTTCTAAATTTTTTGCTTTTCATGAAAAAATACTAAATGCCGGTATTGTGGTTTAAGGAAATATATTCACGTAGCAATAATTGCAAAACGACACAAAGTACACTGGCAAGTACGCATGCACGTAATCAACCCACCTCACCCACCCAAACACATATACATATGAATATATCCGTATATGCTCGAACAATAAAGCCCGTTGTACTCTAAAATATATCATCATTAACTAAACGAGTTTGAGTTCGTTTTACAAATAAATAAGCAAAAATTATATGAAGGTGTTGATAATTGATCCGGGATAATGAGTCACGAATAAATATATTATGCTGTAATTAAAAAAGGTTTTTGAGGTTGAAGGCATTTTACAAAAGCATATTACATAAAAAGGGTATTACTTAGGGGCGCTGATACTCTTTGTACTCGTACGTGAGTACAATGTTCTTACGTATCTTAGCTTAGCGGATTAATTAAAACATGTGAATAATAGTAACAACCAAGTATTGTGAATACCACTGATTAAGAAAAAGTAATTTTTAATGTCACCCTGAATGCAAAAAAACAATCCCGGTGATACATAAAATTAAAATTTATCTACTAACTACTAAATTATAGGTCGGGTGACTGCTTTAAATCGCTATAAAATAATCTGTTTCTATATTTGAAACAACAAAGAAATAGTATTCTATTGCTTATATTTAGAAAAGGTATAGATAGTCTTATTATTTTGCCGCGGAGAGTTGTTCAACATAGTCGATGTTAGGACTGTTTGAGCTTTTTAGAGATTATTAGCCAAATGACAAAAGTGGAACTCCTAAAATTATGTATCGTCAGTCTGTACATCATTTTACCTTAGTGTCATAAATATTTCACCTTAAGATCCATTGGTTAGATTTAAATTTTATAGGAAGGCATGATAAAATTATATGGAATTATATTACATGGTTAAATGACGAAGAAGCTAAGGAAAAACATATTTAATTTTTCTCAAACTTCGGACCGAATTTTTATTTTGAATCCGGTGGGATATTATAAGAGATCGTATGAAAAACAAGGGAAAATGTCTAATAAAATTAATACAAGATTTCCAACACGAAATACAAATTATTTCTAACGTTTTTTGTAGGTTAAATCCCATCTATTTTTTTCAAATTCGGAAATCAAAAATCAGAAAAAAATGCTTAAATATAAAACCATTGTTAATTAACTTACATTGAAAAATTAAAATCATATAAACATCCATGTTACACATCTCATGCCTGTAAAGTGTATTAGGCAATAATGTTACCTAGTGGAAAATAATATCAGTATTTATTTACTTGTTGAGTACTAGTAAAACTCACCATGCGGTGCATATAAAAATTTTAAAATTATAGGGTTAAAAATATTGTTTTAACCACGTCAATAAATTACTTGGTTTATTCATGGTAATAACATGAAAATTGCAGATGTGCAAATCGCTTTAATCATTATGATGTTAATTATATATGTATTAAGTTAGTAAGGTAAAATAAATTCCTACGAAAATTTTAGTATGAAAATTCAAGCCCTATTGAGAAAGTTAAATGAAATTAGCGTTGAGATAAAAGTAGCCATGTTCTAGCAAAGCCTCGCGAAGACTGAGTTAGAGCTTTGCGTCTAGATTTATTGAATATCATATCTGTACGCTACACTGAAATTGATCGAAGTGGATAGCCCTCATACATGTATTACTTCGTGAAACAGAATTATGGAAACCAAGAAATCTTATTGTTTTATATATTCTGTAATATATCAAAGCGATAGAAAAATAAGAATATATTACTATAAAGTTCAGTATAAGGTAATATAGATAGAACACAAATTTTCAAATATTCATTTGTATATATTATTTTTTGTTCACAAGATTCGAAAAAGTAACAAATACGATCAGTATTTATAGTACTATTCACTTAAGAAGAATGTAAAATAATAATAAGTGATTACTGTTTGTTGTTACGCAATAAACACACGATAAAAAACAGAATATCTTATTATTAGCTAGCGTCAAAATTCTGGTAGTTAATTCAAAAGTTCATGGCATATGATCTAATAAATCTAGTAAAATTGGAATAACAAAACAATGTCTAACAGACAGTTTTGTTAGAGACTCCGAATGTCTTATTGTGCAGTACACTATAGAGTAAAATTTTTCATTCACAAATTCCCAGTACAAGAGACTAAAAAAATGGCTAAGTGCGTATCTGAAGAGGCAAAAAGTAAGAGCCATATGTGTTTATGGCTGATACAATGGCAATAGAGCGTGCCCCTCTGAATCATAAAAATCAAATATTTTTTTGGTTTCACTTCACATGTATCAATACGTACATTAGAAGAACATTATTTGATATTTTGCTACTCTTTATCATAGATATCTCTTACAGGTTAATGAGGATATCTGCTACAAATTAGTTGATATATCTGCTACACGTTAGTCAATATATCAGCATGGAGACATTTACTTGGAAAGTTTCATTAATTAAGATCTAAAACTGTGGAAATGCTGATACTATAATAAACTAGCGGAGAAAACAGATACAAATAAGGAAATTATAAGGATTTCTTTTTTTTACTAGAAACCCTAAAAACAATAATAACTAATTTGACATAAAAATAACGCAACCTTATGGTTACGGAATCAAGGCTTAGTTGTTCTGTACACTTTTACAAAATCTAAAACAGAGACTTGAAAATTTTCAGCAGTATAGCGTATAAACTATAGAAGTTACGTGGCTCATTTTGTTGTTCAATTAATGGTGGACTAAAAGATATCAGAAATTACTTATGTGTTAATCATATAATACAACTTGTAATACTTTAATCGTTTTTAACTTATCACTACTTTGTGGATCATATTTAACGAATAATGGAAAGCGGAACCTTAGCTGCTTGCCGATTGATATTAAAAATAAGCAAGAGAGTCAAAATTTATTTCCCTTAAATCCTATAAGTTTACGAGCTTTGTAGAAATACAAGTATTAATAGCCAAAATATAAATAATAATATACAGGAGGATCATCTATGTATATTCAATGCAAAAAACTTTCACAATTGATTATGTACAATGCATATATTAATTCAAGTCAGTAGCTAACAGTGGCCCTCGTAAGCCTGAAGTTGTTTTTACGGAAAATTTTGAAAAAGAAAATATTTTGTAATAGCCAATAGTTCCTAATAATGAATATAAAATTAAAATTATATTATTATATACGTAAACAATTATGAATAGTTTTTATAAATTTCTTATATGCGTAAATAATTATGAATTGTCTTTATGCATTTCTTAGTTATTTAAAAACCTTTCCTAATGTTGAATGTCCATAAAATAGCCTCAACACTAAAGAATAGAAAAAATAATAAATTTTAATATATTTTGGGTGCTCAGAACTTACCAATATTACTTACATCAATAATTAACTGTAATTTTCTAAAACGAATTTCCACCCAGAAAATCTCGAAAGGCTTTGCTAATAATTTTAAAATTTAATTAAAATACGAAATTACACAACGTGGGTAAACAGCAGCTGAATTAAATACCGCAAACTTTCTGTAAAATTATGTATTAAGTTTCCAAAACCATTTATTGGAAAAAATCGATATTTTATTGCAGACTAAATATAATTACAATCTGATATTTCCACAAAAATATGCTTTGCACATTTAGTACTAAAATCAATGATCAATCCACTTTGTTCTTTAAAATGTAAGCAAAGCCGTAGATCCATCTATATTTACTATTGTTATACACAGTCACTTACTTACTATAAATGTTCTGTAAAGATAAATGTTGTGTATTGTTACAGATATTTATAATTACGCGGTATGACGCACAAGGTGGATATGGAATGTGTAATTAGGACGGTTTTGCTTAAGGGTGAATTCTCAAACCATAGGTATGCATTAGTTTTATTTAAAGTCACATATTATGTATACATTTATATAGAATGTTTTATGGGAATCAAAATAGTATCGAGTTTTTTATAAGCAACCATTTATTATTTTCCCATAAATTGAGAAAATCAGAACGTCCGCCATCATAACAGGCATCATCCTTACGACTGCCTATTTCTGTTAGACTGAATTTAAAGAATTGTGAACCTCATGGTTTTTACTATACGTTTAACTTAACGCCTCAACCGAACCGAGGGTATTATGAAGCATTCATATTTATATACAATAAATTTATGATTCATCCGGAATTGAATCCATATTATAGTCCATGCTATTATCACATAAAACGCGAGGGGTGCCGCATTACACTACGTATACTAACGTATACATATACCTTTTCTTAAAACCCTGCGGGCAAAACCGCGAGGAAGAGCAAATTCTACAAAATCATCAGTATATTTTATTATACTATGTTGGACTTCCTTGTTATAGTAACTTTTCGACTGAAATTTGAATATTTTATTATTCCACAAGATCAACGTTTTAACAAGTTTACTTGAAAAGTATAAAAAAAGCTAAAATAAGATTCGACCGTTCATTTGGCGTGTCGTTTGTCGTTGCCACAAATCTATTGGGGGCATTTATCTTGAATTATATTTCATTAAATCCGTAATAGGCCTGTAAAGAGGAACATTTTGTCTTTCCTCATTAAATGTTCTGATCACAACGGGACTCTCCCACCCAAATCAGAACTTGTGGCCACGTTGCTAGCATCTCTTCTATCCTTTGTGTGCAAGAACTCTTAAAAGTGGATTTACTTTTAAATGTAAGCTTTAAAAGTTTAATAGATATATAAAATGTTTCTAATATTTAAAAAAATATCAAAAGTTTTACACAAATAAAATATGTACATAAAGGCAATGTTGAATCTAAAATTGATGGCAATTAATATATTTTAAATATGACATAGAAATAATCTATTATGATTGCTGTTCTCGAAAATTTAGTCTGTGAGAAAATATCCATTACCCAATTCAAATCTAGCAGTGATATTTTTTTGCAACAGTACTACGATACAGTTAAACTTAATAAATATCACACCATTCTGTTATATACTATATTTGAAAATCTATTTATAAAGTTTTATTTCTTATGCAACAAAAACATAAGATACACGAGAAGAAAATCCCTGGCCCAGTTAGTAACTAATAAAATTTCATTACCAATATAAAGCATTATGTATCTAATTGAAAATGGTCAAAAATACACTGAACAAATAGTCAAAGAATCATCCGTTTTTTTTGTTTTCGCCTTATAATCAAAGTAACCAATATACACGAAAATTTTGTTACAACTAATAAAATAATGAAAATGAATTACAGTAGTGATAAAAGGAGTGAAAAAATATGTAGGTTTCCGTTAGACATTGTGAAGACTAAAATGTTATATTTTCAAAACGACCAATATCTTATTCCAATATTGCTTTTCGAAATTATATCTTCTGAATAGAAAAATGTATTATTTATAGCTGTAAAATTGATCTCTTTGTTACAGATATTGTCGTTACAGACTTTGGTCGTTTGTCTGTATTAGAAAAAATAAATATACGACTATATAGGAGGCACTACAATATCATTAAATATTTGGAAAATTATTTGTTTCTTATTAAATAGACGTAAGCAATCATTTATTTTAATTAATGTCGATAGTGGTCATTTCTTGCGTTGGAATAGAATAAAAATAAGACACGAAAGCACTAATAGGTGTAAAGAATATGGGTAATTGATACAGGTGGTCCAAAATTCCGTTGGTCCCGTGATATTCTAGGTCGGCCAGATCATGGTTTATCTATTGTTGAACCAGTTTCTTCAAAGTTCTGGACCCATTTTTTAATCAATTGAATCGATGGAGCTTTGTTATTATGCCGTATATTGTAATGAGCGCAAAATTTTCGTTGCGCTACAGTCGAAGAATCGTTGTTACGATAGTACTCGCGGACGCAGAACGCACATTGTTTCTCGTTGAATGACGCCCTGGCACTAAATTCCCATCGGCCGCTCTAACATCCCGCTCTAACATTAACGTACCTCACCCGTCCACCTCTCCCTCGCTGCTGGTCGCGGCTGCTGATTCAAATGTTAACAGACTTTTGGACTACCTGTACTCTTTTTGTTGCTTTTTCGTCATTCGATCATTATTTTAGCTTAATATTCTGTGCAAAAGAACTTAAGGAATTTTTTCCTCGCGATATCTGATTCAGCTTGATATATAACCGTTTTATATTTTGTACGCATGTCGATATAGAGAAAATACATAGGGAAAATAATTAACATACTACTTTGTTTCTGAAATTAGGTTATGCTGATCAACGAGAAAATGGCATAATACTAAAAAAAGGAAAAATTAATTAAAATCTCAAACGAATTAAAATATAGCTTTTAAGAAGAAAGCAATAAACTAAAGTTATGTCATAAAAGTACTGGTAAATTTTTCTTAGTATTAAATTTCCTTTCCTTTTCGAAAAGCAATTATTTTGAGGCTTCTAATATAATGAAAATGTTATGTTTAAAAAGTAGTTTTAGCATTCCGTACCAAAATAATCTCAACGAAATTAATCGTGTGCCATAATATTTAAGAGGCAAACTATAGTTCAAGTAGGAAAAGATTTTCTTTTCAATGTTATAATAATTTTATGCCACATGACATTGGAATCACGCGGCCTAATGGAAAAAATAGTTTCAAAATTTGTAATTTATTTAGAACTCGTGACATACAAAAATATGTGAAAATTGAATGCCACTTCTCTAATATCTAAAGTAGGAGAAACAAATCTTAAATAGTAATCACAGTTAGCATCGTTTATGCTTAAAAGTGATAAATAAGTATCATTTTGATTTTTCATCTCCTGTATATTTTTTTTTACATCTGTAAAAAGTATACCTGGCAATATATTTAAATGACGAATGATGATAATTAATATTTTACATGGATACAAATATTATATACTTTTAAATGTTAGTTTTTATTTGTATCTAATTTTTCGGATTTTTCGATGAAATTCGATGCTTTGGTTATTATTTGGTATTCAGTTATCAAAATGTATATGTACCGATTACCCAAAATAGTAACTAGGACAATCGCATCGGTCTCATGAACCGATTGGTATGGAGAACTGACATATGACACGAGTGTGAGCGTGTGTCTTGCAGCTTATTGTTACATTATAGAAATATTCCTGAAATTTAGCGTAATCAGTTTTTCAATAAAAAATATAGTAACTATTTGCTTATACAAGTTACACAGTAAACATTTTCAATATTTATTGACACATCATAATTTTGTTAATCTTTGTACATTTTTCATCTGATTTTTTTCAGTTAAAGTTCATTATCTTATGTAATTTATATTTTATCGCGTACGTGTCAAGGCACTAAAAATTTAAGTGATAAAATTAAGACAAAATTAGAATTCTGCGAAGGTCGGAGACTTCATATATCTGAGTAAGCTTTACAAATAAGAGACCCTAATAAGACCCTAAGAAGCAATAATAATATTGCAAACATTCCATACTACGTGAACATGGAAAATTTATAATAAATATTAAGGTTGTAATTAGAAAAGGTTCTACACATGGATGGTGCTTGAGGTAATCCAAAAAGTCCAATTATTTGAAAGGTTCTTACTATAGAGCGTCACTTTGATGTAAGTGTGGAAATTACCATTCCTACATAAATGAATTTGTGGTTTCATTTAGAGCTAAAAATTAAATATAAATGAAAATGTTTAACTCAATTTCTTTGCCTGCTCAAGTTGTATAAGGCAATTAAAATTACATTTCTGGTGATGTTAAAGGTCACAAATATTTTTCATCAGGATTTCTATTTATATTTTTACGATTCAACTTAGTTAACTTCTCTCTTTGAGTTGCAAAAATTCTGTAAACCTGGAATTTAGTCATTTCTCAATCTCTCTATTTGTCTTAAAACGTTTTCGAAATTAACGCAATTATCGAGATGTCAGTTATTTAAGGTGGATTTGAGATATTATTATGTTTTTGTCCTTAAATATCCATAACTCATTTATTTCCATGGCAAATTATTTATTCCTACAGGAGAAATCCCTTCTATGAAAATCATGCTTGATAGTTGGTTGTTTGGTAGACGGCAAGAAAAGTTACAATATAAACAAGGTTATAGTAAATGATAATAAACATTAAAATAGGAAAGAAAATTTGCATAAAAGGAAATAAAATTTGATATAGGATAGAATTAATTAATGACGAGAGTACATAAGGACATAAACCCTAACTTAGAATGGCAGGACTTTTTCGGTTGATCTTTGAAAACTTTTATTAAGGATATTTTCCTGGCCTCAGAAATCGGTTTATTCCAAAATTTTACTCCTGAGCAATAAGGTTTTTCTTTGCGAGAAATTTATTTTAAACGTCAGCTTATCTACATCTTTGGCCTGCTTATCTAATTGTTTATAGAATATATTCAGTACCTTTCAAATTTGTCCTTTTGTACTGGAAGAGACACCAAATTGAAGACGTCTGCCTGAATAAAGTCGGGAAGTATCTTGTTTAAATTAAGAAAATAACTATTAAAATGTAAGGTACATAATAATTTAAAACGCAAACTGAGATACAGTTACGTCCTTACTTTGCATTATTTGTTCATTGGTACGTATAAAAAAAATAAAGGTTGCAAAAAAGTAAAATTATCAAAAGTATATAAAATACCTGTGTAATTATTCGTAGATTTTTTAACCGCTTTCTACCCCTAACGGAAGTAAAGAAGTAAGAAGGAATTTATTCATAAAAATTTGATAGAAATTTAAACGCGTCTGTTTTGTTAGACAGTTTTGAAAAACATTCAAAATCATATAGACTGTCATATAAATATAGTGTGGTAACCTATAAAAGAAAAAACAAATAATTTTAAAGGATAATTATTCGGGGAAAATTGGAGACCTCGAAAAACCGACCATGAAAACGGGAGGTGAATGGACAACTAAATAATTTGGTAAACTTAACCTTAATGGTTTAATATTTTTCTAGCACCTTCTATTGTTACATTCTTCTAAAGCTTGTAATTGATTTAAAAAACAGCTATGAAAGGATTGGTTTGTGCTTACGTGCATGCTTCCGGCAGGCACGCATATATACGTGCGTACTTCCGCAGTCAAAAGACAAGAAACCCTCATAGTTTCTTATTGTCTTTTAATCAATCATAGATATAAACCTGTCAGTGTATTATAAAATTTTGCGACAAGACCTAATTTGAAAGAATACAAATTTATCAAACTGCTATAACTCGAGTAACTTCTAGTGTGTCTGTTCGTCAATCTTTCACAGGTAATTTTCTCAGAAATAATTTGACAAAGAAACTTGAACTTTGTTACCATGCCAACTTGCATGTATTTCATATTATTACTATACTAATAATAGTTAATAGCTTTTTATCTCTTAATTTAATATAATATATATATTTGTATTTATGTTTGCCCTCAACATGAGAAATTAGTCAGTTCTCATTAAAAAATAATAGCAAAATATATTCAGTGCTTATTAAAGAACAAATTAAATTTAAGACTTTCGACATGATATTGTTGGTCTAATAATAAAAGTAAAAAAATATTATTTTTACAGGTCGCTTATATTTCTAGATTATTTGCTACAGTAGACTGCAACAATATTTTCGTGTTTAGGGTAATTTTTAATCTTATTTTTAATGTTTTATTTAAGCATAAGTTTAAAATATTATTTTTCACTTTTATTTGATCTTAGAGTTAAAATAGAAATTGAAAACTTCCTTACGTCAACGCTTAAAACATTTAGACCTCAAAATACGTTGGTCAGAAAGAGAAAGCAAGTATCTGGAAGTGAATTAAAATTTAATTTAGAAGTTTTTTCTTCATCCTGATTTATTATATAATTTATAAAAAAACCTTCTCATTATTTCTATTTACCAATAAATTTAAATTGCAATAAGTTGTTATAGAATAACTGTGGTTGCAGATATATGTTAAGAGAATGCTCAATAGTAGTCCTAATTAATTTTTATAATTTTTTTAGGTATATATAATTATAAGATAAGGAAAAAATATAAACTTTGTGTAATTATAACAGGTAGTTTAAAACGAAAGACAATATTTAGAAGAGGTAGATTGGATGATTTAACTTAAAATAATATTTCAAAACTGCTGCAGATGTGTAATCGTATGTCCCAAATTCTACATCTACACCTCCCTAGTATCATCTACTCTTAAGTTCATTCTATATCTCCCTAGCTTAATAATTTGACATCCGACGTAGAATATTAACACACATAATATCAATGTTATCCGGTTTGAGTCACAAAGAATATTCTAAGCCATGATAAAATTTTCAGAGGCCGTTTACCCATAGAGGCCATTTTGTATGCATTCTAATTTTGTATGGGGTTCCTTTTATAGAGAGAAGTATGTACTAATAAAATAATATATAATAGGTATTAAAAATATTTTCCATAAATAGACTTTTTCTAAAAAACTTATTAAAATCAGTATGTCTTTTTTTGAAGACATACTGATTTATAATGAAAAAATATAATCCGATATAATTTAAGATATACCTCATTTATGTAAAAAAAACCTATATTACGTTTTAATACAGTATAAATATTTGAAATTAGGACATTTGAAAAAGAGGTATTTAGATTCCATTTACGCTATACCATTGTGAAGTTTAAACGATGAAAGTTATTATCATATAAATTCACTGTTCGCAGAACATAAACAGAAATATGTATTGTTAAAGAAGATATACGATTAAGACACTAACATATCTTTTAAATTTTCTTTTCTCATGTCTCAAAGGAAATAGGAGAAACTCACTTCCGTATTCCAATTGTTAGAAGAAAAAATCTCATATCCTTTTCTTCTTACATATTATTTTGCATCCCAGATATGCAAACTGGTTAGTCATTACTGTCTATCGTAATTCTCCTACTTCAGTCGTGAACTTCAGGATATGCTGCTGTACGATTGCATAGATTTTTAAATTATATCCAACTGTGGGTCCTTGAACGTTTGCGGTGAATGTTAATGCATTCAAGTCCTTTTCTCTTAAATTTTACTCTTTCCTATTCTTTTATCTTTCTTCTTTTTAGGGCGGTCGACTGATCATAGTTTTACAAAATTATTGGAAGGTTCTTAAGTGAAATTGGGGAGTGAAATTCTGATTGTTTTTACACTTTTGGTTTCCACATCTCATAATGAATAAGTCGTTTCTCTCAGATACTGTTTAACGTGGAAATGTATAATTTATTACAGTAATAAAGCCTATTAACTAACTTATATTGAATATTAAACGTATAAGTAAAGATTCAACATTTATACAGAAATTTTAGAGTATCAATTAACTTAGAAAATAATAATCATTCCAAAACTACGTTTTTAATATATTTGTGAGATAGTTTCAGAAATACTTGAAAAATATTTACAAACTATATACCCCCATTTTCTATACTAATAACAGGTGAAGTGAAAATTAAAAAGTATAAAGTGCTAAAAGGAATTTACATAAAAATTCCGAAAAATTATTATAAAGCCCCTAGTTTTGTAGAAATTCGCGGTTTTACGCCGTTGAGAAATTAATTAGTTTAAAAGAAATAATATGTACTCTAAAATATTAAAGCAATTATACGGAGGTAAATTTATAAGAAACAATAATACTACCAGTTTACATTAATAAATAGGCTGTCGCGTCAGTACTTATGAGCAATCTTTATCAATCTTGATCTGAATGAGTATAGTAAAAAAATATTTGAGTTTCCCTATAATAATAGGTAGTTTATAATGTCACATCTGTCTGGGCGATCATAAGCACTTTTTTCTCAATTAGCTAGATGCCTATGGATAATTATAATGTGAATTTCAAACTATTGTTTGAGATACGTAAAATTAATTAATATTTCATTTTAATTACTCTCAGAAAATTATGCATAAAAAATCTGAGTAATAATAAAAGTAACCATTTTGTTTATTATTTGTCTTGAGCCTCTTTAATTATCCTACTCGTCTAAGTATGACTTCGTTATAAAACGTGAAATTTATGTACCGACCCACGAAGCATTACATTGTTTACTGTAATATCTGAAGGCCCGTAAATTTATATCCATAATTATTCAAAGGAGATTGCAACATTTTTATGGTTTTTGAATCATTCAATTTTATATGAAAATTATAATATATTCAAATTAAAAAAGTAGCGTTATAAATGCCTTTATATACAGTTTGTTTTATTCTCTGAAATATAATTATTAGGAATTCAAATCACTGACAATAAAAAATAACGAATAATAGAGATACAGACCAAATGTACCCTGTGATCTTTAATGATGAAAATTGTGTACCTACAATAAGCTAGTAATTAAAAATCGGAGGCTCTATATACAATAAAATCGATCGGAGATACCCTATATATACAGAAAATAATACACTTGCGAAAAGGCAATACAGGGATTGTACTGGATAATGAAGTGCTCTTACAGCATTTATGTAATGTAAGGCATTCTACGTTCATAAGAGAATGACCGCATAAATACCGATGAAAAAAAAGTATGTGGGTGTGCAATTCACACACGGTAGAAGTGAATATCTCTTATATAAATATCTTCTTCACTCCAATATTCAAGTATTTACTTATTCACAAGCATAGTTTTATGATCTGTAGTTATTTCTAACATATTTAAATATTCTATAATAGATGAAGCAATAATTTATAATTTATAATGCAAATAAATACGATCTGGGTCTGTCATACGATTAGATATTTGGCTTACAATAGAAAGCCAGTACGCAGGCGCATACACACGTATTAACACACATACTAACATTTAAATGTAGAACGCTCGAACCAGAGCAAATATTAGACAGTGTCTCGTTTCTTTGTCGTGACGCATTTTCGTTTCATCGAGTTTGAAATCACAACGATTCTAAAGAAGTTTCACTTCAATAAAAACAATAAGTAAAAGTTACTTTGCGGGTTAAACAATATATATATATATATATATATATATATATATATATATATGTATATATATATATATATATATATATATATATATATGTATTTATATATATTAAAGTGAATATCCCTCTAACATTTCTTTATTGACTTTTATTTAGTAAAATTAATTAAAAAGCTACAACACTCTGTGTCCATAGATAATTAGGTTTTATACGTAATTGCGACTTCAAGGTTTTTGTCAACTGATAATAAACAATTTGAAGTTGAAATTACTTTCCTCACTTTTACTATTAAATCTTAAATATAAAATAAATCCTGAGCTAAATAATATTTAATATTCAGCATTTCTATTTCAAAAAGAAATATGAAATCTTTATAGGACCATTTGCGTGTCCGCTATTCCGTCGATCATATGCTTTGTCCCAAAAACCACTAGACGTAAAAGCTTAGAATTTGGTTTAAATAAAGCATATCTGAATAGCTCAATATCTAACCAATATGATTATATTAATATTTAAGATAAACGAAATGATGTGAAAAATATTTTTTATTACATTTGTGTAGAGCGAGAAATGTATTATCAGGGTGAATAGAGGTATTTTTTCAGAGGGAAAACTCCTAGGTGTCAAAAATATTTCTTTCATAATTTTAGGTTAAATATATTCAGAAATATACTGAAAAGTATGCAATGAGTATGTCAACTACCTTATTTCCGAAACAACTGATGCTAAAATTATGAAATTAAACGATTTTTAGAAGCTTACGCAATGGCTATAGGAATAACGATGATTATGGATGTATGGTTTTGAAGATATGTACGGTAAAGTATATGTTCTCCTTATTTAATTATATTAGGTATTGTTAAAAATTTACTTTGCTAAATTATTTTTTTTTGCACTATAAAATCTATGTTAGTGATGAATTATAATAAACAAAGTAGTTTCACTTCAAACGAAATAAGAACCCTTTATTCGCGAGCGGACTTGGCTTGTTTTAACAGTAAGACATATATGAAATGTTGATTCTTGGTTTTTGTCGTTTTAAAACAAAAATTTTCCTGTTTTTGATTTGGTTTCCCTATGTATATATACTTTTAGTTTCCCTTTATTTATATAATATTTTAATATACTTTCAGCTTAATTTGAGAGAAAAGAAAAACCATATTATTTTAAAGATTACATATTTAATTTCAAAGTC
Organism: Druceiella hillmani; assembly: GCA_039881145.1. Lineage (NCBI taxonomy): Eukaryota > Metazoa > Arthropoda > Insecta > Lepidoptera > Hepialidae > Druceiella > Druceiella hillmani. The sequence goes on along the minus strand of JAYKKI010000042.1, from coordinate 13,047,760 downwards.
TATATAAGTAATACAATCAGCTTGAAAGCGGTATGAATAGACTATTACTCAAACATATTAATTTGTAAACTTGCGTGAAGAGGGAGGGAGTGTCATCGAGTGAGTGGAAAAAAATCAATTCCATATATCTTTCGAAAAGGCTTCTTTTAAAGGGTCTCAAAAATAGTGTTAAAATCATTTTAAAAAGTATATCTTCAGGAATATACTGAAAAGGTACGCAAAAAATATATCCAACCTCCTATTTCTGATATTAATGAAACTAAAATTAGGAAAAAATACAATTTTGAGAAAACTTCTCAAAGGTTGTAGAGAATATAAATCGATAATTCTAACTGCCATAATCTATCCATTATATTATTACGCCTGCGGAAGACCAAAGTAGGCAATATATTTATAATGAAAAAAAATACATTTTCAAATTATTGACTATAAATAATATGTACACTTATATATTTAAAATTACCTGAATGTATATGGAACTCTCGTTTTGTGATTGTTTTTGTACTTGATAGTTTTTTTAAAATTTCTTTTACAATACTGCATGTCGAGGAATTTTGGACCACTTATGTAATCAATAATTTCCAATCAATATACATAGCGGCTACGGTTGTAATAAAATAATTTTATAACATAACTCAATATTTATTTTGATTCTTCTAAATATTTATTGTTACTTAAATTCTTATGGAAATGTAATTCGAAGTAATTCTTATTTTTTCACAAAAATAAGAATTACTAGGGACGAAAGAAAGAATGAAGAAGGTCAAAACCAAGAAAACCAATAATAAATAATAAGTGAGTTTATTTGGTGAGAACCATTTTAAATTTGGAAAAATCTTTTCGCTCCGTTATCTATTTACAATGCATATTATATTTCGCCCCAATTCTCATTCAGCGTATTAAAATGCTATAATGAATTCTACAAAATACTACGCCTAATAATGTATTTTGAACGCGGCATGAAAATACACAACGGAATACAACTTGTTAGTGATGCGATACGTTGTTCCAAACTTAGTTTTAATGAGAATGTTTCCCTCGCAGACAAAGTAGCTAAGCCTATGGGAGAGTTCAATTAAGCGCAGAGGTGAAACAACACAAAGAAACTTGTGAAGGTTTTATTAGAATGACTAATGGTGTTATTATTGTTACATTAAACTCTATTCAGTGACATAAATTTGGTCCGAAAATTAATTCACTTTTTTCACAGGGCTGTTTTATAATTTCTGTTAACGTGACTCAAATTTTGCTTTGTAAAATAAATGAACGAAATAAGTAAGTTTTTGAAGAGAAAAAAGTGGAAATGCATATTTTGATGATATTTGCACAGATGAGTTGAACGGAAAAAGGGAACAAGCATATTTGGCCCGGAAATAACAACATATAAAAAAATACAATGCATCATGTCCTGGTGGCATTGACCCACCCAGCGCGTGTTATCATAAATTTTTCAATATGGCCTGCTCTAATATTTGATGAAGAATTTTGACGTGAAACTTTTCTTATTTCGGTCAGAAGGGGGTCACTTGCAATAACCATATGTAACGAAATAAGTTATGGAAAGATTGCTCATAACTGTGGAAATGTAGAACCCACCGGCATTATTTTGGTACCATAATTTAAAGAATAGAAGCCGTTACTCAAAAGTTTGTATGTCGCTAGCGTAAGCCCGACTCACTCGGAGCTTTTACTGTTTTTCACCAGACATTTTTCATCGCGCGCTGTGTTTTATTTTTGACTAGCAAACCCGGCGAACTCCGTTTCGCCACCAGATGGCTTCGTTTTTTGCAACATTTTGTTTGGGGATTAAAAGACGAAAAAAAAATTTTTTTTTTTATATTTGGAAAGGAAAAATTTTATTTCATTTCACAACAGTAATGAATTCATTTCGATTACAAAAATGAAGTGTAATTTAGTTGAACTTCTCTAAGTAAAAAATGAAAGTGAATCGAAAGTAAATACTGAATCGAAGCGTTATACGTGTCCGCAAATTATCCGTTTCATTGAAGTGCTCTTTGGTAAACCACATTTTTTGTTTTTTGGTCTGACGTTAACACAAACAAAGCGGATGGTTTCCCAACTCGTGAACACGCAACATATAACGAAAAACAATGATTTTCTAAATTTATCCCGCAAACACTAAGCGATTGGCCTTGCGACTTGTTAATTGTCATTGCGAACGCAAGGTGAACCGGAAATTGCAATCGTTTGAAGTCAAACGGGACATCAGTCGGAATCATTGGTATTCGAGGAAAACATACATTTTCACCTGCGTACTTTCCGTTAATAATGGTTCCCTCAATCAAATTCGGCATAAGTCTTTTCACCGCAAGTCGAGTACCGTTGCAAAGTCGCGGTGGATTCAAATTACGCAATATCATAATAACTGAACCAACTTTGAGATGCAAATTATGTAGTGGAAATCCTGGTAACTCCAGAGAGTTCAAAAACTCCGTTGGATAATTTACTATATCATCGGGATTTGTTATGGAATCAACGGATTTACAATTTCACAGTGAACACGATACCGCTTTTAAGTTAGCGTTTGAAAGAACGTGCGCATAATAAATGTCACATGAAATTAACTGAGCAGAGTACAATGAGTAGCCGTCAAACAATGTATCACGCACCGGCGCCACCTACTTAAAATACTGGCGCCATCTGCTCCACAACCATGCAAAACCATATTGGTTTGTAGTACATACTATGTATCAGAGATGACGCTGTATGCGAAAAATGATTTCCCTGTTTTCCTGCTTT